>JAYWLJ010000064.1:70000-72500 GCA_037074615.1 Leucaena leucocephala
CCCGGGGCTTTCCGACTGTTTTTCCGGTCCATGCCCAAGGGTTCCCATCTCGCCCCGACTATGCCAAGCAACAAAAAGGGACATCCGAGGCTACAACGAGGTTGCTTGGCGGCGCCGTTGCTCGAGGGGAACCCAAAGCCATGATTCGATGGACCATGTATGTAAAATCCCACACATTTTAGGGTCCACCGGAAAAGTCGCCGGAAAAGTCGCCGGCGGCCGCCCCCGCCGGCCGGCCACCACCCCACCACCGCCGCCGGCCACCGTGGCGGTGGTGGCGGGTGCAATGGTGGTGGGGCCTCCCATGTTCACTAGGCAAAAGGTTATAGGGTCCCCTATGCCTAGTGTGAACATGGAAGGGGGGGGTGGGGGTGCCCCCCTATAGTAGCAATATGAGCCTTTTCCCTTCTGGCACGAACAGACATACTTTTTTCCCAAACGACGACACTTTTTTCGGGGACCTAGAGATGGAATTTTTGCGCGATTTTTTGCAGCAATCTTGGGCATGATAAATGATGATCAAATGCCAAGTTTCATAATTTTTGGACACCCATAGAATATTTTATGAATTTTTTAGTGCCAAAAATTGTCAATTTTGGGAGCCTTAGATCTCATGATCCGGGAGGAACCACGGCCGGCCGGACCTCCCAACATGTGTGGGGGAACATATATTAGTTAACTAAAGTGTTAGATCAAAAATGTAACGGGTAAATTTCATTTTGGTACGGAGGTGAAGTTTTCGTACTGCACAGAACCTGCCCGGACCAGTCCTGGGCAGGTCCTGGCACGTACAGGACTGATCCTGGACGTGCCAGGACTGATCCTGGACGTGCCAGGCAGGTCCTGGACGTGCCAGGACTGATCCTGGACGTGCCAGGACCAGTCCTGGACGTGCCAGGCAGGTCCTGTACGTGCCAGGACCAGTCCTGGACGTGCCAGGCAGGTCCTGTACGTGCCAGGACCAGTCCTGTACGTGCCAGGACCTGCCTGGACGTGCCAGGACCAGTCCTGGACGTGCCAGGACCTGCCTGGACGTGCCAGGACTTGCCCAAAACGTGCCAAGACCCTGTCCATGCCTACCAACACTTGCCCGGACCTTGCACAAACTTGCCCATACCTTGCCACGACCTTGGATACACTTGCCCACATCTTGCCAACACTTGCCCACACATTGAAAGAGCTTGCCCGCACATTGAACAAGGTTGCCCGTACCTTGCCCGCACTTGCCTCCACCTTGCACATGCGTGCACCAAGCATGCACACACTTGCCCACATCTTCCCAACACTTGCCCACACATTGAACAAGGTTGCCCGTACCTTGCCCACACTTGCCTCCACCATGCACATGGGTGCACCAAGCTTGCACACACTTGCCCACACATTGAACAAGGTTGCCCGTACCTTGCCCACACTTGCCTCCACCATGCACATGGGTGCACCAAGCATGCACACACTTGCCCACATCTTGCCAACACTTGCCCACACATTGAAAGAGGTTGCCTAACATTGAAGAAGGTTGCCCCTACCTTGCCCACACTTGCCACCACCTTGCACATGTTTTCACCAAGCATGCATACACTTGCCCACATCTTTCCAACACTAGCCCACACATTGAACAAGGTTGCCCGTACCTTGCCCACACTTGCCTCCACCATGCACATGCGTGCACCAAGCATGCATACACTTGCCCACATCTTGCCCACACATTGAAAGAGGTTGCCTCACATTGAACAAGGTTGCCCGTACCTTGCCCACACTTGCCTCCACCATGCACATGGGTGCACCAAGCATGCACACACTTGCCCACATCTTGCCAACACTTGCCCACACATTGAAAGAGGTTGCCTAACATTGAAGAAGGTTGCCCGTACCTTGCCCGCACTTGCCTCCACCTTGCACATGCGTGCACCAAGCATGCACACACTTGCCCACATCTTTCCAACACTAGCCCACACATTGAACAAGGTTGCCTGTACCTTGCCCACACTTGCCTCCACCATGCACATGGGTGCACCAAGCATGCACACACTTGCCCACATCTTGCCAACACTTGCCCACACATTGAAAGAGGTTGCCTAACATTGAAGAAGGTTGCCCGTACCTTGCCCGCACTTGCCTCCACCTTGCACATGCGTGCACCAAGCATGCACACACTTGCCCACATCTTTCCAACACTAGCCCACACATTGAACAAGGTTGCCCGTACCTTGCCCACACTTGCCTCCACCATGCACATGGGTGCACCAAGCATGCACACACTTGCCCACATCTTGCCAACACTTGCCCACACATTGAAAGAGGTTGCCTCACATTGAACAAGGTTGCCCGTACCTTGCCCGCACTTGCCTCCACCTTGCACATGCGTGCACCAAGCATGCACACACTTGCCCACACGTCGAACAAGGTTGCCCGTACCTTGCCCGCTCTTGCCTCCCCCTTGGGGGTTGCACACGCGCACGCGCACGCGCAAACGTGCAAAGTGCTAAGTGCGTGTGGGCGT
>JAYWLJ010000064.1:82500-85000 GCA_037074615.1 Leucaena leucocephala
ATCCCGCCACGCCCAAGCTTACTAAGCAACCGGGGGCAAAAAGCCGAGAACGGAAGCCTTTCCGCGAGTTTGCTTGAGGAGTCCAATCCCACGAGAGTTCCATGGGTCAACAACGAGGTCACAAGTGCCTCACGTGAGCAAGAGCCCCGCCGCTCCCTAACCTGGGTTGCTGAAGAAAACCGTTATAACGGCTGCGGGTTTGGCAAGTATCTCGCTCACGGGAGGTAAAAGATCCCCCAGGTACGCGCCACCATACATCCCGTTTGAAATCCCACACACGAGGGTCCACCGGAAGAGTCCACGAAAGGGTCACCGAGGGGTCCACACGGAACGGGCCGCAGCGGCGTGCACTGCGACCCGTTGTGCCATAGCAACCATACCACGAGCGAAACACCCCGTACAAATCATGAGAAGGATTCCCATCCAGCCCAAGCCACCAAGAAAAAGAAGGGACATACGTGATCGAGGGACGTTCTTGATGGCCGGAGACCAAAGGGAATGCAACGCATGAGAGGGACGGGGCCATGTGCGTGAAATCAAGAGAGGCGGACGGGGGCGCTCACGTGCCGTGCCACACAGTCATCCCGAGAGCAAGGATCCCTCCACGCCCAAGCTTACTAAGCAACCGGTGGCGAAAGCCTAATACGGAAGCCTTTCCGCGAGTTTGTTTGAGGAGCCCGACCCAAGAGAGTTCCATGAGACCCTTAAGTTCGAACCACCGTACACCCAACTTGATAGCCCACACATATCGAGTCGCCCGGGGCTTTCCGACTGTTTTTCCGGTCCATGCCCAAGGGTTCCCATCTCGCCCCGACTATGCCAAGCAACAAAAAGGGACATCCGAGGCTACAACGAGGTTGCTTGGCGGCGCCGTTGCTCGAGGGGAACCCAAAGCCATGATTCGATGGACCATGTATGTAAAATCCCACACATTTTAGGGTCCACCGGAAAAGTCGCCGGAAAAGTCGCCGGCGGCCGCCCCCGCCGGCCGGCCACCACCCCACCACCGCCGCCGGCCACCGTGGCGGTGGTGGCGGGTGCAATGGTGGTGGGGCCTCCCATGTTCACTAGGCAAAAGGTTATAGGGTCCCCTATGCCTAGTGTGAACATGGAAGGGGGGGGTGGGGGTGCCCCCCTATAGTAGCAATATGAGCCTTTTCCCTTCTGGCACGAACAGACATACTTTTTTCCCAAACGACGACACTTTTTTCGGGGACCTAGAGATGGAATTTTTGCGCGATTTTTTGCAGCAATCTTGGGCATGATAAATGATGATCAAATGCCAAGTTTCATAATTTTTGGACACCCATAGAATATTTTATGAATTTTTTAGTGCCAAAAATTGTCAATTTTGGGAGCCTTAGATCTCATGATCCGGGAGGAACCACGGCCGGCCGGACCTCCCAACATGTGTGGGGGAACATATATTAGTTAACTAAAGTGTTAGATCAAAAATGTAACGGGTAAATTTCATTTTGGTACGGAGGTGAAGTTTTCGTACTGCACAGAACCTGCCCGGACCAGTCCTGGGCAGGTCCTGGCACGTACAGGACTGATCCTGGACGTGCCAGGACTGATCCTGGACGTGCCAGGCAGGTCCTGGACGTGCCAGGACTGATCCTGGACGTGCCAGGACCAGTCCTGGACGTGCCAGGCAGGTCCTGTACGTGCCAGGACCAGTCCTGGACGTGCCAGGCAGGTCCTGTACGTGCCAGGACCAGTCCTGGACGTGCCAGGACCAGTCCTGTACGTGCCAGGACCTGCCTGGACGTGCCAGGACCAGTCCTGGACGTGCCAGGACCTGCCTGGACGTGCCAGGACTTGCCCAAAACGTGCCAAGACCCTGTCCATGCCTACCAACACTTGCCCGGACCTTGCACAAACTTGCCCATACCTTGCCACGACCTTGGATACACTTGCCCACATCTTGCCAACACTTGCCCACACATTGAAAGAGCTTGCCCGCACATTGAACAAGGTTGCCCGTACCTTGCCCGCACTTGCCTCCACCTTGCACATGCGTGCACCAAGCATGCACACACTTGCCCACATCTTCCCAACACTTGCCCACACATTGAACAAGGTTGCCCGTACCTTGCCCACACTTGCCTCCACCATGCACATGGGTGCACCAAGCTTGCACACACTTGCCCACACATTGAACAAGGTTGCCCGTACCTTGCCCACACTTGCCTCCACCATGCACATGGGTGCACCAAGCATGCACACACTTGCCCACATCTTGCCAACACTTGCCCACACATTGAAAGAGGTTGCCTAACATTGAAGAAGGTTGCCCCTACCTTGCCCACACTTGCCACCACCTTGCACATGTTTTCACCAAGCATGCATACACTTGCCCACATCTTTCCAACACTAGCCCACACATTGAACAAGGTTGCCCGTACCTTGCCCACACTTGCCTCCACCATGCACATGCGTGCACCAAGCATGCATACACTTGCCCACATCTTGCCCACACATTGAAAGAGGTTGCCTC
>JAYWLJ010000064.1:95000-97500 GCA_037074615.1 Leucaena leucocephala
TTGATAGCCCACACATATCGAGTCGCCCGGGGCTTTCCGACTGTTTTTCCGGTCCATGCCCAAGGGTTCCCATCTCGCCCCGACTATGCCAAGCAACAAAAAGGGACATCCGAGGCTACAACGAGGTTGCTTGGCGGCGCCGTTGCTCGAGGGGAACCCAAAGCCATGATTCGATGGACCATGTATGTAAAATCCCACACATTTTAGGGTCCACCGGAAAAGTCGCCGGAAAAGTCGCCGGCGGCCGCCCCCGCCGGCCGGCCACCACCCCACCACCGCCGCCGGCCACCGTGGCGGTGGTGGCGGGTGCAATGGTGGTGGGGCCTCCCATGTTCACTAGGCAAAAGGTTATAGGGTCCCCTATGCCTAGTGTGAACATGGAAGGGGGGGGTGGGGGTGCCCCCCTATAGTAGCAATATGAGCCTTTTCCCTTCTGGCACGAACAGACATACTTTTTTCCCAAACGACGACACTTTTTTCGGGGACCTAGAGATGGAATTTTTGCGCGATTTTTTGCAGCAATCTTGGGCATGATAAATGATGATCAAATGCCAAGTTTCATAATTTTTGGACACCCATAGAATATTTTATGAATTTTTTAGTGCCAAAAATTGTCAATTTTGGGAGCCTTAGATCTCATGATCCGGGAGGAACCACGGCCGGCCGGACCTCCCAACATGTGTGGGGGAACATATATTAGTTAACTAAAGTGTTAGATCAAAAATGTAACGGGTAAATTTCATTTTGGTACGGAGGTGAAGTTTTCGTACTGCACAGAACCTGCCCGGACCAGTCCTGGGCAGGTCCTGGCACGTACAGGACTGATCCTGGACGTGCCAGGACTGATCCTGGACGTGCCAGGCAGGTCCTGGACGTGCCAGGACTGATCCTGGACGTGCCAGGACCAGTCCTGGACGTGCCAGGCAGGTCCTGTACGTGCCAGGACCAGTCCTGGACGTGCCAGGCAGGTCCTGTACGTGCCAGGACCAGTCCTGGACGTGCCAGGACCAGTCCTGTACGTGCCAGGACCTGCCTGGACGTGCCAGGACCAGTCCTGGACGTGCCAGGACCTGCCTGGACGTGCCAGGACTTGCCCAAAACGTGCCAAGACCCTGTCCATGCCTACCAACACTTGCCCGGACCTTGCACAAACTTGCCCATACCTTGCCACGACCTTGGATACACTTGCCCACATCTTGCCAACACTTGCCCACACATTGAAAGAGCTTGCCCGCACATTGAACAAGGTTGCCCGTACCTTGCCCGCACTTGCCTCCACCTTGCACATGCGTGCACCAAGCATGCACACACTTGCCCACATCTTCCCAACACTTGCCCACACATTGAACAAGGTTGCCCGTACCTTGCCCACACTTGCCTCCACCATGCACATGGGTGCACCAAGCTTGCACACACTTGCCCACACATTGAACAAGGTTGCCCGTACCTTGCCCACACTTGCCTCCACCATGCACATGGGTGCACCAAGCATGCACACACTTGCCCACATCTTGCCAACACTTGCCCACACATTGAAAGAGGTTGCCTAACATTGAAGAAGGTTGCCCCTACCTTGCCCACACTTGCCACCACCTTGCACATGTTTTCACCAAGCATGCATACACTTGCCCACATCTTTCCAACACTAGCCCACACATTGAACAAGGTTGCCCGTACCTTGCCCACACTTGCCTCCACCAT
The DNA here is from genome assembly GCA_037074615.1 of Leucaena leucocephala. NCBI lineage: Eukaryota > Viridiplantae > Streptophyta > Magnoliopsida > Fabales > Fabaceae > Leucaena > Leucaena leucocephala. Next base: position 96,702 of record JAYWLJ010000064.1, read on the forward strand.
GCACATGCGTGCACCAAGCATGCATACACTTGCCCACATCTTGCCCACACATTGAAAGAGGTTGCCTCACATTGAACAAGGTTGCCCGTACCTTGCCCACACTTGCCTCCACCATGCACATGGGTGCACCAAGCATGCACACACTTGCCCACATCTTGCCAACACTTGCCCACACATTGAAAGAGGTTGCCTAACATTGAAGAAGGTTGCCCGTACCTTGCCCGCACTTGCCTCCACCTTGCACATGCGTGCACCAAGCATGCACACACTTGCCCACATCTTTCCAACACTAGCCCACACATTGAACAAGGTTGCCTGTACCTTGCCCACACTTGCCTCCACCATGCACATGGGTGCACCAAGCATGCACACACTTGCCCACATCTTGCCAACACTTGCCCACACATTGAAAGAGGTTGCCTAACATTGAAGAAGGTTGCCCGTACCTTGCCCGCACTTGCCTCCACCTTGCACATGCGTGCACCAAGCATGCACACACTTGCCCACATCTTTCCAACACTAGCCCACACATTGAACAAGGTTGCCCGTACCTTGCCCACACTTGCCTCCACCATGCACATGGGTGCACCAAGCATGCACACACTTGCCCACATCTTGCCAACACTTGCCCACACATTGAAAGAGGTTGCCTCACATTGAACAAGGTTGCCCGTACCTTGCCCGCACTTGCCTCCACCTTGCACGTGCGTGCACCAAGCATGCACACACTTGCCCACACGTCGAACAAGGTTGCCCGTACCTTGCCCGCTCTTGCCTCCCCCTTGGGGGTTGCACACGC
>JAYWLJ010000064.1:107500-110000 GCA_037074615.1 Leucaena leucocephala
AACCCGAAGCCATGATTCGACGGACCATGTGTGTGAAGTCAAAGGAGACGTATGGGGGCGAGTACCCAACGTGCATCGCACAGTCCGCCCGAGGTCATTTCATCCCGCCACGCCCAAGCTTACTAAGCAACCGGGGGCAAAAAGCCGAGAACGGAAGCCTTTCCGCGAGTTTGCTTGAGGAGTCCAATCCCACGAGAGTTCCATGGGTCAACAACGAGGTCACAAGTGCCTCACGTGAGCAAGAGCCCCGCCGCTCCCTAACCTGGGTTGCTGAAGAAAACCGTTATAACGGCTGCGGGTTTGGCAAGTATCTCGCTCACGGGAGGTAAAAGATCCCCCAGGTACGCGCCACCATACATCCCGTTTGAAATCCCACACACGAGGGTCCACCGGAAGAGTCCACGAAAGGGTCACCGAGGGGTCCACACGGAACGGGCCGCAGCGGCGTGCACTGCGACCCGTTGTGCCATAGCAACCATACCACGAGCGAAACACCCCGTACAAATCATGAGAAGGATTCCCATCCAGCCCAAGCCACCAAGAAAAAGAAGGGACATACGTGATCGAGGGACGTTCTTGATGGCCGGAGACCAAAGGGAATGCAACGCATGAGAGGGACGGGGCCATGTGCGTGAAATCAAGAGAGGCGGACGGGGGCGCTCACGTGCCGTGCCACACAGTCATCCCGAGAGCAAGGATCCCTCCACGCCCAAGCTTACTAAGCAACCGGTGGCGAAAGCCTAATACGGAAGCCTTTCCGCGAGTTTGTTTGAGGAGCCCGACCCAAGAGAGTTCCATGAGACCCTTAAGTTCGAACCACCGTACACCCAACTTGATAGCCCACACATATCGAGTCGCCCGGGGCTTTCCGACTGTTTTTCCGGTCCATGCCCAAGGGTTCCCATCTCGCCCCGACTATGCCAAGCAACAAAAAGGGACATCCGAGGCTACAACGAGGTTGCTTGGCGGCGCCGTTGCTCGAGGGGAACCCAAAGCCATGATTCGATGGACCATGTATGTAAAATCCCACACATTTTAGGGTCCACCGGAAAAGTCGCCGGAAAAGTCGCCGGCGGCCGCCCCCGCCGGCCGGCCACCACCCCACCACCGCCGCCGGCCACCGTGGCGGTGGTGGCGGGTGCAATGGTGGTGGGGCCTCCCATGTTCACTAGGCAAAAGGTTATAGGGTCCCCTATGCCTAGTGTGAACATGGAAGGGGGGGGTGGGGGTGCCCCCCTATAGTAGCAATATGAGCCTTTTCCCTTCTGGCACGAACAGACATACTTTTTTCCCAAACGACGACACTTTTTTCGGGGACCTAGAGATGGAATTTTTGCGCGATTTTTTGCAGCAATCTTGGGCATGATAAATGATGATCAAATGCCAAGTTTCATAATTTTTGGACACCCATAGAATATTTTATGAATTTTTTAGTGCCAAAAATTGTCAATTTTGGGAGCCTTAGATCTCATGATCCGGGAGGAACCACGGCCGGCCGGACCTCCCAACATGTGTGGGGGAACATATATTAGTTAACTAAAGTGTTAGATCAAAAATGTAACGGGTAAATTTCATTTTGGTACGGAGGTGAAGTTTTCGTACTGCACAGAACCTGCCCGGACCAGTCCTGGGCAGGTCCTGGCACGTACAGGACTGATCCTGGACGTGCCAGGACTGATCCTGGACGTGCCAGGCAGGTCCTGGACGTGCCAGGACTGATCCTGGACGTGCCAGGACCAGTCCTGGACGTGCCAGGCAGGTCCTGTACGTGCCAGGACCAGTCCTGGACGTGCCAGGCAGGTCCTGTACGTGCCAGGACCAGTCCTGGACGTGCCAGGACCAGTCCTGTACGTGCCAGGACCTGCCTGGACGTGCCAGGACCAGTCCTGGACGTGCCAGGACCTGCCTGGACGTGCCAGGACTTGCCCAAAACGTGCCAAGACCCTGTCCATGCCTACCAACACTTGCCCGGACCTTGCACAAACTTGCCCATACCTTGCCACGACCTTGGATACACTTGCCCACATCTTGCCAACACTTGCCCACACATTGAAAGAGCTTGCCCGCACATTGAACAAGGTTGCCCGTACCTTGCCCGCACTTGCCTCCACCTTGCACATGCGTGCACCAAGCATGCACACACTTGCCCACATCTTCCCAACACTTGCCCACACATTGAACAAGGTTGCCCGTACCTTGCCCACACTTGCCTCCACCATGCACATGGGTGCACCAAGCTTGCACACACTTGCCCACACATTGAACAAGGTTGCCCGTACCTTGCCCACACTTGCCTCCACCATGCACATGGGTGCACCAAGCATGCACACACTTGCCCACATCTTGCCAACACTTGCCCACACATTGAAAGAGGTTGCCTAACATTGAAGAAGGTTGCCCCTACCTTGCCCACACTTGCCACCACCTTGCACATGTTTTCACCAAGCATGCATACACTTGCCCACATCTTTCCAACACTAGCCCACACATTGAACAAGGT
>JAYWLJ010000064.1:120000-122500 GCA_037074615.1 Leucaena leucocephala
GGCGAAAGCCTAATACGGAAGCCTTTCCGCGAGTTTGTTTGAGGAGCCCGACCCAAGAGAGTTCCATGAGACCCTTAAGTTCGAACCACCGTACACCCAACTTGATAGCCCACACATATCGAGTCGCCCGGGGCTTTCCGACTGTTTTTCCGGTCCATGCCCAAGGGTTCCCATCTCGCCCCGACTATGCCAAGCAACAAAAAGGGACATCCGAGGCTACAACGAGGTTGCTTGGCGGCGCCGTTGCTCGAGGGGAACCCAAAGCCATGATTCGATGGACCATGTATGTAAAATCCCACACATTTTAGGGTCCACCGGAAAAGTCGCCGGAAAAGTCGCCGGCGGCCGCCCCCGCCGGCCGGCCACCACCCCACCACCGCCGCCGGCCACCGTGGCGGTGGTGGCGGGTGCAATGGTGGTGGGGCCTCCCATGTTCACTAGGCAAAAGGTTATAGGGTCCCCTATGCCTAGTGTGAACATGGAAGGGGGGGGTGGGGGTGCCCCCCTATAGTAGCAATATGAGCCTTTTCCCTTCTGGCACGAACAGACATACTTTTTTCCCAAACGACGACACTTTTTTCGGGGACCTAGAGATGGAATTTTTGCGCGATTTTTTGCAGCAATCTTGGGCATGATAAATGATGATCAAATGCCAAGTTTCATAATTTTTGGACACCCATAGAATATTTTATGAATTTTTTAGTGCCAAAAATTGTCAATTTTGGGAGCCTTAGATCTCATGATCCGGGAGGAACCACGGCCGGCCGGACCTCCCAACATGTGTGGGGGAACATATATTAGTTAACTAAAGTGTTAGATCAAAAATGTAACGGGTAAATTTCATTTTGGTACGGAGGTGAAGTTTTCGTACTGCACAGAACCTGCCCGGACCAGTCCTGGGCAGGTCCTGGCACGTACAGGACTGATCCTGGACGTGCCAGGACTGATCCTGGACGTGCCAGGCAGGTCCTGGACGTGCCAGGACTGATCCTGGACGTGCCAGGACCAGTCCTGGACGTGCCAGGCAGGTCCTGTACGTGCCAGGACCAGTCCTGGACGTGCCAGGCAGGTCCTGTACGTGCCAGGACCAGTCCTGGACGTGCCAGGACCAGTCCTGTACGTGCCAGGACCTGCCTGGACGTGCCAGGACCAGTCCTGGACGTGCCAGGACCTGCCTGGACGTGCCAGGACTTGCCCAAAACGTGCCAAGACCCTGTCCATGCCTACCAACACTTGCCCGGACCTTGCACAAACTTGCCCATACCTTGCCACGACCTTGGATACACTTGCCCACATCTTGCCAACACTTGCCCACACATTGAAAGAGCTTGCCCGCACATTGAACAAGGTTGCCCGTACCTTGCCCGCACTTGCCTCCACCTTGCACATGCGTGCACCAAGCATGCACACACTTGCCCACATCTTCCCAACACTTGCCCACACATTGAACAAGGTTGCCCGTACCTTGCCCACACTTGCCTCCACCATGCACATGGGTGCACCAAGCTTGCACACACTTGCCCACACATTGAACAAGGTTGCCCGTACCTTGCCCACACTTGCCTCCACCATGCACATGGGTGCACCAAGCATGCACACACTTGCCCACATCTTGCCAACACTTGCCCACACATTGAAAGAGGTTGCCTAACATTGAAGAAGGTTGCCCCTACCTTGCCCACACTTGCCACCACCTTGCACATGTTTTCACCAAGCATGCATACACTTGCCCACATCTTTCCAACACTAGCCCACACATTGAACAAGGTTGCCCGTACCTTGCCCACACTTGCCTCCACCATGCACATGCGTGCACCAAGCATGCATACACTTGCCCACATCTTGCCCACACATTGAAAGAGGTTGCCTCACATTGAACAAGGTTGCCCGTACCTTGCCCACACTTGCCTCCACCATGCACATGGGTGCACCAAGCATGCACACACTTGCCCACATCTTGCCAACACTTGCCCACACATTGAAAGAGGTTGCCTAACATTGAAGAAGGTTGCCCGTACCTTGCCCGCACTTGCCTCCACCTTGCACATGCGTGCACCAAGCATGCACACACTTGCCCACATCTTTCCAACACTAGCCCACACATTGAACAAGGTTGCCTGTACCTTGCCCACACTTGCCTCCACCATGCACATGGGTGCACCAAGCATGCACACACTTGCCCACATCTTGCCAACACTTGCCCACACATTGAAAGAGGTTGCCTAACATTGAAGAAGGTTGCCCGTACCTTGCCCGCACTTGCCTCCACCTTGCACATGCGTGCACCAAGCATGCACACACTTGCCCACATCTTTCCAACACTAGCCCACACATTGAACAAGGTTGCCCGTACCTTGCCCACACTTGCCTCCACCATGCACATGGGTGCACCAAGCATGCACACACTTGCCCACATCTTGCCAACACTTGCCCACACATTGAAAGAGGTTGCCTCACATTGAACAAGGTTGCCCGTACCTTGCCCGCACTTGCCTCCACC
>JAYWLJ010000064.1:132500-135000 GCA_037074615.1 Leucaena leucocephala
CATGCCCAAGGGTTCCCATCTCGCCCCGACTATGCCAAGCAACAAAAAGGGACATCCGAGGCTACAACGAGGATGCTTGACGGCGCCGTTGCTCGAGGGGAACCCGAAGCCATGATTCGACGGACCATGTGTGTGAAGTCAAAGGAGACGTATGGGGGCGAGTACCCAACGTGCATCGCACAGTCCGCCCGAGGTCATTTCATCCCGCCACGCCCAAGCTTACTAAGCAACCGGGGGCAAAAAGCCGAGAACGGAAGCCTTTCCGCGAGTTTGCTTGAGGAGTCCAATCCCACGAGAGTTCCATGGGTCAACAACGAGGTCACAAGTGCCTCACGTGAGCAAGAGCCCCGCCGCTCCCTAACCTGGGTTGCTGAAGAAAACCGTTATAACGGCTGCGGGTTTGGCAAGTATCTCGCTCACGGGAGGTAAAAGATCCCCCAGGTACGCGCCACCATACATCCCGTTTGAAATCCCACACACGAGGGTCCACCGGAAGAGTCCACGAAAGGGTCACCGAGGGGTCCACACGGAACGGGCCGCAGCGGCGTGCACTGCGACCCGTTGTGCCATAGCAACCATACCACGAGCGAAACACCCCGTACAAATCATGAGAAGGATTCCCATCCAGCCCAAGCCACCAAGAAAAAGAAGGGACATACGTGATCGAGGGACGTTCTTGATGGCCGGAGACCAAAGGGAATGCAACGCATGAGAGGGACGGGGCCATGTGCGTGAAATCAAGAGAGGCGGACGGGGGCGCTCACGTGCCGTGCCACACAGTCATCCCGAGAGCAAGGATCCCTCCACGCCCAAGCTTACTAAGCAACCGGTGGCGAAAGCCTAATACGGAAGCCTTTCCGCGAGTTTGTTTGAGGAGCCCGACCCAAGAGAGTTCCATGAGACCCTTAAGTTCGAACCACCGTACACCCAACTTGATAGCCCACACATATCGAGTCGCCCGGGGCTTTCCGACTGTTTTTCCGGTCCATGCCCAAGGGTTCCCATCTCGCCCCGACTATGCCAAGCAACAAAAAGGGACATCCGAGGCTACAACGAGGTTGCTTGGCGGCGCCGTTGCTCGAGGGGAACCCAAAGCCATGATTCGATGGACCATGTATGTAAAATCCCACACATTTTAGGGTCCACCGGAAAAGTCGCCGGAAAAGTCGCCGGCGGCCGCCCCCGCCGGCCGGCCACCACCCCACCACCGCCGCCGGCCACCGTGGCGGTGGTGGCGGGTGCAATGGTGGTGGGGCCTCCCATGTTCACTAGGCAAAAGGTTATAGGGTCCCCTATGCCTAGTGTGAACATGGAAGGGGGGGGTGGGGGTGCCCCCCTATAGTAGCAATATGAGCCTTTTCCCTTCTGGCACGAACAGACATACTTTTTTCCCAAACGACGACACTTTTTTCGGGGACCTAGAGATGGAATTTTTGCGCGATTTTTTGCAGCAATCTTGGGCATGATAAATGATGATCAAATGCCAAGTTTCATAATTTTTGGACACCCATAGAATATTTTATGAATTTTTTAGTGCCAAAAATTGTCAATTTTGGGAGCCTTAGATCTCATGATCCGGGAGGAACCACGGCCGGCCGGACCTCCCAACATGTGTGGGGGAACATATATTAGTTAACTAAAGTGTTAGATCAAAAATGTAACGGGTAAATTTCATTTTGGTACGGAGGTGAAGTTTTCGTACTGCACAGAACCTGCCCGGACCAGTCCTGGGCAGGTCCTGGCACGTACAGGACTGATCCTGGACGTGCCAGGACTGCTCCTGGACGTGCCAGGCAGGTCCTGGACGTGCCAGGACTGATCCTGGACGTGCCAGGACCAGTCCTGGACGTGCCAGGCAGGTCCTGTACGTGCCAGGACCAGTCCTGGACGTGCCAGGCAGGTCCTGTACGTGCCAGGACCAGTCCTGGACGTGCCAGGACCAGTCCTGTACGTGCCAGGACCTGCCTGGACGTGCCAGGACCTGCCTGGACGTGCCAGGACTTGCCCAAAACGTGCCAAGACCCTGTCCATGCCTACCAACACTTGCCCGGACCTTGCACAAACTTGCCCATACCTTGCCACGACCTTGGATACACTTGCCCACATCTTGCCAACACTTGCCCACACATTGAAAGAGCTTGCCCGCACATTGAACAAGGTTGCCCGTACCTTGCCCGCACTTGCCTCCACCTTGCACATGCGTGCACCAAGCATGCACACACTTGCCCACATCTTCCCAACACTTGCCCACACATTGAACAAGGTTGCCCGTACCTTGCCCACACTTGCCTCCACCATGCACATGGGTGCACCAAGCTTGCACACACTTGCCCACACATTGAACAAGGTTGCCCGTACCTTGCCCACACTTGCCTCCACCATGCACATGGGTGCACCAAGCATGCACACACTTGCCCACATCTTGCCAACACTTGCCCACACATTGAAAAAGGTTGCCTAACATTGAAGAAGGTTGCCCCTACCTTGCCCACACTTGCCA
>JAYWLJ010000064.1:145000-147500 GCA_037074615.1 Leucaena leucocephala
GGGGCGCTCACGTGCCGTGCCACACAGTCATCCCGAGAGCAAGGATCCCTCCACGCCCAAGCTTACTAAGCAACCGGTGGCGAAAGCCTAATACGGAAGCCTTTCCGCGAGTTTGTTTGAGGAGCCCGACCCAAGAGAGTTCCATGAGACCCTTAAGTTCGAACCACCGTACACCCAACTTGATAGCCCACACATATCGAGTCGCCCGGGGCTTTCCGACTGTTTTTCCGGTCCATGCCCAAGGGTTCCCATCTCGCCCCGACTATGCCAAGCAACAAAAAGGGACATCCGAGGCTACAACGAGGTTGCTTGGCGGCGCCGTTGCTCGAGGGGAACCCAAAGCCATGATTCGATGGACCATGTATGTAAAATCCCACACATTTTAGGGTCCACCGGAAAAGTCGCCGGAAAAGTCGCCGGCGGCCGCCCCCGCCGGCCGGCCCCCACCCCACCACCGCCGCCGGCCACCGTGGCGGTGGTGGCGGGTGCAATGGTGGTGGGGCCTCCCATGTTCACTAGGCAAAAGGTTATAGGGTCCCCTATGCCTAGTGTGAACATGGAAGGGGGGGGTGGGGGTGCCCCCCTATAGTAGCAATATGAGCCTTTTCCCTTCTGGCACGAACAGACATACTTTTTTCCCAAACGACGACACTTTTTTCGGGGACCTAGAGATGGAATTTTTGCGCGATTTTTTGCAGCAATCTTGGGCATGATAAATGATGATCAAATGCCAAGTTTCATAATTTTTGGACACCCATAGAATATTTTATGAATTTTTTAGTGCCAAAAATTGTCAATTTTGGGAGCCTTAGATCTCATGATCCGGGAGGAACCACGGCCGGCCGGACCTCCCAACATGTGTGGGGGAACATATATTAGTTAACTAAAGTGTTAGATCAAAAATGTAACGGGTAAATTTCATTTTGGTACGGAGGTGAAGTTTTCGTACTGCACAGAACCTGCCCGGACCAGTCCTGGGCAGGTCCTGGCACGTACAGGACTGATCCTGGACGTGCCAGGACTGATCCTGGACGTGCCAGGCAGGTCCTGGACGTGCCAGGACTGATCCTGGACGTGCCAGGACCAGTCCTGGACGTGCCAGGCAGGTCCTGTACGTGCCAGGACCAGTCCTGGACGTGCCAGGCAGGTCCTGTACGTGCCAGGACCAGTCCTGGACGTGCCAGGACCAGTCCTGTACGTGCCAGGACCTGCCTGGACGTGCCAGGACCAGTCCTGGACGTGCCAGGACCTGCCTGGACGTGCCAGGACTTGCCCAAAACGTGCCAAGACCCTGTCCATGCCTACCAACACTTGCCCGGACCTTGCACAAACTTGCCCATACCTTGCCACGACCTTGGATACACTTGCCCACATCTTGCCAACACTTGCCCACACATTGAAAGAGCTTGCCCGCACATTGAACAAGGTTGCCCGTACCTTGCCCGCACTTGCCTCCACCTTGCACATGCGTGCACCAAGCATGCACACACTTGCCCACATCTTCCCAACACTTGCCCACACATTGAACAAGGTTGCCCGTACCTTGCCCACACTTGCCTCCACCATGCACATGGGTGCACCAAGCTTGCACACACTTGCCCACACATTGAACAAGGTTGCCCGTACCTTGCCCACACTTGCCTCCACCATGCACATGGGTGCACCAAGCATGCACACACTTGCCCACATCTTGCCAACACTTGCCCACACATTGAAAAAGGTTGCCTAACATTGAAGAAGGTTGCCCCTACCTTGCCCACACTTGCCACCACCTTGCACATGTTTTCACCAAGCATGCATACACTTGCCCACATCTTTCCAACACTAGCCCACACATTGAACAAGGTTGCCCGTACCTTGCCCACACTTGCCTCCACCATGCACATGCGTGCACCAAGCATGCATACACTTGCCCACATCTTGCCCACACATTGAAAGAGGTTGCCTCACATTGAACAAGGTTGCCCGTACCTTGCCCACACTTGCCTCCACCATGCACATGGGTGCACCAAGCATGCACACACTTGCCCACATCTTGCCAACACTTGCCCACACATTGAAAGAGGTTGCCTAACATTGAAGAAGGTTGCCCGTACCTTGCCCGCACTTGCCTCCACCTTGCACATGCGTGCACCAAGCATGCACACACTTGCCCACATCTTTCCAACACTAGCCCACACATTGAACAAGGTTGCCTGTACCTTGCCCACACTTGCCTCCACCATGCACATGGGTGCACCAAGCATGCACACACTTGCCCACATCTTGCCAACACTTGCCCACACATTGAAAGAGGTTGCCTAACATTGAAGAAGGTTGCCCGTACCTTGCCCGCACTTGCCTCCACCTTGCACATGCGTGCACCAAGCATGCACACACTTGCCCACATCTTTCCAACACTAGCCCACACATTGAACAAGGTTGCCCGTACCTTGCCCACACTTGCCTCCACCATGCACATGGGTGCACCAAGCATGCACACACTTGCCCACATCTTGCC
>JAYWLJ010000064.1:157500-162500 GCA_037074615.1 Leucaena leucocephala
TCGAACCACCGTACACCCAACTTGACACCCCACACATGCTGGAGTCGCCCGGGGATTTCCGCCGGCTTTTCCGGTCCATGCCCAAGGGTTCCCATCTCGCCCCGACTATGCCAAGCAACAAAAAGGGACATCCGAGGCTACAACGAGGATGCTTGACGGCGCCGTTGCTCGAGGGGAACCCGAAGCCATGATTCGACGGACCATGTGTGTGAAGTCAAAGGAGACGTATGGGGGCGAGTACCCAACGTGCATCGCACAGTCCGCCCGAGGTCATTTCATCCCGCCACGCCCAAGCTTACTAAGCAACCGGGGGCAAAAAGCCGAGAACGGAAGCCTTTCCGCGAGTTTGCTTGAGGAGTCCAATCCCACGAGAGTTCCATGGGTCAACAACGAGGTCACAAGTGCCTCACGTGAGCAAGAGCCCCGCCGCTCCCTAACCTGGGTTGCTGAAGAAAACCGTTATAACGGCTGCGGGTTTGGCAAGTATCTCGCTCACGGGAGGTAAAAGATCCCCCAGGTACGCGCCACCATACATCCCGTTTGAAATCCCACACACGAGGGTCCACCGGAAGAGTCCACGAAAGGGTCACCGAGGGGTCCACACGGAACGGGCCGCAGCGGCGTGCACTGCGACCCGTTGTGCCATAGCAACCATACCACGAGCGAAACACCCCGTACAAATCATGAGAAGGATTCCCATCCAGCCCAAGCCACCAAGAAAAAGAAGGGACATACGTGATCGAGGGACGTTCTTGATGGCCGGAGACCAAAGGGAATGCAACGCATGAGAGGGACGGGGCCATGTGCGTGAAATCAAGAGAGGCGGACGGGGGCGCTCACGTGCCGTGCCACACAGTCATCCCGAGAGCAAGGATCCCTCCACGCCCAAGCTTACTAAGCAACCGGTGGCGAAAGCCTAATACGGAAGCCTTTCCGCGAGTTTGTTTGAGGAGCCCGACCCAAGAGAGTTCCATGAGACCCTTAAGTTCGAACCACCGTACACCCAACTTGATAGCCCACACATATCGAGTCGCCCGGGGCTTTCCGACTGTTTTTCCGGTCCATGCCCAAGGGTTCCCATCTCGCCCCGACTATGCCAAGCAACAAAAAGGGACATCCGAGGCTACAACGAGGTTGCTTGGCGGCGCCGTTGCTCGAGGGGAACCCAAAGCCATGATTCGATGGACCATGTATGTAAAATCCCACACATTTTAGGGTCCACCGGAAAAGTCGCCGGAAAAGTCGCCGGCGGCCGCCCCCGCCGGCCGGCCACCACCCCACCACCGCCGCCGGCCACCGTGGCGGTGGTGGCGGGTGCAATGGTGGTGGGGCCTCCCATGTTCACTAGGCAAAAGGTTATAGGGTCCCCTATGCCTAGTGTGAACATGGAAGGGGGGGGTGGGGGTGCCCCCCTATAGTAGCAATATGAGCCTTTTCCCTTCTGGCACGAACAGACATACTTTTTTCCCAAACGACGACACTTTTTTCGGGGACCTAGAGATGGAATTTTTGCGCGATTTTTTGCAGCAATCTTGGGCATGATAAATGATGATCAAATGCCAAGTTTCATAATTTTTGGACACCCATAGAATATTTTATGAATTTTTTAGTGCCAAAAATTGTCAATTTTGGGAGCCTTAGATCTCATGATCCGGGAGGAACCACGGCCGGCCGGACCTCCCAACATGTGTGGGGGAACATATATTAGTTAACTAAAGTGTTAGATCAAAAATGTAACGGGTAAATTTCATTTTGGTACGGAGGTGAAGTTTTCGTACTGCACAGAACCTGCCCGGACCAGTCCTGGGCAGGTCCTGGCACGTACAGGACTGATCCTGGACGTGCCAGGACTGATCCTGGACGTGCCAGGCAGGTCCTGGACGTGCCAGGACTGATCCTGGACGTGCCAGGACCAGTCCTGGACGTGCCAGGCAGGTCCTGTACGTGCCAGGACCAGTCCTGGACGTGCCAGGCAGGTCCTGTACGTGCCAGGACCAGTCCTGGACGTGCCAGGACCAGTCCTGTACGTGCCAGGACCTGCCTGGACGTGCCAGGACCAGTCCTGGACGTGCCAGGACCTGCCTGGACGTGCCAGGACTTGCCCAAAACGTGCCAAGACCCTGTCCATGCCTACCAACACTTGCCCGGACCTTGCACAAACTTGCCCATACCTTGCCACGACCTTGGATACACTTGCCCACATCTTGCCAACACTTGCCCACACATTGAAAGAGCTTGCCCGCACATTGAACAAGGTTGCCCGTACCTTGCCCGCACTTGCCTCCACCTTGCACATGCGTGCACCAAGCATGCACACACTTGCCCACATCTTCCCAACACTTGCCCACACATTGAACAAGGTTGCCCGTACCTTGCCCACACTTGCCTCCACCATGCACATGGGTGCACCAAGCTTGCACACACTTGCCCACACATTGAACAAGGTTGCCCGTACCTTGCCCACACTTGCCTCCACCATGCACATGGGTGCACCAAGCATGCACACACTTGCCCACATCTTGCCAACACTTGCCCACACATTGAAAGAGGTTGCCTAACATTGAAGAAGGTTGCCCCTACCTTGCCCACACTTGCCACCACCTTGCACATGTTTTCACCAAGCATGCATACACTTGCCCACATCTTTCCAACACTAGCCCACACATTGAACAAGGTTGCCCGTACCTTGCCCACACTTGCCTCCACCATGCACATGCGTGCACCAAGCATGCATACACTTGCCCACATCTTGCCCACACATTGAAAGAGGTTGCCTCACATTGAACAAGGTTGCCCGTACCTTGCCCACACTTGCCTCCACCATGCACATGGGTGCACCAAGCATGCACACACTTGCCCACATCTTGCCAACACTTGCCCACACATTGAAAGAGGTTGCCTAACATTGAAGAAGGTTGCCCGTACCTTGCCCGCACTTGCCTCCACCTTGCACATGCGTGCACCAAGCATGCACACACTTGCCCACATCTTTCCAACACTAGCCCACACATTGAACAAGGTTGCCTGTACCTTGCCCACACTTGCCTCCACCATGCACATGGGTGCACCAAGCATGCACACACTTGCCCACATCTTGCCAACACTTGCCCACACATTGAAAGAGGTTGCCTAACATTGAAGAAGGTTGCCCGTACCTTGCCCGCACTTGCCTCCACCTTGCACATGCGTGCACCAAGCATGCACACACTTGCCCACATCTTTCCAACACTAGCCCACACATTGAACAAGGTTGCCCGTACCTTGCCCACACTTGCCTCCACCATGCACATGGGTGCACCAAGCATGCACACACTTGCCCACATCTTGCCAACACTTGCCCACACATTGAAAGAGGTTGCCTCACATTGAACAAGGTTGCCCGTACCTTGCCCGCACTTGCCTCCACCTTGCACATGCGTGCACCAAGCATGCACACACTTGCCCACACGTCGAACAAGGTTGCCCGTACCTTGCCCGCTCTTGCCTCCCCCTTGGGGGTTGCACACGCGCACGCGCACGCGCAAACGTGCAAAGTGCTAAGTGCGTGTGGGCGTGTGCGAGTGCGTGTGCGTGCGCGCGCGCGCGCGCGCGTGGGGGAATTCCCCCACCGGAGGCATAATTCGGAGGGGCGTACCCACAGCCGGTCATTCCGTAAGGCAAAAGATGCGCCACCACACGTCCCGTTTGAAATCCCACACACTTTAGGGTCCACCGGAGAATTCGCCGGAAAAGTCGCCGGCGGCCGCCCCCCGACGGCCGGCCACCGCCCCACCGCCGCCGCCGGCCACCGTGGCGGTGGTGGCGGGTGCTCTTGGTGGTAGGGCCCCAAGAACCCACACAATACTCATCGAAGGGACATAGGCTACCATGGGTCCTTGGGGGGGGGAGGGGTGCCCCCCTATAATAGCAAAACAAGACTTTTTCAGTTTGCCTCCAACGGGCATACTTTTGTTCCGAAACGACAGGGGTGGTTTCGGGGACCTAGAGATCGAATTTTCGCGCGATTTTTTGCAGCATTCTTTGGCATGGAAAAAGGGGCCCAAACACCAAGTTTCATAATTTTCGGACACCCGTGGAATATCTTTGGAATTTTTCATGTCCCGAACTTGCGCGGCCCTTAAAACTTAATCCGGGAGGAACCACGGGTGGCCGGACCTCCTAACATGTGGGAGGGGTCATATATTAGTGAACCAAAGTGTTAGATCACAAATGTAACGGGTAAATTTCATTTTGGTACGGAGGTGAAGTTTTCGTACTGCGCAGGAACCTGCCAGGACCAGTCCTGGGCAAGTCCTGGACGTGCCAGGACCCTGTCCACTCCTGCCAACACTTGCTCGGACCTTGCACAACCTTGCCAACACTTGCCACGACCTCGCACCACCTTACCCACAACTTGCCAACACTTGCCCACACATTGAACAAGGTTGCCCGTACCTTGCCAACACTTGCCCACACATTGAAAGAGCTTGCCCACACCTTGAACAAGGTTGCCCGTACCTTGCCAACACTTGCCCACACCTTGCACATGCGTGCACCAAGCATGCATACACTTGCCCACACATTGAACAAGGTTGCCCGTACCTTGCCCACGCTTGCCTCCACCTTGCACATGCGTGCCCCAAGCATGCACCCACTTGCCCACACGTTGAACAAGGTTGCCCGTACCTTGCCCACACATTGAAAGGGCTTGCCCACACGTTGAACAAGGTTGCCCGTACCTTGCCCGCACTTGCCTCCACCTTGCACATGCGTGCACCAAGCATGCACACACTTGCCCACACGTCGAACAAGGTTGCCCGTACCTTGCCCGCTCTTGCCTCCCCCTTGGGGGTTGCACACGCGCACGCGCACGCGCAAACGTGCAAAGTGCTAAGTGCGTGTGGGCGTGTGCGAGTGCGTGTGCGTGCGCGCGCGCGCGCGCGCGTGGGGGAATTCCCCCACCGGAGGCATAATTCGGAGGGGCGTACCCACCGCCGGTCATTCCGTAAGGCAAAAGATGC
>JAYWLJ010000064.1:172500-177500 GCA_037074615.1 Leucaena leucocephala
TTCCGCGAGTTTGCTTGAGGAGTCCAATCCCACGAGAGTTCCATGGGTCAACAACGAGGTCACAAGTGCCTCACGTGAGCAAGAGCCCCGCCGCTCCCTAACCTGGGTTGCTGAAGAAAACCGTTATAACGGCTGCGGGTTTGGCAAGTATCTCGCTCACGGGAGGTAAAAGATCCCCCAGGTACGCGCCACCATACATCCCGTTTGAAATCCCACACACGAGGGTCCACCGGAAGAGTCCACGAAAGGGTCACCGAGGGGTCCACACGGAACGGGCCGCAGCGGCGTGCACTGCGACCCGTTGTGCCATAGCAACCATACCACGAGCGAAACACCCCGTACAAATCATGAGAAGGATTCCCATCCAGCCCAAGCCACCAAGAAAAAGAAGGGACATACGTGATCGAGGGACGTTCTTGATGGCCGGAGACCAAAGGGAATGCAACGCATGAGAGGGACGGGGCCATGTGCGTGAAATCAAGAGAGGCGGACGGGGGCGCTCACGTGCCGTGCCACACAGTCATCCCGAGAGCAAGGATCCCTCCACGCCCAAGCTTACTAAGCAACCGGTGGCGAAAGCCTAATACGGAAGCCTTTCCGCGAGTTTGTTTGAGGAGCCCGACCCAAGAGAGTTCCATGAGACCCTTAAGTTCGAACCACCGTACACCCAACTTGATAGCCCACACATATCGAGTCGCCCGGGGCTTTCCGACTGTTTTTCTGGTCCATGCCCAAGGGTTCCCATCTCGCCCCGACTATGCCAA
The DNA here is from genome assembly GCA_037074615.1 of Leucaena leucocephala. Classification (NCBI taxonomy): domain Eukaryota; kingdom Viridiplantae; phylum Streptophyta; class Magnoliopsida; order Fabales; family Fabaceae; genus Leucaena; species Leucaena leucocephala. The sequence goes on from JAYWLJ010000064.1 coordinate 173,265, forward strand.
GCAACAAAAAGGGACATCCGAGGCTACAACGAGGTTGCTTGGCGGCGCCGTTGCTCGAGGGGAACCCAAAGCCATGATTCGATGGACCATGTATGTAAAATCCCACACATTTTAGGGTCCACCGGAAAAGTCGCCGGAAAAGTCGCCGGCGGCCGCCCCCGCCGGCCGGCCACCACCCCACCACCGCCGCCGGCCACCGTGGCGGTGGTGGCGGGTGCAATGGTGGTGGGGCCTCCCATGTTCACTAGGCAAAAGGTTATAGGGTCCCCTATGCCTAGTGTGAACATGGAAGGGGGGGGTGGGGGTGCCCCCCTATAGTAGCAATATGAGCCTTTTCCCTTCTGGCACGAACAGACATACTTTTTTCCCAAACGACGACACTTTTTTCGGGGACCTAGAGATGGAATTTTTGCGCGATTTTTTGCAGCAATCTTGGGCATGATAAATGATGATCAAATGCCAAGTTTCATAATTTTTGGACACCCATAGAATATTTTATGAATTTTTTAGTGCCAAAAATTGTCAATTTTGGGAGCCTTAGATCTCATGATCCGGGAGGAACCACGGCCGGCCGGACCTCCCAACATGTGTGGGGGAACATATATTAGTTAACTAAAGTGTTAGATCAAAAATGTAACGGGTAAATTTCATTTTGGTACGGAGGTGAAGTTTTCGTACTGCACAGAACCTGCCCGGACCAGTCCTGGGCAGGTCCTGGCACGTACAGGACTGATCCTGGACGTGCCAGGACTGATCCTGGACGTGCTAGGCAGGTCCTGGACGTGCCAGGACTGATCCTGGACGTGCCAGGACCAGTCCTGGACGTGCCAGGCAGGTCCTGTACGTGCCAGGACCAGTCCTGGACGTGCCAGGCAGGTCCTGTACGTGCCAGGACCAGTCCTGGACGTGCCAGGACCAGTCCTGTACGTGCCAGGACCTGCCTGGACGTGCCAGGACCAGTCCTGGACGTGCCAGGACCTGCCTGGACGTGCCAGGACTTGCCCAAAACGTGCCAAGACCCTGTCCATGCCTACCAACACTTGCCCGGACCTTGCACAAACTTGCCCATACCTTGCCACGACCTTGGATACACTTGCCCACATCTTGCCAACACTTGCCCACACATTGAAAGAGCTTGCCCGCACATTGAACAAGGTTGCCCGTACCTTGCCCGCACTTGCCTCCACCTTGCACATGCGTGCACCAAGCATGCACACACTTGCCCACATCTTCCCAACACTTGCCCACACATTGAACAAGGTTGCCCGTACCTTGCCCACACTTGCCTCCACCATGCACATGGGTGCACCAAGCTTGCACACACTTGCCCACACATTGAACAAGGTTGCCCGTACCTTGCCCACACTTGCCTCCACCATGCACATGGGTGCACCAAGCATGCACACACTTGCCCACATCTTGCCAACACTTGCCCACACATTGAAAGAGGTTGCCTAACATTGAAGAAGGTTGCCCCTACCTTGCCCACACTTGCCACCACCTTGCACATGTTTTCACCAAGCATGCATACACTTGCCCACATCTTTCCAACACTAGCCCACACATTGAACAAGGTTGCCCGTACCTTGCCCACACTTGCCTCCACCATGCACATGCGTGCACCAAGCATGCATACACTTGCCCACATCTTGCCCACACATTGAAAGAGGTTGCCTCACATTGAACAAGGTTGCCCGTACCTTGCCCACACTTGCCTCCACCATGCACATGGGTGCACCAAGCATGCACACACTTGCCCACATCTTGCCAACACTTGCCCACACATTGAAAGAGGTTGCCTAACATTGAAGAAGGTTGCCCGTACCTTGCCCGCACTTGCCTCCACCTTGCACATGCGTGCACCAAGCATGCACACACTTGCCCACATCTTTCCAACACTAGCCCACACATTGAACAAGGTTGCCTGTACCTTGCCCACACTTGCCTCCACCATGCACATGGGTGCACCAAGCATGCACACACTTGCCCACATCTTGCCAACACTTGCCCACACATTGAAAGAGGTTGCCTAACATTGAAGAAGGTTGCCCGTACCTTGCCCGCACTTGCCTCCACCTTGCACATGCGTGCACCAAGCATGCACACACTTGCCCACATCTTTCCAACACTAGCCCACACATTGAACAAGGTTGCCCGTACCTTGCCCACACTTGCCTCCACCATGCACATGGGTGCACCAAGCATGCACACACTTGCCCACATCTTGCCAACACTTGCCCACACATTGAAAGAGGTTGCCTCACATTGAACAAGGTTGCCCGTACCTTGCCCGCACTTGCCTCCACCTTGCACATGCGTGCACCAAGCATGCACACACTTGCCCACACGTCGAACAAGGTTGCCCGTACCTTGCCCGCTCTTGCCTCCCCCTTGGGGGTTGCACACGCGCACGCGCACGCGCAAACGTGCAAAGTGCTAAGTGCGTGTGGGCGTGTGCGAGTGCGTGTGCGTGCGCGCGCGCGCGCGCGCGTGGGGGAATTCCCCCACCGGAGGCATAATTCGGAGGGGCGTACCCACAGCCGGTCATTCCGTAAGGCAAAAGATGCGCCACCACACGTCCCGTTTGAAATCCCACACACTTTAGGGTCCACCGGAGAATTCGCCGGAAAAGTCGCCGGCGGCCGCCCCCCGACGGCCGGCCACCGCCCCACCGCCGCCGCCGGCCACCGTGGCGGTGGTGGCGGGTGCTCTTGGTGGTAGGGCCCCAAGAACCCACACAATACTCATCGAAGGGACATAGGCTACCATGGGTCCTTGGGGGGGGGAGGGGTGCCCCCCTATAATAGCAAAACAAGACTTTTTCAGTTTGCCTCCAACGGGCATACTTTTGTTCCGAAACGACAGGGGTGGTTTCGGGGACCTAGAGATCGAATTTTCGCGCGATTTTTTGCAGCATTCTTTGGCATGGAAAAAGGGGCCCAAACACCAAGTTTCATAATTTTCGGACACCCGTGGAATATCTTTGGAATTTTTCATGTCCCGAACTTGCGCGGCCCTTAAAACTTAATCCGGGAGGAACCACGGGTGGCCGGACCTCCTAACATGTGGGAGGGGTCATATATTAGTGAACCAAAGTGTTAGATCACAAATGTAACGGGTAAATTTCATTTTGGTACGGAGGTGAAGTTTTCGTACTGCGCAGGAACCTGCCAGGACCAGTCCTGGGCAAGTCCTGGACGTGCCAGGACCCTGTCCACTCCTGCCAACACTTGCTCGGACCTTGCACAACCTTGCCAACACTTGCCACGACCTCGCACCACCTTACCCACAACTTGCCAACACTTGCCCACACATTGAACAAGGTTGCCCGTACCTTGCCAACACTTGCCCACACATTGAAAGAGCTTGCCCACACCTTGAACAAGGTTGCCCGTACCTTGCCAACACTTGCCCACACCTTGCACATGCGTGCACCAAGCATGCATACACTTGCCCACACATTGAACAAGGTTGCCCGTACCTTGCCCACGCTTGCCTCCACCTTGCACATGCGTGCCCCAAGCATGCACCCACTTGCCCACACGTTGAACAAGGTTGCCCGTACCTTGCCCACACATTGAAAGGGCTTGCCCACACGTTGAACAAGGTTGCCCGTACCTTGCCCGCACTTGCCTCCACCTTGCACATGCGTGCACCAAGCATGCACACACTTGCCCACACGTCGAACAAGGTTGCCCGTACCTTGCCCGCTCTTGCCTCCCCCTTGGGGGTTGCACACGCGCACGCGCACGCGCAAACGTGCAAAGTGCTAAGTGCGTGTGGGCGTGTGCGAGTGCGTGTGCGTGCGCGCGCGCGCGCGCGCGTGGGGGAATTCCCCCACCGGAGGCATAATTCGGAGGGGCGTACCCACCGCCGGTCATTCCGTAAGGCAAAAGATGCGCCACCACACGTCCCGTTTGAAATCCCACACACTTTAGGGTCCACCGGAGAATTCGCCGGAAAAGTCGCCGGCGGCCGCCCCCCGACGGCCGGCCACCGCCCCACCGCCGCCGCCGGCCACCGTGGCGGTGGTGGCGGGTGCTCTTGGTGGTAGGGCCCCAAGAACCCACACAATACTCATCGAAGGGACATAGGCTACCATGGGTCCTTGGGGGGGGAGGGGTGCCCCCCTATAATAGCAAAACAAGACTTTTTCAGTTTGCCTCCAACGGGCATACTTTTGTTCCGAAACGACAGGGGTGGTTTCGGGGACCTAGAGATCGAATTTTCGCGCGA
>JAYWLJ010000064.1:187500-192500 GCA_037074615.1 Leucaena leucocephala
CCGTACAAATCATGAGAAGGATTCCCATCCAGCCCAAGCCACCAAGAAAAAGAAGGGACATACGTGATCGAGGGACGTTCTTGATGGCCGGAGACCAAAGGGAATGCAACGCATGAGAGGGACGGGGCCATGTGCGTGAAATCAAGAGAGGCGGACGGGGGCGCTCACGTGCCGTGCCACACAGTCATCCCGAGAGCAAGGATCCCTCCACGCCCAAGCTTACTAAGCAACCGGTGGCGAAAGCCTAATACGGAAGCCTTTCCGCGAGTTTGTTTGAGGAGCCCGACCCAAGAGAGTTCCATGAGACCCTTAAGTTCGAACCACCGTACACCCAACTTGATAGCCCACACATATCGAGTCGCCCGGGGCTTTCCGACTGTTTTTCTGGTCCATGCCCAAGGGTTCCCATCTCGCCCCGACTATGCCAAGCAACAAAAAGGGACATCCGAGGCTACAACGAGGTTGCTTGGCGGCGCCGTTGCTCGAGGGGAACCCAAAGCCATGATTCGATGGACCATGTATGTAAAATCCCACACATTTTAGGGTCCACCGGAAAAGTCGCCGGAAAAGTCGCCGGCGGCCGCCCCCGCCGGCCGGCCACCACCCCACCACCGCCGCCGGCCACCGTGGCGGTGGTGGCGGGTGCAATGGTGGTGGGGCCTCCCATGTTCACTAGGCAAAAGGTTATAGGGTCCCCTATGCCTAGTGTGAACATGGAAGGGGGGGGTGGGGGTGCCCCCCTATAGTAGCAATATGAGCCTTTTCCCTTCTGGCACGAACAGACATACTTTTTTCCCAAACGACGACACTTTTTTCGGGGACCTAGAGATGGAATTTTTGCGCGATTTTTTGCAGCAATCTTGGGCATGATAAATGATGATCAAATGCCAAGTTTCATAATTTTTGGACACCCATAGAATATTTTATGAATTTTTTAGTGCCAAAAATTGTCAATTTTGGGAGCCTTAGATCTCATGATCCGGGAGGAACCACGGCCGGCCGGACCTCCCAACATGTGTGGGGGAACATATATTAGTTAACTAAAGTGTTAGATCAAAAATGTAACGGGTAAATTTCATTTTGGTACGGAGGTGAAGTTTTCGTACTGCACAGAACCTGCCCGGACCAGTCCTGGGCAGGTCCTGGCACGTACAGGACTGATCCTGGACGTGCCAGGACTGATCCTGGACGTGCTAGGCAGGTCCTGGACGTGCCAGGACTGATCCTGGACGTGCCAGGACCAGTCCTGGACGTGCCAGGCAGGTCCTGTACGTGCCAGGACCAGTCCTGGACGTGCCAGGCAGGTCCTGTACGTGCCAGGACCAGTCCTGGACGTGCCAGGACCAGTCCTGTACGTGCCAGGACCTGCCTGGACGTGCCAGGACCTGCCTGGACGTGCCAGGACTTGCCCAAAACGTGCCAAGACCCTGTCCATGCCTACCAACACTTGCCCGGACCTTGCACAAACTTGCCCATACCTTGCCACGACCTTGGATACACTTGCCCACATCTTGCCAACACTTGCCCACACATTGAAAGAGCTTGCCCGCACATTGAACAAGGTTGCCCGTACCTTGCCCGCACTTGCCTCCACCTTGCACATGCGTGCACCAAGCATGCACACACTTGCCCACATCTTCCCAACACTTGCCCACACATTGAACAAGGTTGCCCGTACCTTGCCCACACTTGCCTCCACCATGCACATGGGTGCACCAAGCTTGCACACACTTGCCCACACATTGAACAAGGTTGCCCGTACCTTGCCCACACTTGCCTCCACCATGCACATGGGTGCACCAAGCATGCACACACTTGCCCACATCTTGCCAACACTTGCCCACACATTGAAAGAGGTTGCCTAACATTGAAGAAGGTTGCCCCTACCTTGCCCACACTTGCCACCACCTTGCACATGTTTTCACCAAGCATGCATACACTTGCCCACATCTTTCCAACACTAGCCCACACATTGAACAAGGTTGCCCGTACCTTGCCCACACTTGCCTCCACCATGCACATGCGTGCACCAAGCATGCATACACTTGCCCACATCTTGCCCACACATTGAAAGAGGTTGCCTCACATTGAACAAGGTTGCCCGTACCTTGCCCACACTTGCCTCCACCATGCACATGGGTGCACCAAGCATGCACACACTTGCCCACATCTTGCCAACACTTGCCCACACATTGAAAGAGGTTGCCTAACATTGAAGAAGGTTGCCCGTACCTTGCCCGCACTTGCCTCCACCTTGCACATGCGTGCACCAAGCATGCACACACTTGCCCACATCTTTCCAACACTAGCCCACACATTGAACAAGGTTGCCTGTACCTTGCCCACACTTGCCTCCACCATGCACATGGGTGCACCAAGCATGCACACACTTGCCCACATCTTGCCAACACTTGCCCACACATTGAAAGAGGTTGCCTAACATTGAAGAAGGTTGCCCGTACCTTGCCCGCACTTGCCTCCACCTTGCACATGCGTGCACCAAGCATGCACACACTTGCCCACATCTTTCCAACACTAGCCCACACATTGAACAAGGTTGCCCGTACCTTGCCCACACTTGCCTCCACCATGCACATGGGTGCACCAAGCATGCACACACTTGCCCACATCTTGCCAACACTTGCCCACACATTGAAAGAGGTTGCCTCACATTGAACAAGGTTGCCCGTACCTTGCCCGCACTTGCCTCCACCTTGCACATGCGTGCACCAAGCATGCACACACTTGCCCACACGTCGAACAAGGTTGCCCGTACCTTGCCCGCTCTTGCCTCCCCCTTGGGGGTTGCACACGCGCACGCGCACGCGCAAACGTGCAAAGTGCTAAGTGCGTGTGGGCGTGTGCGAGTGCGTGTGCGTGCGCGCGCGCGCGCGCGCGTGGGGGAATTCCCCCACCGGAGGCATAATTCGGAGGGGCGTACCCACAGCCGGTCATTCCGTAAGGCAAAAGATGCGCCACCACACGTCCCGTTTGAAATCCCACACACTTTAGGGTCCACCGGAGAATTCGCCGGAAAAGTCGCCGGCGGCCGCCCCCCGACGGCCGGCCACCGCCCCACCGCCGCCGCCGGCCACCGTGGCGGTGGTGGCGGGTGCTCTTGGTGGTAGGGCCCCAAGAACCCACACAATACTCATCGAAGGGACATAGGCTACCATGGGTCCTTGGGGGGGGGAGGGGTGCCCCCCTATAATAGCAAAACAAGACTTTTTCAGTTTGCCTCCAACGGGCATACTTTTGTTCCGAAACGACAGGGGTGGTTTCGGGGACCTAGAGATCGAATTTTCGCGCGATTTTTTGCAGCATTCTTTGGCATGGAAAAAGGGGCCCAAACACCAAGTTTCATAATTTTCGGACACCCGTGGAATATCTTTGGAATTTTTCATGTCCCGAACTTGCGCGGCCCTTAAAACTTAATCCGGGAGGAACCACGGGTGGCCGGACCTCCTAACATGTGGGAGGGGTCATATATTAGTGAACCAAAGTGTTAGATCACAAATGTAACGGGTAAATTTCATTTTGGTACGGAGGTGAAGTTTTCGTACTGCGCAGGAACCTGCCAGGACCAGTCCTGGGCAAGTCCTGGACGTGCCAGGACCCTGTCCACTCCTGCCAACACTTGCTCGGACCTTGCACAACCTTGCCAACACTTGCCACGACCTCGCACCACCTTACCCACAACTTGCCAACACTTGCCCACACATTGAACAAGGTTGCCCGTACCTTGCCAACACTTGCCCACACATTGAAAGAGCTTGCCCACACCTTGAACAAGGTTGCCCGTACCTTGCCAACACTTGCCCACACCTTGCACATGCGTGCACCAAGCATGCATACACTTGCCCACACATTGAACAAGGTTGCCCGTACCTTGCCCACGCTTGCCTCCACCTTGCACATGCGTGCCCCAAGCATGCACCCACTTGCCCACACGTTGAACAAGGTTGCCCGTACCTTGCCCACACATTGAAAGGGCTTGCCCACACGTTGAACAAGGTTGCCCGTACCTTGCCCGCACTTGCCTCCACCTTGCACATGCGTGCACCAAGCATGCACACACTTGCCCACACGTCGAACAAGGTTGCCCGTACCTTGCCCGCTCTTGCCTCCCCCTTGGGGGTTGCACACGCGCACGCGCACGCGCAAACGTGCAAAGTGCTAAGTGCGTGTGGGCGTGTGCGAGTGCGTGTGCGTGCGCGCGCGCGCGCGCGCGTGGGGGAATTCCCCCACCGGAGGCATAATTCGGAGGGGCGTACCCACCGCCGGTCATTCCGTAAGGCAAAAGATGCGCCACCACACGTCCCGTTTGAAATCCCACACACTTTAGGGTCCACCGGAGAATTCGCCGGAAAAGTCGCCGGCGGCCGCCCCCCGACGGCCGGCCACCGCCCCACCGCCGCCGCCGGCCACCGTGGCGGTGGTGGCGGGTGCTCTTGGTGGTAGGGCCCCAAGAACCCACACAATACTCATCGAAGGGACATAGGCTACCATGGGTCCTTGGGGGGGGGAGGGGTGCCCCCCTATAATAGCAAAACAAGACTTTTTCAGTTTGCCTCCAACGGGCATACTTTTGTTCCGAAACGACAGAGGTGGTTTCGGGGACCTAGAGATCGAATTTTCGCACGATTTTTTGCAGCATTCTTTGGCATGGAAAAAGGGGCCCAAACACCAAGTTTCATAATTTTCGGACACCCGTGGAATATCTTTGGAATTTTTCATCTTCCGAACTTGCGCGGCCCTTAAAACTTAGTCCGGGAGGAACCACGGGTGGCCGGACCTCCTAACATGTGGGAGGGGTCATATATTAGTGAACCAAAGTGTTAGATCACAAATGTAACGGGTAAATTTCATTTTGGTACGGAGGTGAAGTTTTCGTACTGCGCAGGAACCTGCCCGGACCAGTCCTGGGCAAGTCCTGGACGTGCCAGGACCAGTCCTGGACGTGCCAGGACTTGCCCTGGACGTGCCAGGACCAGTCCTGG
>JAYWLJ010000064.1:200000-205000 GCA_037074615.1 Leucaena leucocephala
CCGCACAGTCATCCCGAGAGCAAGGATCCCTCCACGCCCAAGCTTACTAAGCAACCGGTGGCGAAAGCCTAATACGGAAGCCTTTCCGCGAGTTTGTTTGAGGAGCCCGACCCAAGAGAGTTCCATGCGACCCTTCTGTTCGAACCACCGTACACCCAACTTGACACCCCACACATGCTGGAGTCGCCCGGGGATTTCCGCCGGCTTTTCCGGTCCATGCCCAAGGGTTCCCATCTCGCCCCGACTATGCCAAGCAACAAAAAGGGACATCCGAGGCTACAACGAGGATGCTTGACGGCGCCGTTGCTCGAGGGGAACCCGAAGCCATGATTCGACGGACCATGTGTGTGAAGTCAAAGGAGACGTATGGGGGCGAGTACCCAACGTGCATCGCACAGTCCGCCCGAGGTCATTTCATCCCGCCACGCCCAAGCTTACTAAGCAACCGGGGGCAAAAAGCCGAGAACGGAAGCCTTTCCGCGAGTTTGCTTGAGGAGTCCAATCCCACGAGAGTTCCATGGGTCAACAACGAGGTCACAAGTGCCTCACGTGAGCAAGAGCCCCGCCGCTCCCTAACCTGGGTTGCTGAAGAAAACCGTTATAACGGCTGCGGGTTTGGCAAGTATCTCGCTCACGGGAGGTAAAAGATCCCCCAGGTACGCGCCACCATACATCCCGTTTGAAATCCCACACACGAGGGTCCACCGGAAGAGTCCACGAAAGGGTCACCGAGGGGTCCACACGGAACGGGCCGCAGCGGCGTGCACTGCGACCCGTTGTGCCATAGCAACCATACCACGAGCGAAACACCCCGTACAAATCATGAGAAGGATTCCCATCCAGCCCAAGCCACCAAGAAAAAGAAGGGACATACGTGATCGAGGGACGTTCTTGATGGCCGGAGACCAAAGGGAATGCAACGCATGAGAGGGACGGGGCCATGTGCGTGAAATCAAGAGAGGCGGACGGGGGCGCTCACGTGCCGTGCCACACAGTCATCCCGAGAGCAAGGATCCCTCCACGCCCAAGCTTACTAAGCAACCGGTGGCGAAAGCCTAATACGGAAGCCTTTCCGCGAGTTTGTTTGAGGAGCCCGACCCAAGAGAGTTCCATGAGACCCTTAAGTTCGAACCACCGTACACCCAACTTGATAGCCCACACATATCGAGTCGCCCGGGGCTTTCCGACTGTTTTTCCGGTCCATGCCCAAGGGTTCCCATCTCGCCCCGACTATGCCAAGCAACAAAAAGGGACATCCGAGGCTACAACGAGGTTGCTTGGCGGCGCCGTTGCTCGAGGGGAACCCAAAGCCATGATTCGATGGACCATGTATGTAAAATCCCACACATTTTAGGGTCCACCGGAAAAGTCGCCGGAAAAGTCGCCGGCGGCCGCCCCCGCCGGCCGGCCACCACCCCACCACCGCCGCCGGCCACCGTGGCGGTGGTGGCGGGTGCAATGGTGGTGGGGCCTCCCATGTTCACTAGGCAAAAGGTTATAGGGTCCCCTATGCCTAGTGTGAACATGGAAGGGGGGGGTGGGGGTGCCCCCCTATAGTAGCAATATGAGCCTTTTCCCTTCTGGCACGAACAGACATACTTTTTTCCCAAACGACGACACTTTTTTCGGGGACCTAGAGATGGAATTTTTGCGCGATTTTTTGCAGCAATCTTGGGCATGATAAATGATGATCAAATGCCAAGTTTCATAATTTTTGGACACCCATAGAATATTTTATGAATTTTTTAGTGCCAAAAATTGTCAATTTTGGGAGCCTTAGATCTCATGATCCGGGAGGAACCACGGCCGGCCGGACCTCCCAACATGTGTGGGGGAACATATATTAGTTAACTAAAGTGTTAGATCAAAAATGTAACGGGTAAATTTCATTTTGGTACGGAGGTGAAGTTTTCGTACTGCACAGAACCTGCCCGGACCAGTCCTGGGCAGGTCCTGGCACGTACAGGACTGATCCTGGACGTGCCAGGACTGATCCTGGACGTGCCAGGCAGGTCCTGGACGTGCCAGGACTGATCCTGGACGTGCCAGGACCAGTCCTGGACGTGCCAGGCAGGTCCTGTACGTGCCAGGACCAGTCCTGGACGTGCCAGGCAGGTCCTGTACGTGCCAGGACCAGTCCTGGACGTGCCAGGACCAGTCCTGTACGTGCCAGGACCTGCCTGGACGTGCCAGGACCAGTCCTGGACGTGCCAGGACCTGCCTGGACGTGCCAGGAATTGCCCAAAACGTGCCAAGACCCTGTCCATGCCTACCAACACTTGCCCGGACCTTGCACAAACTTGCCCATACCTTGCCACGACCTTGGATACACTTGCCCACATCTTGCCAACACTTGCCCACACATTGAAAGAGCTTGCCCGCACATTGAACAAGGTTGCCCGTACCTTGCCCGCACTTGCCTCCACCTTGCACATGCGTGCACCAAGCATGCACACACTTGCCCACATCTTCCCAACACTTGCCCACACATTGAACAAGGTTGCCCGTACCTTGCCCACACTTGCCTCCACCATGCACATGGGTGCACCAAGCTTGCACACACTTGCCCACACATTGAACAAGGTTGCCCGTACCTTGCCCACACTTGCCTCCACCATGCACATGGGTGCACCAAGCATGCACACACTTGCCCACATCTTGCCAACACTTGCCCACACATTGAAAAAGGTTGCCTAACATTGAAGAAGGTTGCCCCTACCTTGCCCACACTTGCCACCACCTTGCACATGTTTTCACCAAGCATGCATACACTTGCCCACATCTTTCCAACACTAGCCCACACATTGAACAAGGTTGCCCGTACCTTGCCCACACTTGCCTCCACCATGCACATGCGTGCACCAAGCATGCATACACTTGCCCACATCTTGCCCACACATTGAAAGAGGTTGCCTCACATTGAACAAGGTTGCCCGTACCTTGCCCACACTTGCCTCCACCATGCACATGGGTGCACCAAGCATGCACACACTTGCCCACATCTTGCCAACACTTGCCCACACATTGAAAGAGGTTGCCTAACATTGAAGAAGGTTGCCCGTACCTTGCCCGCACTTGCCTCCACCTTGCACATGCGTGCACCAAGCATGCACACACTTGCCCACATCTTTCCAACACTAGCCCACACATTGAACAAGGTTGCCTGTACCTTGCCCACACTTGCCTCCACCATGCACATGGGTGCACCAAGCATGCACACACTTGCCCACATCTTGCCAACACTTGCCCACACATTGAAAGAGGTTGCCTAACATTGAAGAAGGTTGCCCGTACCTTGCCCGCACTTGCCTCCACCTTGCACATGCGTGCACCAAGCATGCACACACTTGCCCACATCTTTCCAACACTAGCCCACACATTGAACAAGGTTGCCCGTACCTTGCCCACACTTGCCTCCACCATGCACATGGGTGCACCAAGCATGCACACACTTGCCCACATCTTGCCAACACTTGCCCACACATTGAAAGAGGTTGCCTCACATTGAACAAGGTTGCCCGTACCTTGCCCGCACTTGCCTCCACCTTGCACATGCGTGCACCAAGCATGCACACACTTGCCCACACGTCGAACAAGGTTGCCCGTACCTTGCCCGCTCTTGCCTCCCCCTTGGGGGTTGCACACGCGCACGCGCACGCGCAAACGTGCAAAGTGCTAAGTGCGTGTGGGCGTGTGCGAGTGCGTGTGCGTGCGCGCGCGCGCGCGCGCGTGGGGGAATTCCCCCACCGGAGGCATAATTCGGAGGGGCGTACCCACAGCCGGTCATTCCGTAAGGCAAAAGATGCGCCACCACACGTCCCGTTTGAAATCCCACACACTTTAGGGTCCACCGGAGAATTCGCCGGAAAAGTCGCCGGCGGCCGCCCCCCGACGGCCGGCCACCGCCCCACCGCCGCCGCCGGCCACCGTGGCGGTGGTGGCGGGTGCTCTTGGTGGTAGGGCCCCAAGAACCCACACAATACTCATCGAAGGGACATAGGCTACCATGGGTCCTTGGGGGGGGAGGGGTGCCCCCCTATAATAGCAAAACAAGACTTTTTCAGTTTGCCTCCAACGGGCATACTTTTGTTCCGAAACGACAGGGGTGGTTTCGGGGACCTAGAGATCGAATTTTCGCGCGATTTTTTGCAGCATTCTTTGGCATGGAAAAAGGGGCCCAAACACCAAGTTTCATAATTTTCGGACACCCGTGGAATATCTTTGGAATTTTTCATGTCCCGAACTTGCGCGGCCCTTAAAACTTAATCCGGGAGGAACCACGGGTGGCCGGACCTCCTAACATGTGGGAGGGGTCATATATTAGTGAACCAAAGTGTTAGATCACAAATGTAACGGGTAAATTTCATTTTGGTACGGAGGTGAAGTTTTCGTACTGCGCAGGAACCTGCCAGGACCAGTCCTGGGCAAGTCCTGGACGTGCCAGGACCCTGTCCACTCCTGCCAACACTTGCTCGGACCTTGCACAACCTTGCCAACACTTGCCACGACCTCGCACCACCTTACCCACAACTTGCCAACACTTGCCCACACATTGAACAAGGTTGCCCGTACCTTGCCAACACTTGCCCACACATTGAAAGAGCTTGCCCACACCTTGAACAAGGTTGCCCGTACCTTGCCAACACTTGCCCACACCTTGCACATGCGTGCACCAAGCATGCATACACTTGCCCACACATTGAACAAGGTTGCCCGTACCTTGCCCACGCTTGCCTCCACCTTGCACATGCGTGCCCCAAGCATGCACCCACTTGCCCACACGTTGAACAAGGTTGCCCGTACCTTGCCCACACATTGAAAGGGCTTGCCCACACGTTGAACAAGGTTGCCCGTACCTTGCCCGCACTTGCCTCCACCTTGCACATGCGTGCACCAAGCATGCACACACTTGCCCACACGTCGAACAAGGTTGCCCGTACCTTGCCCGCTCTTGCCTCCCCCTTGGGGGTTGCACACGCGCACGCGCACGCGCAAACGTG
>JAYWLJ010000064.1:215000-220000 GCA_037074615.1 Leucaena leucocephala
TTGGGCATGATAAATGATGATCAAATGCCAAGTTTCATAATTTTTGGACACCCATAGAATATTTTATGAATTTTTTAGTGCCAAAAATTGTCAATTTTGGGAGCCTTAGATCTCATGATCCGGGAGGAACCACGGCCGGCCGGACCTCCCAACATGTGTGGGGGAACATATATTAGTTAACTAAAGTGTTAGATCAAAAATGTAACGGGTAAATTTCATTTTGGTACGGAGGTGAAGTTTTCGTACTGCACAGAACCTGCCCGGACCAGTCCTGGGCAGGTCCTGGCACGTACAGGACTGATCCTGGACGTGCCAGGACTGATCCTGGACGTGCCAGGCAGGTCCTGGACGTGCCAGGATTGATCCTGGACGTGCCAGGACCAGTCCTGGACGTGCCAGGCAGGTCCTGTACGTGCCAGGACCAGTCCTGGACGTGCCAGGCAGGTCCTGTACGTGCCAGGACCAGTCCTGGACGTGCCAGGACCAGTCCTGTACGTGCCAGGACCTGCCTGGACGTGCCAGGACCAGTCCTGGACGTGCCAGGACCTGCCTGGACGTGCCAGGACTTGCCCAAAACGTGCCAAGACCCTGTCCATGCCTACCAACACTTGCCCGGACCTTGCACAAACTTGCCCATACCTTGCCACGACCTTGGATACACTTGCCCACATCTTGCCAACACTTGCCCACACATTGAAAGAGCTTGCCCGCACATTGAACAAGGTTGCCCGTACCTTGCCCGCACTTGCCTCCACCTTGCACATGCGTGCACCAAGCATGCACACACTTGCCCACATCTTCCCAACACTTGCCCACACATTGAACAAGGTTGCCCGTACCTTGCCCACACTTGCCTCCACCATGCACATGGGTGCACCAAGCTTGCACACACTTGCCCACACATTGAACAAGGTTGCCCGTACCTTGCCCACACTTGCCTCCACCATGCACATGGGTGCACCAAGCATGCACACACTTGCCCACATCTTGCCAACACTTGCCCACACATTGAAAAAGGTTGCCTAACATTGAAGAAGGTTGCCCCTACCTTGCCCACACTTGCCACCACCTTGCACATGTTTTCACCAAGCATGCATACACTTGCCCACATCTTTCCAACACTAGCCCACACATTGAACAAGGTTGCCCGTACCTTGCCCACACTTGCCTCCACCATGCACATGCGTGCACCAAGCATGCATACACTTGCCCACATCTTGCCCACACATTGAAAGAGGTTGCCTCACATTGAACAAGGTTGCCCGTACCTTGCCCACACTTGCCTCCACCATGCACATGGGTGCACCAAGCATGCACACACTTGCCCACATCTTGCCAACACTTGCCCACACATTGAAAGAGGTTGCCTAACATTGAAGAAGGTTGCCCGTACCTTGCCCGCACTTGCCTCCACCTTGCACATGCGTGCACCAAGCATGCACACACTTGCCCACATCTTTCCAACACTAGCCCACACATTGAACAAGGTTGCCTGTACCTTGCCCACACTTGCCTCCACCATGCACATGGGTGCACCAAGCATGCACACACTTGCCCACATCTTGCCAACACTTGCCCACACATTGAAAGAGGTTGCCTAACATTGAAGAAGGTTGCCCGTACCTTGCCCGCACTTGCCTCCACCTTGCACATGCGTGCACCAAGCATGCACACACTTGCCCACATCTTTCCAACACTAGCCCACACATTGAACAAGGTTGCCCGTACCTTGCCCACACTTGCCTCCACCATGCACATGGGTGCACCAAGCATGCACACACTTGCCCACATCTTGCCAACACTTGCCCACACATTGAAAGAGGTTGCCTCACATTGAACAAGGTTGCCCGTACCTTGCCCGCACTTGCCTCCACCTTGCACATGCGTGCACCAAGCATGCACACACTTGCCCACACGTCGAACAAGGTTGCCCGTACCTTGCCCGCTCTTGCCTCCCCCTTGGGGGTTGCACACGCGCACGCGCACGCGCAAACGTGCAAAGTGCTAAGTGCGTGTGGGCGTGTGCGAGTGCGTGTGCGTGCGCGCGCGCGCGCGCGCGTGGGGGAATTCCCCCACCGGAGGCATAATTCGGAGGGGCGTACCCACAGCCGGTCATTCCGTAAGGCAAAAGATGCGCCACCACACGTCCCGTTTGAAATCCCACACACTTTAGGGTCCACCGGAGAATTCGCCGGAAAAGTCGCCGGCGGCCGCCCCCCGACGGCCGGCCACCGCCCCACCGCCGCCGCCGGCCACCGTGGCGGTGGTGGCGGGTGCTCTTGGTGGTAGGGCCCCAAGAACCCACACAATACTCATCGAAGGGACATAGGCTACCATGGGTCCTTGGGGGGGGGAGGGGTGCCCCCCTATAATAGCAAAACAAGACTTTTTCAGTTTGCCTCCAACGGGCATACTTTTGTTCCGAAACGACAGGGGTGGTTTCGGGGACCTAGAGATCGAATTTTCGCGCGATTTTTTGCAGCATTCTTTGGCATGGAAAAAGGGGCCCAAACACCAAGTTTCATAATTTTCGGACACCCGTGGAATATCTTTGGAATTTTTCATGTCCCGAACTTGCGCGGCCCTTAAAACTTAATCCGGGAGGAACCACGGGTGGCCGGACCTCCTAACATGTGGGAGGGGTCATATATTAGTGAACCAAAGTGTTAGATCACAAATGTAACGGGTAAATTTCATTTTGGTACGGAGGTGAAGTTTTCGTACTGCGCAGGAACCTGCCAGGACCAGTCCTGGGCAAGTCCTGGACGTGCCAGGACCCTGTCCACTCCTGCCAACACTTGCTCGGACCTTGCACAACCTTGCCAACACTTGCCACGACCTCGCACCACCTTACCCACAACTTGCCAACACTTGCCCACACATTGAACAAGGTTGCCCGTACCTTGCCAACACTTGCCCACACATTGAAAGAGCTTGCCCACACCTTGAACAAGGTTGCCCGTACCTTGCCAACACTTGCCCACACCTTGCACATGCGTGCACCAAGCATGCATACACTTGCCCACACATTGAACAAGGTTGCCCGTACCTTGCCCACGCTTGCCTCCACCTTGCACATGCGTGCCCCAAGCATGCACCCACTTGCCCACACGTTGAACAAGGTTGCCCGTACCTTGCCCACACATTGAAAGGGCTTGCCCACACGTTGAACAAGGTTGCCCGTACCTTGCCCGCACTTGCCTCCACCTTGCACATGCGTGCACCAAGCATGCACACACTTGCCCACACGTCGAACAAGGTTGCCCGTACCTTGCCCGCTCTTGCCTCCCCCTTGGGGGTTGCACACGCGCACGCGCACGCGCAAACGTGCAAAGTGCTAAGTGCGTGTGGGCGTGTGCGAGTGCGTGTGCGTGCGCGCGCGCGCGCGCGCGTGGGGGAATTCCCCCACCGGAGGCATAATTCGGAGGGGCGTACCCACCGCCGGTCATTCCGTAAGGCAAAAGATGCGCCACCACACGTCCCGTTTGAAATCCCACACACTTTAGGGTCCACCGGAGAATTCGCCGGAAAAGTCGCCGGCGGCCGCCCCCCGACGGCCGGCCACCGCCCCACCGCCGCCGCCGGCCACCGTGGCGGTGGTGGCGGGTGCTCTTGGTGGTAGGGCCCCAAGAACCCACACAATACTCATCGAAGGGACATAGGCTACCATGGGTCCTTGGGGGGGGGAGGGGTGCCCCCCTATAATAGCAAAACAAGACTTTTTCAGTTTGCCTCCAACGGGCATACTTTTGTTCCGAAACGACAGGGGTGGTTTCGGGGACCTAGAGATCGAATTTTCGCGCGATTTTTTGCAGCATTCTTTGGCATGGAAAAAGGGGCCCAAACACCAAGTTTCATAATTTTCGGACACCCGTGGAATATCTTTGGAATTTTTCATGTCCCGAACTTGCGCGGCCCTTAAAACTTAATCCGGGAGGAACCACGGGTGGCCGGACCTCCTAACATGTGGGAGGGGTCATATATTAGTGAACCAAAGTGTTAGATCACAAATGTAACGGGTAAATTTCATTTTGGTACGGAGGTGAAGTTTTCGTACTGCGCAGGAACCTGCCAGGACCAGTCCTGGGCAAGTCCTGGACGTGCCAGGACCCTGTCCACTCCTGCCAACACTTGCTCGGACCTTGCACAACCTTGCCAACACTTGCCACGACCTCGCACCACCTTACCCACAACTTGCCAACACTTGCCCACACATTGAACAAGGTTGCCCGTACCTTGCCAACACTTGCCCACACATTGAAAGAGCTTGCCCACACCTTGAACAAGGTTGCCCGTACCTTGCCAACACTTGCCCACACCTTGCACATGCGTGCACCAAGCATGCATACACTTGCCCACACATTGAACAAGGTTGCCCGTACCTTGCCCACGCTTGCCTCCACCTTGCACATGCGTGCCCCAAGCATGCACCCACTTGCCCACACGTTGAACAAGGTTGCCCGTACCTTGCCCACACATTGAAAGGGCTTGCCCACACGTTGAACAAGGTTGCCCGTACCTTGCCCGCACTTGCCTCCACCTTGCACATGCGTGCACCAAGCATGCACACACTTGCCCACACGTCGAACAAGGTTGCCCGTACCTTGCCCGCTCTTGCCTCCCCCTTGGGGGTTGCACACGCGCACGCGCACGCGCAAACGTGCAAAGTGCTAAGTGCGTGTGGGCGTGTGCGAGTGCGTGTGCGTGCGCGCGCGCGCGCGCGCGTGGGGGAATTCCCCCACCGGAGGCATAATTCGGAGGGGCGTACCCACCGCCGGTCATTCCGTAAGGCAAAAGATGCGCCACCACACGTCCCGTTTGAAATCCCACACACTTTAGGGTCCACCGGAGAATTCGCCGGAAAAGTCGCCGGCGGCCGCCCCCCGACGGCCGGCCACCGCCCCACCGCCGCCGCCGGCCACCGTGGCGGTGGTGGCGAGTGCTCTTGGTGGTAGGGCCCCAAGAACCCACACAATACTCATCGAAGGGACATAGGCTAC
>JAYWLJ010000064.1:230000-235000 GCA_037074615.1 Leucaena leucocephala
CCCGTTTGAAATCCCACACACGAGGGTCCACCGGAAGAGTCCACGAAAGGGTCACCGAGGGGTCCACACGGAACGGGCCGCAGCGGCGTGCACTGCGACCCGTTGTGCCATAGCAACCATACCACGAGCGAAACACCCCGTACAAATCATGAGAAGGATTCCCATCCAGCCCAAGCCACCAAGAAAAAGAAGGGACATACGTGATCGAGGGACGTTCTTGATGGCCGGAGACCAAAGGGAATGCAACGCATGAGAGGGACGGGGCCATGTGCGTGAAATCAAGAGAGGCGGACGGGGGCGCTCACGTGCCGTGCCACACAGTCATCCCGAGAGCAAGGATCCCTCCACGCCCAAGCTTACTAAGCAACCGGTGGCGAAAGCCTAATACGGAAGCCTTTCCGCGAGTTTGTTTGAGGAGCCCGACCCAAGAGAGTTCCATGAGACCCTTAAGTTCGAACCACCGTACACCCAACTTGATAGCCCACACATATCGAGTCGCCCGGGGCTTTCCGACTGTTTTTCTGGTCCATGCCCAAGGGTTCCCATCTCGCCCCGACTATGCCAAGCAACAAAAAGGGACATCCGAGGCTACAACGAGGTTGCTTGGCGGCGCCGTTGCTCGAGGGGAACCCAAAGCCATGATTCGATGGACCATGTATGTAAAATCCCACACATTTTAGGGTCCACCGGAAAAGTCGCCGGAAAAGTCGCCGGCGGCCGCCCCCGCCGGCCGGCCACCACCCCACCACCGCCGCCGGCCACCGTGGCGGTGGTGGCGGGTGCAATGGTGGTGGGGCCTCCCATGTTCACTAGGCAAAAGGTTATAGGGTCCCCTATGCCTAGTGTGAACATGGAAGGGGGGGGTGGGGGTGCCCCCCTATAGTAGCAATATGAGCCTTTTCCCTTCTGGCACGAACAGACATACTTTTTTCCCAAACGACGACACTTTTTTCGGGGACCTAGAGATGGAATTTTTGCGCGATTTTTTGCAGCAATCTTGGGCATGATAAATGATGATCAAATGCCAAGTTTCATAATTTTTGGACACCCATAGAATATTTTATGAATTTTTTAGTGCCAAAAATTGTCAATTTTGGGAGCCTTAGATCTCATGATCCGGGAGGAACCACGGCCGGCCGGACCTCCCAACATGTGTGGGGGAACATATATTAGTTAACTAAAGTGTTAGATCAAAAATGTAACGGGTAAATTTCATTTTGGTACGGAGGTGAAGTTTTCGTACTGCACAGAACCTGCCCGGACCAGTCCTGGGCAGGTCCTGGCACGTACAGGACTGATCCTGGACGTGCCAGGACTGATCCTGGACGTGCTAGGCAGGTCCTGGACGTGCCAGGACTGATCCTGGACGTGCCAGGACCAGTCCTGGACGTGCCAGGCAGGTCCTGTACGTGCCAGGACCAGTCCTGGACGTGCCAGGCAGGTCCTGTACGTGCCAGGACCAGTCCTGGACGTGCCAGGACCAGTCCTGTACGTGCCAGGACCTGCCTGGACGTGCCAGGACCAGTCCTGGACGTGCCAGGACCTGCCTGGACGTGCCAGGACTTGCCCAAAACGTGCCAAGACCCTGTCCATGCCTACCAACACTTGCCCGGACCTTGCACAAACTTGCCCATACCTTGCCACGACCTTGGATACACTTGCCCACATCTTGCCAACACTTGCCCACACATTGAAAGAGCTTGCCCGCACATTGAACAAGGTTGCCCGTACCTTGCCCGCACTTGCCTCCACCTTGCACATGCGTGCACCAAGCATGCACACACTTGCCCACATCTTCCCAACACTTGCCCACACATTGAACAAGGTTGCCCGTACCTTGCCCACACTTGCCTCCACCATGCACATGGGTGCACCAAGCTTGCACACACTTGCCCACACATTGAACAAGGTTGCCCGTACCTTGCCCACACTTGCCTCCACCATGCACATGGGTGCACCAAGCATGCACACACTTGCCCACATCTTGCCAACACTTGCCCACACATTGAAAGAGGTTGCCTAACATTGAAGAAGGTTGCCCCTACCTTGCCCACACTTGCCACCACCTTGCACATGTTTTCACCAAGCATGCATACACTTGCCCACATCTTTCCAACACTAGCCCACACATTGAACAAGGTTGCCCGTACCTTGCCCACACTTGCCTCCACCATGCACATGCGTGCACCAAGCATGCATACACTTGCCCACATCTTGCCCACACATTGAAAGAGGTTGCCTCACATTGAACAAGGTTGCCCGTACCTTGCCCACACTTGCCTCCACCATGCACATGGGTGCACCAAGCATGCACACACTTGCCCACATCTTGCCAACACTTGCCCACACATTGAAAGAGGTTGCCTAACATTGAAGAAGGTTGCCCGTACCTTGCCCGCACTTGCCTCCACCTTGCACATGCGTGCACCAAGCATGCACACACTTGCCCACATCTTTCCAACACTAGCCCACACATTGAACAAGGTTGCCTGTACCTTGCCCACACTTGCCTCCACCATGCACATGGGTGCACCAAGCATGCACACACTTGCCCACATCTTGCCAACACTTGCCCACACATTGAAAGAGGTTGCCTAACATTGAAGAAGGTTGCCCGTACCTTGCCCGCACTTGCCTCCACCTTGCACATGCGTGCACCAAGCATGCACACACTTGCCCACATCTTTCCAACACTAGCCCACACATTGAACAAGGTTGCCCGTACCTTGCCCACACTTGCCTCCACCATGCACATGGGTGCACCAAGCATGCACACACTTGCCCACATCTTGCCAACACTTGCCCACACATTGAAAGAGGTTGCCTCACATTGAACAAGGTTGCCCGTACCTTGCCCGCACTTGCCTCCACCTTGCACATGCGTGCACCAAGCATGCACACACTTGCCCACACGTCGAACAAGGTTGCCCGTACCTTGCCCGCTCTTGCCTCCCCCTTGGGGGTTGCACACGCGCACGCGCACGCGCAAACGTGCAAAGTGCTAAGTGCGTGTGGGCGTGTGCGAGTGCGTGTGCGTGCGCGCGCGCGCGCGCGCGTGGGGGAATTCCCCCACCGGAGGCATAATTCGGAGGGGCGTACCCACAGCCGGTCATTCCGTAAGGCAAAAGATGCGCCACCACACGTCCCGTTTGAAATCCCACACACTTTAGGGTCCACCGGAGAATTCGCCGGAAAAGTCGCCGGCGGCCGCCCCCCGACGGCCGGCCACCGCCCCACCGCCGCCGCCGGCCACCGTGGCGGTGGTGGCGGGTGCTCTTGGTGGTAGGGCCCCAAGAACCCACACAATACTCATCGAAGGGACATAGGCTACCATGGGTCCTTGGGGGGGGGAGGGGTGCCCCCCTATAATAGCAAAACAAGACTTTTTCAGTTTGCCTCCAACGGGCATACTTTTGTTCCGAAACGACAGGGGTGGTTTCGGGGACCTAGAGATCGAATTTTCGCGCGATTTTTTGCAGCATTCTTTGGCATGGAAAAAGGGGCCCAAACACCAAGTTTCATAATTTTCGGACACCCGTGGAATATCTTTGGAATTTTTCATGTCCCGAACTTGCGCGGCCCTTAAAACTTAATCCGGGAGGAACCACGGGTGGCCGGACCTCCTAACATGTGGGAGGGGTCATATATTAGTGAACCAAAGTGTTAGATCACAAATGTAACGGGTAAATTTCATTTTGGTACGGAGGTGAAGTTTTCGTACTGCGCAGGAACCTGCCAGGACCAGTCCTGGGCAAGTCCTGGACGTGCCAGGACCCTGTCCACTCCTGCCAACACTTGCTCGGACCTTGCACAACCTTGCCAACACTTGCCACGACCTCGCACCACCTTACCCACAACTTGCCAACACTTGCCCACACATTGAACAAGGTTGCCCGTACCTTGCCAACACTTGCCCACACATTGAAAGAGCTTGCCCACACCTTGAACAAGGTTGCCCGTACCTTGCCAACACTTGCCCACACCTTGCACATGCGTGCACCAAGCATGCATACACTTGCCCACACATTGAACAAGGTTGCCCGTACCTTGCCCACGCTTGCCTCCACCTTGCACATGCGTGCCCCAAGCATGCACCCACTTGCCCACACGTTGAACAAGGTTGCCCGTACCTTGCCCACACATTGAAAGGGCTTGCCCACACGTTGAACAAGGTTGCCCGTACCTTGCCCGCACTTGCCTCCACCTTGCACATGCGTGCACCAAGCATGCACACACTTGCCCACACGTCGAACAAGGTTGCCCGTACCTTGCCCGCTCTTGCCTCCCCCTTGGGGGTTGCACACGCGCACGCGCACGCGCAAACGTGCAAAGTGCTAAGTGCGTGTGGGCGTGTGCGAGTGCGTGTGCGTGCGCGCGCGCGCGCGCGCGTGGGGGAATTCCCCCACCGGAGGCATAATTCGGAGGGGCGTACCCACCGCCGGTCATTCCGTAAGGCAAAAGATGCGCCACCACACGTCCCGTTTGAAATCCCACACACTTTAGGGTCCACCGGAGAATTCGCCGGAAAAGTCGCCGGCGGCCGCCCCCCGACGGCCGGCCACCGCCCCACCGCCGCCGCCGGCCACCGTGGCGGTGGTGGCGGGTGCTCTTGGTGGTAGGGCCCCAAGAACCCACACAATACTCATCGAAGGGACATAGGCTACCATGGGTCCTTGGGGGGGGAGGGGTGCCCCCCTATAATAGCAAAACAAGACTTTTTCAGTTTGCCTCCAACGGGCATACTTTTGTTCCGAAACGACAGAGGTGGTTTCGGGGACCTAGAGATCGAATTTTCGCACGATTTTTTGCAGCATTCTTTGGCATGGAAAAAGGGGCCCAAACACCAAGTTTCATAATTTTCGGACACCCGTGGAATATCTTTGGAATTTTTCATCTTCCGAACTTGCGCGGCCCTTAAAACTTAGTCCGGGAGGAACCACGGGTGGCCGGACCTCCTAACATGTGGGAGGGGTCATATATTAGTGAACCAAAGTGTTAGA
>JAYWLJ010000064.1:245000-247500 GCA_037074615.1 Leucaena leucocephala
TTGCCAACACTTGCCCACACATTGAAAGAGCTTGCCCGCACATTGAACAAGGTTGCCCGTACCTTGCCC
The DNA here is from genome assembly GCA_037074615.1 of Leucaena leucocephala. Lineage (NCBI taxonomy): Eukaryota > Viridiplantae > Streptophyta > Magnoliopsida > Fabales > Fabaceae > Leucaena > Leucaena leucocephala. The sequence continues at coordinate 245,070 of JAYWLJ010000064.1, forward strand.
GCACTTGCCTCCACCTTGCACATGCGTGCACCAAGCATGCACACACTTGCCCACATCTTCCCAACACTTGCCCACACATTGAACAAGGTTGCCCGTACCTTGCCCACACTTGCCTCCACCATGCACATGGGTGCACCAAGCTTGCACACACTTGCCCACACATTGAACAAGGTTGCCCGTACCTTGCCCACACTTGCCTCCACCATGCACATGGGTGCACCAAGCATGCACACACTTGCCCACATCTTGCCAACACTTGCCCACACATTGAAAGAGGTTGCCTAACATTGAAGAAGGTTGCCCCTACCTTGCCCACACTTGCCACCACCTTGCACATGTTTTCACCAAGCATGCATACACTTGCCCACATCTTTCCAACACTAGCCCACACATTGAACAAGGTTGCCCGTACCTTGCCCACACTTGCCTCCACCATGCACATGCGTGCACCAAGCATGCATACACTTGCCCACATCTTGCCCACACATTGAAAGAGGTTGCCTCACATTGAACAAGGTTGCCCGTACCTTGCCCACACTTGCCTCCACCATGCACATGGGTGCACCAAGCATGCACACACTTGCCCACATCTTGCCAACACTTGCCCACACATTGAAAGAGGTTGCCTAACATTGAAGAAGGTTGCCCGTACCTTGCCCGCACTTGCCTCCACCTTGCACATGCGTGCACCAAGCATGCACACACTTGCCCACATCTTTCCAACACTAGCCCACACATTGAACAAGGTTGCCTGTACCTTGCCCACACTTGCCTCCACCATGCACATGGGTGCACCAAGCATGCACACACTTGCCCACATCTTGCCAACACTTGCCCACACATTGAAAGAGGTTGCCTAACATTGAAGAAGGTTGCCCGTACCTTGCCCGCACTTGCCTCCACCTTGCACATGCGTGCACCAAGCATGCACACACTTGCCCACATCTTTCCAACACTAGCCCACACATTGAACAAGGTTGCCCGTACCTTGCCCACACTTGCCTCCACCATGCACATGGGTGCACCAAGCATGCACACACTTGCCCACATCTTGCCAACACTTGCCCACACATTGAAAGAGGTTGCCTCACATTGAACAAGGTTGCCCGTACCTTGCCCGCACTTGCCTCCACCTTGCACATGCGTGCACCAAGCATGCACACACTTGCCCACACGTCGAACAAGGTTGCCCGTACCTTGCCCGCTCTTGCCTCCCCCTTGGGGGTTGCACACGCGCACGCGCACGCGCAAACGTGCAAAGTGCTAAGTGCGTGTGGGCGTGTGCGAGTGCGTGTGCGTGCGCGCGCGCGCGCGCGCGTGGGGGAATTCCCCCACCGGAGGCATAATTCGGAGGGGCGTACCCACAGCCGGTCATTCCGTAAGGCAAAAGATGCGCCACCACACGTCCCGTTTGAAATCCCACACACTTTAGGGTCCACCGGAGAATTCGCCGGAAAAGTCGCCGGCGGCCGCCCCCCGACGGCCGGCCACCGCCCCACCGCCGCCGCCGGCCACCGTGGCGGTGGTGGCGGGTGCTCTTGGTGGTAGGGCCCCAAGAACCCACACAATACTCATCGAAGGGACATAGGCTACCATGGGTCCTTGGGGGGGGGAGGGGTGCCCCCCTATAATAGCAAAACAAGACTTTTTCAGTTTGCCTCCAACGGGCATACTTTTGTTCCGAAACGACAGGGGTGGTTTCGGGGACCTAGAGATCGAATTTTCGCGCGATTTTTTGCAGCATTCTTTGGCATGGAAAAAGGGGCCCAAACACCAAGTTTCATAATTTTCGGACACCCGTGGAATATCTTTGGAATTTTTCATGTCCCGAACTTGCGCGGCCCTTAAAACTTAATCCGGGAGGAACCACGGGTGGCCGGACCTCCTAACATGTGGGAGGGGTCATATATTAGTGAACCAAAGTGTTAGATCACAAATGTAACGGGTAAATTTCATTTTGGTACGGAGGTGAAGTTTTCGTACTGCGCAGGAACCTGCCAGGACCAGTCCTGGGCAAGTCCTGGACGTGCCAGGACCCTGTCCACTCCTGCCAACACTTGCTCGGACCTTGCACAACCTTGCCAACACTTGCCACGACCTCGCACCACCTTACCCACAACTTGCCAACACTTGCCCACACATTGAACAAGGTTGCCCGTACCTTGCCAACACTTGCCCACACATTGAAAGAGCTTGCCCACACCTTGAACAAGGTTGCCCGTACCTTGCCAACACTTGCCCACACCTTGCACATGCGTGCACCAAGCATGCATACACTTGCCCACACATTGAACAAGGTTGCCCGTACCTTGCCCACGCTTGCCTCCACCTTGCACATGCGTGCCCCAAGCATGCACCCACTTGCCCACACGTTGAACAAGGTTGCCCGTACCTTGCCCACACATTGAAAGGGCTTGCCCACACGTTGAAC
>JAYWLJ010000064.1:257500-262500 GCA_037074615.1 Leucaena leucocephala
CTAGTGTGAACATGGAAGGGGGGGGTGGGGGTGCCCCCCTATAGTAGCAATATGAGCCTTTTCCCTTCTGGCACGAACAGACATACTTTTTTCCCAAACGACGACACTTTTTTCGGGGACCTAGAGATGGAATTTTTGCGCGATTTTTTGCAGCAATCTTGGGCATGATAAATGATGATCAAATGCCAAGTTTCATAATTTTTGGACACCCATAGAATATTTTATGAATTTTTTAGTGCCAAAAATTGTCAATTTTGGGAGCCTTAGATCTCATGATCCGGGAGGAACCACGGCCGGCCGGACCTCCCAACATGTGTGGGGGAACATATATTAGTTAACTAAAGTGTTAGATCAAAAATGTAACGGGTAAATTTCATTTTGGTACGGAGGTGAAGTTTTCGTACTGCACAGAACCTGCCCGGACCAGTCCTGGGCAGGTCCTGGCACGTACAGGACTGATCCTGGACGTGCCAGGACTGATCCTGGACGTGCTAGGCAGGTCCTGGACGTGCCAGGACTGATCCTGGACGTGCCAGGACCAGTCCTGGACGTGCCAGGCAGGTCCTGTACGTGCCAGGACCAGTCCTGGACGTGCCAGGCAGGTCCTGTACGTGCCAGGACCAGTCCTGGACGTGCCAGGACCAGTCCTGTACGTGCCAGGACCTGCCTGGACGTGCCAGGACCAGTCCTGGACGTGCCAGGACCTGCCTGGACGTGCCAGGACTTGCCCAAAACGTGCCAAGACCCTGTCCATGCCTACCAACACTTGCCCGGACCTTGCACAAACTTGCCCATACCTTGCCACGACCTTGGATACACTTGCCCACATCTTGCCAACACTTGCCCACACATTGAAAGAGCTTGCCCGCACATTGAACAAGGTTGCCCGTACCTTGCCCGCACTTGCCTCCACCTTGCACATGCGTGCACCAAGCATGCACACACTTGCCCACATCTTCCCAACACTTGCCCACACATTGAACAAGGTTGCCCGTACCTTGCCCACACTTGCCTCCACCATGCACATGGGTGCACCAAGCTTGCACACACTTGCCCACACATTGAACAAGGTTGCCCGTACCTTGCCCACACTTGCCTCCACCATGCACATGGGTGCACCAAGCATGCACACACTTGCCCACATCTTGCCAACACTTGCCCACACATTGAAAGAGGTTGCCTAACATTGAAGAAGGTTGCCCCTACCTTGCCCACACTTGCCACCACCTTGCACATGTTTTCACCAAGCATGCATACACTTGCCCACATCTTTCCAACACTAGCCCACACATTGAACAAGGTTGCCCGTACCTTGCCCACACTTGCCTCCACCATGCACATGCGTGCACCAAGCATGCATACACTTGCCCACATCTTGCCCACACATTGAAAGAGGTTGCCTCACATTGAACAAGGTTGCCCGTACCTTGCCCACACTTGCCTCCACCATGCACATGGGTGCACCAAGCATGCACACACTTGCCCACATCTTGCCAACACTTGCCCACACATTGAAAGAGGTTGCCTAACATTGAAGAAGGTTGCCCGTACCTTGCCCGCACTTGCCTCCACCTTGCACATGCGTGCACCAAGCATGCACACACTTGCCCACATCTTTCCAACACTAGCCCACACATTGAACAAGGTTGCCTGTACCTTGCCCACACTTGCCTCCACCATGCACATGGGTGCACCAAGCATGCACACACTTGCCCACATCTTGCCAACACTTGCCCACACATTGAAAGAGGTTGCCTAACATTGAAGAAGGTTGCCCGTACCTTGCCCGCACTTGCCTCCACCTTGCACATGCGTGCACCAAGCATGCACACACTTGCCCACATCTTTCCAACACTAGCCCACACATTGAACAAGGTTGCCCGTACCTTGCCCACACTTGCCTCCACCATGCACATGGGTGCACCAAGCATGCACACACTTGCCCACATCTTGCCAACACTTGCCCACACATTGAAAGAGGTTGCCTCACATTGAACAAGGTTGCCCGTACCTTGCCCGCACTTGCCTCCACCTTGCACATGCGTGCACCAAGCATGCACACACTTGCCCACACGTCGAACAAGGTTGCCCGTACCTTGCCCGCTCTTGCCTCCCCCTTGGGGGTTGCACACGCGCACGCGCACGCGCAAACGTGCAAAGTGCTAAGTGCGTGTGGGCGTGTGCGAGTGCGTGTGCGTGCGCGCGCGCGCGCGCGCGTGGGGGAATTCCCCCACCGGAGGCATAATTCGGAGGGGCGTACCCACAGCCGGTCATTCCGTAAGGCAAAAGATGCGCCACCACACGTCCCGTTTGAAATCCCACACACTTTAGGGTCCACCGGAGAATTCGCCGGAAAAGTCGCCGGCGGCCGCCCCCCGACGGCCGGCCACCGCCCCACCGCCGCCGCCGGCCACCGTGGCGGTGGTGGCGGGTGCTCTTGGTGGTAGGGCCCCAAGAACCCACACAATACTCATCGAAGGGACATAGGCTACCATGGGTCCTTGGGGGGGGGAGGGGTGCCCCCCTATAATAGCAAAACAAGACTTTTTCAGTTTGCCTCCAACGGGCATACTTTTGTTCCGAAACGACAGGGGTGGTTTCGGGGACCTAGAGATCGAATTTTCGCGCGATTTTTTGCAGCATTCTTTGGCATGGAAAAAGGGGCCCAAACACCAAGTTTCATAATTTTCGGACACCCGTGGAATATCTTTGGAATTTTTCATGTCCCGAACTTGCGCGGCCCTTAAAACTTAATCCGGGAGGAACCACGTGTAAGGAATTGGAAGACACGCAGCGGAAATAAACTTTAAAAATTTTCCATTCCTTGCCAGGATCTGCCGTATGTGTTTAAGTCAAGTGGAAAGAATCCTTACCCTTAGTGTTGCTCAGCGAATTTCACAGCTTCTCTACGTGGGTGGTGATCTCTTTCTGATCGCAAGAAATCGACGGAGTGTTCCTCAGCGACCTTCACAGATTCTCTCCGCGGACGGTGGTCTCTTTCCGATCACAAGAAGTCGACGCCTCAGGTCGGCTTCCTCTACTGGTATCCACACGAACAGCGTTCCAACCACGAACGACGTGCTAGCGTCTCCTGTCCCTCCAAGGCTTTCACAAGTCTCCGTCTCTATTTCGGGAGTTTCTTGTCTGCAAACCTTTTGCAGATTCCGTTCGGCCTTTTGTGTTCTGTGTTATTTTCAAACGTAGCTCCTCCAATCAGATATAGAGGATGCTATGCGTTTTTCCACTTGACCTAATTGGATTTTGGAGTTAATCTTATATTAATTCCGAATTGATACAATATCATATATTGTATAATTTTATATGAAACTAATTAAATAAAATAATATTAAATCCGTCCCACAGATTTAATTACTTATTTATTTAACTTTAAATAAAGATGAGACTGAGTTATATTTGATTTATTCCCATAAATCAAATTTGAGATATCCTATCAATTTAAATTTCGAATTTCAAACGTGATAGAGATTTAATTTATCCTTATAAATTAAATCTTATAAATATCTCTTATATAAGATATCCTATCAATTTGAATTTCGAATTTTAAACGTGATAGAGATTTAATTTATCCTTATAAATTAAATCTTATAAATATCTCTTATATGAGATATCCTATCAATTTGAATTTCGAATTTCAAACGTGATAGAGATTTAATTTATCCTTATAAATTAAATCTTATAAATATCTCTTATATGAGATATCCTATCAATTTGAATTTCGAATTCAAACGTGATAGGGATTTAATTTATCCTTATAAATTAAATCTCATATATCTCATATATATAATATATATATATACGAATTTATATATATACGAATATAAATAAATATATATACATTCACCTGGATCTTTCATTGAATCTGGACATGTCTTAGATTCAATGAATCTGGACATCATAGCTCGTGTTGGGCTATTTTGTGTGCGACCCTGTAGGCCCATATGAAGTTGGCAGTGGGCCATTTGCTATACTAGCCCACAAGTCGCAAGCGGTCTCTAGCAAGACATAACAACTACCCAAATCATATGAGGATCGATAAACGATGTAACCTTTTATACAACCATATCATGTCCCTTCTGTCACGCGATATTTTGGTCATGGATGAGGCATGGATAATGTCATCCTCCTATTCCCGACCGTTACTTTCTCGATCCCTGAGTAGTCTGACTATAGAAATGGAACTACCTTTCCATTACAGTATGGCCATACATTTCTCAGACTCACTCATCGAGGGGCCCAGTAATATCTCTCCACGAATGTGAGGGACAAATTCCATCTTGACCATTCACATTCCTCCGCATGAAAAACCACTAAGCCCGAACATAGTCTTTATGATCACTCGGTCAAAAGTGACTTTTGACTAGGTCAAAGCTGAGCGTTTTGTCATGTAGGAATCCATGATGATCTCAGGTCAAAGGGCATATTGACATGGTTTGTATATGAGAGAAGCTTATGACGTTACCCATGCAGTTCTCTCATAGCGGGTCGGTCCAACACCCTGTACTCTTACATGTGCTTATGACTTTGATTTATATCTCTATACATCTTCAAAGTCATACTGGTCTTATTTCATCTGTGCTCCCACATAGATGATCGACCAGGGACATTTAGGATAATATCATGAATTATCCAAGGATGGTCATCATAGTAAACATGCAAATAATATGATAACTCAATTAATAAATTCATAAATCAATAATGTTCATAAGACAATGATTGGCCCCTAGGGCACGATTTCCAACACCACGGGTGGCCGGACCTCCTAACATGTGGGAGGGGTCATATATTAGTGAACCAAAGTGTTAGATCACAAATGTAACGGGTAAATTTCATTTTGGTACGGAGGTGAAGTTTTCGTACTGCGCAGGAACCTGCCAGGACCAGTCCTGGGCAAGTCCTGGACGTGCCAGGACCCTGTCCACTCCTGCCAACACTTGCTCGGACCTTGCACAACCTTGCCAACACTTGCCACGACCTCGCAC
>JAYWLJ010000064.1:272500-275000 GCA_037074615.1 Leucaena leucocephala
CGACTGTTTTTCCGGTCCATGCCCAAGGGTTCCCATCTCGCCCCGACTATGCCAAGCAACAAAAAGGGACATCCGAGGCTACAACGAGGTTGCTTGGCGGCGCCGTTGCTCGAGGGGAACCCAAAGCCATGATTCGATGGACCATGTATGTAAAATCCCACACATTTTAGGGTCCACCGGAAAAGTCGCCGGAAAAGTCGCCGGCGGCCGCCCCCGCCGGCCGGCCACCACCCCACCACCGCCGCCGGCCACCGTGGCGGTGGTGGCGGGTGCAATGGTGGTGGGGCCTCCCATGTTCACTAGGCAAAAGGTTATAGGGTCCCCTATGCCTAGTGTGAACATGGAAGGGGGGGGTGGGGGTGCCCCCCTATAGTAGCAATATGAGCCTTTTCCCTTCTGGCACGAACAGACATACTTTTTTCCCAAACGACGACACTTTTTTCGGGGACCTAGAGATGGAATTTTTGCGCGATTTTTTGCAGCAATCTTGGGCATGATAAATGATGATCAAATGCCAAGTTTCATAATTTTTGGACACCCATAGAATATTTTATGAATTTTTTAGTGCCAAAAATTGTCAATTTTGGGAGCCTTAGATCTCATGATCCGGGAGGAACCACGGCCGGCCGGACCTCCCAACATGTGTGGGGGAACATATATTAGTTAACTAAAGTGTTAGATCAAAAATGTAACGGGTAAATTTCATTTTGGTACGGAGGTGAAGTTTTCGTACTGCACAGAACCTGCCCGGACCAGTCCTGGGCAGGTCCTGGCACGTACAGGACTGATCCTGGACGTGCCAGGACTGATCCTGGACGTGCCAGGCAGGTCCTGGACGTGCCAGGACTGATCCTGGACGTGCCAGGACCAGTCCTGGACGTGCCAGGCAGGTCCTGTACGTGCCAGGACCAGTCCTGGACGTGCCAGGCAGGTCCTGTACGTGCCAGGACCAGTCCTGGACGTGCCAGGACCAGTCCTGTACGTGCCAGGACCTGCCTGGACGTGCCAGGACCAGTCCTGGACGTGCCAGGACCTGCCTGGACGTGCCAGGACTTGCCCAAAACGTGCCAAGACCCTGTCCATGCCTACCAACACTTGCCCGGACCTTGCACAAACTTGCCCATACCTTGCCACGACCTTGGATACACTTGCCCACATCTTGCCAACACTTGCCCACACATTGAAAGAGCTTGCCCGCACATTGAACAAGGTTGCCCGTACCTTGCCCGCACTTGCCTCCACCTTGCACATGCGTGCACCAAGCATGCACACACTTGCCCACATCTTCCCAACACTTGCCCACACATTGAACAAGGTTGCCCGTACCTTGCCCACACTTGCCTCCACCATGCACATGGGTGCACCAAGCTTGCACACACTTGCCCACACATTGAACAAGGTTGCCCGTACCTTGCCCACACTTGCCTCCACCATGCACATGGGTGCACCAAGCATGCACACACTTGCCCACATCTTGCCAACACTTGCCCACACATTGAAAGAGGTTGCCTAACATTGAAGAAGGTTGCCCCTACCTTGCCCACACTTGCCACCACCTTGCACATGTTTTCACCAAGCATGCATACACTTGCCCACATCTTTCCAACACTAGCCCACACATTGAACAAGGTTGCCCGTACCTTGCCCACACTTGCCTCCACCATGCACATGCGTGCACCAAGCATGCATACACTTGCCCACATCTTGCCCACACATTGAAAGAGGTTGCCTCACATTGAACAAGGTTGCCCGTACCTTGCCCACACTTGCCTCCACCATGCACATGGGTGCACCAAGCATGCACACACTTGCCCACATCTTGCCAACACTTGCCCACACATTGAAAGAGGTTGCCTAACATTGAAGAAGGTTGCCCGTACCTTGCCCGCACTTGCCTCCACCTTGCACATGCGTGCACCAAGCATGCACACACTTGCCCACATCTTTCCAACACTAGCCCACACATTGAACAAGGTTGCCTGTACCTTGCCCACACTTGCCTCCACCATGCACATGGGTGCACCAAGCATGCACACACTTGCCCACATCTTGCCAACACTTGCCCACACATTGAAAGAGGTTGCCTAACATTGAAGAAGGTTGCCCGTACCTTGCCCGCACTTGCCTCCACCTTGCACATGCGTGCACCAAGCATGCACACACTTGCCCACATCTTTCCAACACTAGCCCACACATTGAACAAGGTTGCCCGTACCTTGCCCACACTTGCCTCCACCATGCACATGGGTGCACCAAGCATGCACACACTTGCCCACATCTTGCCAACACTTGCCCACACATTGAAAGGGCTTGCCCACACGTTGAACAAGGTTGCCCGTACCTTGCCCGCACTTGCCTCCACCTTGCACATGCGTGCACCAAGCATGCACACACTTGCCCACACGTCGAACAAGGTTGCCCGTACCTTGCCCGCTCTTGCCTCCCCCTTGGGGGTTGCACACGCGCACGCGCACGCGCAAACGTGCAAAGTGCTAAGTGC
>JAYWLJ010000064.1:285000-290000 GCA_037074615.1 Leucaena leucocephala
AGTCAAAGGAGACGTATGGGGGCGAGTACCCAACGTGCATCGCACAGTCCGCCCGAGGTCATTTCATCCCGCCACGCCCAAGCTTACTAAGCAACCGGGGGCAAAAAGCCGAGAACGGAAGCCTTTCCGCGAGTTTGCTTGAGGAGTCCAATCCCACGAGAGTTCCATGGGTCAACAACGAGGTCACAAGTGCCTCACGTGAGCAAGAGCCCCGCCGCTCCCTAACCTGGGTTGCTGAAGAAAACCGTTATAACGGCTGCGGGTTTGGCAAGTATCTCGCTCACGGGAGGTAAAAGATCCCCCAGGTACGCGCCACCATACATCCCGTTTGAAATCCCACACACGAGGGTCCACCGGAAGAGTCCACGAAAGGGTCACCGAGGGGTCCACACGGAACGGGCCGCAGCGGCGTGCACTGCGACCCGTTGTGCCATAGCAACCATACCACGAGCGAAACACCCCGTACAAATCATGAGAAGGATTCCCATCCAGCCCAAGCCACCAAGAAAAAGAAGGGACATACGTGATCGAGGGACGTTCTTGATGGCCGGAGACCAAAGGGAATGCAACGCATGAGAGGGACGGGGCCATGTGCGTGAAATCAAGAGAGGCGGACGGGGGCGCTCACGTGCCGTGCCACACAGTCATCCCGAGAGCAAGGATCCCTCCACGCCCAAGCTTACTAAGCAACCGGTGGCGAAAGCCTAATACGGAAGCCTTTCCGCGAGTTTGTTTGAGGAGCCCGACCCAAGAGAGTTCCATGAGACCCTTAAGTTCGAACCACCGTACACCCAACTTGATAGCCCACACATATCGAGTCGCCCGGGGCTTTCCGACTGTTTTTCCGGTCCATGCCCAAGGGTTCCCATCTCGCCCCGACTATGCCAAGCAACAAAAAGGGACATCCGAGGCTACAACGAGGTTGCTTGGCGGCGCCGTTGCTCGAGGGGAACCCAAAGCCATGATTCGATGGACCATGTATGTAAAATCCCACACATTTTAGGGTCCACCGGAAAAGTCGCCGGAAAAGTCGCCGGCGGCCGCCCCCGCCGGCCGGCCACCACCCCACCACCGCCGCCGGCCACCGTGGCGGTGGTGGCGGGTGCAATGGTGGTGGGGCCTCCCATGTTCACTAGGCAAAAGGTTATAGGGTCCCCTATGCCTAGTGTGAACATGGAAGGGGGGGGTGGGGGTGCCCCCCTATAGTAGCAATATGAGCCTTTTCCCTTCTGGCACGAACAGACATACTTTTTTCCCAAACGACGACACTTTTTTCGGGGACCTAGAGATGGAATTTTTGCGCGATTTTTTGCAGCAATCTTGGGCATGATAAATGATGATCAAATGCCAAGTTTCATAATTTTTGGACACCCATAGAATATTTTATGAATTTTTTAGTGCCAAAAATTGTCAATTTTGGGAGCCTTAGATCTCATGATCCGGGAGGAACCACGGCCGGCCGGACCTCCCAACATGTGTGGGGGAACATATATTAGTTAACTAAAGTGTTAGATCAAAAATGTAACGGGTAAATTTCATTTTGGTACGGAGGTGAAGTTTTCGTACTGCACAGAACCTGCCCGGACCAGTCCTGGGCAGGTCCTGGCACGTACAGGACTGATCCTGGACGTGCCAGGACTGATCCTGGACGTGCCAGGCAGGTCCTGGACGTGCCAGGACTGATCCTGGACGTGCCAGGACCAGTCCTGGACGTGCCAGGCAGGTCCTGTACGTGCCAGGACCAGTCCTGGACGTGCCAGGCAGGTCCTGTACGTGCCAGGACCAGTCCTGGACGTGCCAGGACCAGTCCTGTACGTGCCAGGACCTGCCTGGACGTGCCAGGACCAGTCCTGGACGTGCCAGGACCTGCCTGGACGTGCCAGGACTTGCCCAAAACGTGCCAAGACCCTGTCCATGCCTACCAACACTTGCCCGGACCTTGCACAAACTTGCCCATACCTTGCCACGACCTTGGATACACTTGCCCACATCTTGCCAACACTTGCCCACACATTGAAAGAGCTTGCCCGCACATTGAACAAGGTTGCCCGTACCTTGCCCGCACTTGCCTCCACCTTGCACATGCGTGCACCAAGCATGCACACACTTGCCCACATCTTCCCAACACTTGCCCACACATTGAACAAGGTTGCCCGTACCTTGCCCACACTTGCCTCCACCATGCACATGGGTGCACCAAGCTTGCACACACTTGCCCACACATTGAACAAGGTTGCCCGTACCTTGCCCACACTTGCCTCCACCATGCACATGGGTGCACCAAGCATGCACACACTTGCCCACATCTTGCCAACACTTGCCCACACATTGAAAGAGGTTGCCTAACATTGAAGAAGGTTGCCCCTACCTTGCCCACACTTGCCACCACCTTGCACATGTTTTCACCAAGCATGCATACACTTGCCCACATCTTTCCAACACTAGCCCACACATTGAACAAGGTTGCCCGTACCTTGCCCACACTTGCCTCCACCATGCACATGCGTGCACCAAGCATGCATACACTTGCCCACATCTTGCCCACACATTGAAAGAGGTTGCCTCACATTGAACAAGGTTGCCCGTACCTTGCCCACACTTGCCTCCACCATGCACATGGGTGCACCAAGCATGCACACACTTGCCCACATCTTGCCAACACTTGCCCACACATTGAAAGAGGTTGCCTAACATTGAAGAAGGTTGCCCGTACCTTGCCCGCACTTGCCTCCACCTTGCACATGCGTGCACCAAGCATGCACACACTTGCCCACATCTTTCCAACACTAGCCCACACATTGAACAAGGTTGCCCGTACCTTGCCCACACTTGCCTCCACCATGCACATGGGTGCACCAAGCATGCACACACTTGCCCACATCTTGCCAACACTTGCCCACACATTGAAAGAGGTTGCCTCACATTGAACAAGGTTGCCCGTACCTTGCCCGCACTTGCCTCCACCTTGCACATGCGTGCACCAAGCATGCACACACTTGCCCACATCTTTCCAACACTAGCCCACACATTGAACAAGGTTGCCCGTACCTTGCCCACACTTGCCTCCACCATGCACATGGGTGCACCAAGCATGCACACACTTGCCCACATCTTGCCAACACTTGCCCACACATTGAAAGAGGTTGCCTCACATTGAACAAGGTTGCCCGTACCTTGCCCGCACTTGCCTCCACCTTGCACATGCGTGCACCAAGCATGCACACACTTGCCCACACGTCGAACAAGGTTGCCCGTACCTTGCCCGCTCTTGCCTCCCCCTTGGGGGTTGCACACGCGCACGCGCACGCGCAAACGTGCAAAGTGCTAAGTGCGTGTGGGCGTGTGCGAGTGCGTGGGCGCGCGCGCGCGCGCGCGCGCGTGGGGGAATTCCCCCACCGGAGGCATAATTCGGAGGGGCGTACCCACAGCCGGTCATTCCGTAAGGCAAAAGATGCGCCACCACACGTCCCGTTTGAAATCCCACACACTTTAGGGTCCACCGGAGAATTCGCCGGAAAAGTCGCCGGCGGCCGCCCCCCGACGGCCGGCCACCGCCCCACCGCCGCCGCCGGCCACCGTGGCGGTGGTGGCGGGTGCTCTTGGTGGTAGGGCCCCAAGAACCCACACAATACTCATCGAAGGGACATAGGCTACCATGGGTCCTTGGGGGGGGGAGGGGTGCCCCCCTATAATAGCAAAACAAGACTTTTTCAGTTTGCCTCCAACGGGCATACTTTTGTTCCGAAACGACAGGGGTGGTTTCGGGGACCTAGAGATCGAATTTTCGCGCGATTTTTTGCAGCATTCTTTGGCATGGAAAAAGGGGCCCAAACACCAAGTTTCATAATTTTCGGACACCCGTGGAATATCTTTGGAATTTTTCATGTCCCGAACTTGCGCGGCCCTTAAAACTTAATCCGGGAGGAACCACGGGTGGCCGGACCTCCTAACATGTGGGAGGGGTCATATATTAGTGAACCAAAGTGTTAGATCACAAATGTAACGGGTAAATTTCATTTTGGTACGGAGGTGAAGTTTTCGTACTGCGCAGGAACCTGCCAGGACCAGTCCTGGGCAAGTCCTGGACGTGCCAGGACCCTGTCCACTCCTGCCAACACTTGCTCGGACCTTGCACAACCTTGCCAACACTTGCCACGACCTCGCACCACCTTACCCACAACTTGCCAACACTTGCCCACACATTGAACAAGGTTGCCCGTACCTTGCCAACACTTGCCCACACATTGAAAGAGCTTGCCCACACCTTGAACAAGGTTGCCCGTACCTTGCCAACACTTGCCCACACCTTGCACATGCGTGCACCAAGCATGCATACACTTGCCCACACATTGAACAAGGTTGCCCGTACCTTGCCCACGCTTGCCTCCACCTTGCACATGCGTGCCCCAAGCATGCACCCACTTGCCCACACGTTGAACAAGGTTGCCCGTACCTTGCCCGCACTTGCCTCCACCTTGCACATGCGTGCACCAAGCATGCACACACTTGCCCACACGTCGAACAAGGTTGCCCGTACCTTGCCCGCTCTTGCCTCCCCCTTGGGGGTTGCACACGCGCACGCGCACGCGCAAACGTGCAAAGTGCTAAGTGCGTGTGGGCGTGTGCGAGTGCGTGTGCGTGCGCGCGCGCGCGCGCGTGGGGGAATTCCCCCACCGGAGGCATAATTCGGAGGGGCGTACCCACCGCCGGTCATTCCGTAAGGCAAAAGATGCGCCACCACACGTCCCGTTTGAAATCCCACACACTTTAGGGTCCACCGGAGAATTCGCCGGAAAAGTCGCCGGCGGCCGCCCCCCGACGGCCGGCCACCGCCCCACCGCCGCCGCCGGCCACCGTGGCGGTGGTGGCGGGTGCTCTTGGTGGTAGGGCCCCAAGAACCCACACAATACTCATCGAAGGGACATAGGCTACCATGGGTCCTTGGGGGGGGGAGGGGTGCCCCCCTATAATAGCAAAACAAGACTTTTTCAGTTTGCCTC
>JAYWLJ010000064.1:300000-302500 GCA_037074615.1 Leucaena leucocephala
GTCCTGTACGTGCCAGGACCAGTCCTGGACGTGCCAGGCAGGTCCTGTACGTGCCAGGACCAGTCCTGGACGTGCCAGGACCAGTCCTGTACGTGCCAGGACCTGCCTGGACGTGCCAGGACCAGTCCTGGACGTGCCAGGACCTGCCTGGACGTGCCAGGACTTGCCCAAAACGTGCCAAGACCCTGTCCATGCCTACCAACACTTGCCCGGACCTTGCACAAACTTGCCCATACCTTGCCACGACCTTGGATACACTTGCCCACATCTTGCCAACACTTGCCCACACATTGAAAGAGCTTGCCCGCACATTGAACAAGGTTGCCCGTACCTTGCCCGCACTTGCCTCCACCTTGCACATGCGTGCACCAAGCATGCACACACTTGCCCACATCTTCCCAACACTTGCCCACACATTGAACAAGGTTGCCCGTACCTTGCCCACACTTGCCTCCACCATGCACATGGGTGCACCAAGCTTGCACACACTTGCCCACACATTGAACAAGGTTGCCCGTACCTTGCCCACACTTGCCTCCACCATGCACATGGGTGCACCAAGCATGCACACACTTGCCCACATCTTGCCAACACTTGCCCACACATTGAAAGAGGTTGCCTAACATTGAAGAAGGTTGCCCCTACCTTGCCCACACTTGCCACCACCTTGCACATGTTTTCACCAAGCATGCATACACTTGCCCACATCTTTCCAACACTAGCCCACACATTGAACAAGGTTGCCCGTACCTTGCCCACACTTGCCTCCACCATGCACATGCGTGCACCAAGCATGCATACACTTGCCCACATCTTGCCCACACATTGAAAGAGGTTGCCTCACATTGAACAAGGTTGCCCGTACCTTGCCCACACTTGCCTCCACCATGCACATGGGTGCACCAAGCATGCACACACTTGCCCACATCTTGCCAACACTTGCCCACACATTGAAAGAGGTTGCCTAACATTGAAGAAGGTTGCCCGTACCTTGCCCGCACTTGCCTCCACCTTGCACATGCGTGCACCAAGCATGCACACACTTGCCCACATCTTTCCAACACTAGCCCACACATTGAACAAGGTTGCCTGTACCTTGCCCACACTTGCCTCCACCATGCACATGGGTGCACCAAGCATGCACACACTTGCCCACATCTTGCCAACACTTGCCCACACATTGAAAGAGGTTGCCTAACATTGAAGAAGGTTGCCCGTACCTTGCCCGCACTTGCCTCCACCTTGCACATGCGTGCACCAAGCATGCACACACTTGCCCACATCTTTCCAACACTAGCCCACACATTGAACAAGGTTGCCCGTACCTTGCCCACACTTGCCTCCACCATGCACATGGGTGCACCAAGCATGCACACACTTGCCCACATCTTGCCAACACTTGCCCACACATTGAAAGAGGTTGCCTCACATTGAACAAGGTTGCCCGTACCTTGCCCGCACTTGCCTCCACCTTGCACATGCGTGCACCAAGCATGCACACACTTGCCCACACGTCGAACAAGGTTGCCCGTACCTTGCCCGCTCTTGCCTCCCCCTTGGGGGTTGCACACGCGCACGCGCACGCGCAAACGTGCAAAGTGCTAAGTGCGTGTGGGCGTGTGCGAGTGCGTGTGCGTGCGCGCGCGCGCGCGCGCGTGGGGGAATTCCCCCACCGGAGGCATAATTCGGAGGGGCGTACCCACAGCCGGTCATTCCGTAAGGCAAAAGATGCGCCACCACACGTCCCGTTTGAAATCCCACACACTTTAGGGTCCACCGGAGAATTCGCCGGAAAAGTCGCCGGCGGCCGCCCCCCGACGGCCGGCCCCCGCCCCACCGCCGCCGCCGGCCACCGTGGCGGTGGTGGCGGGTGCTCTTGGTGGTAGGGCCCCAAGAACCCACACAATACTCATCGAAGGGACATAGGCTACCATGGGTCCTTGGGGGGGGGAGGGGTGCCCCCCTATAATAGCAAAACAAGACTTTTTCAGTTTGCCTCCAACGGGCATACTTTTGTTCCGAAACGACAGGGGTGGTTTCGGGGACCTAGAGATCGAATTTTCGCGCGATTTTTTGCAGCATTCTTTGGCATGGAAAAAGGGGCCCAAACACCAAGTTTCATAATTTTCGGACACCCGTGGAATATCTTTGGAATTTTTCATGTCCCGAACTTGCGCGGCCCTTAAAACTTAATCCGGGAGGAACCACGGGTGGCCGGACCTCCTAACATGTGGGAGGGGTCATATATTAGTGAACCAAAGTGTTAGATCACAAATGTAACGGGTAAATTTCATTTTGGTACGGAGGTGAAGTTTTCGTACTGCGCAGGAACCTGCCAGGACCAGTCCTGGGCAAGTCCTGGACGTGCCAGGACCCTGTCCACTCCTGCCAACACTTGCTCGGACCTTGCACAACCTTGCCAACACTTGCCACGACCTCGCACCACCTTACCCACAACTTGCCAACACTTGCCCACACATTGAACAAGGTTGCCCGTACC
>JAYWLJ010000064.1:312500-315000 GCA_037074615.1 Leucaena leucocephala
GGGGAACCCAAAGCCATGATTCGATGGACCATGTATGTAAAATCCCACACATTTTAGGGTCCACCGGAAAAGTCGCCGGAAAAGTCGCCGGCGGCCGCCCCCGCCGGCCGGCCACCACCCCACCACCGCCGCCGGCCACCGTGGCGGTGGTGGCGGGTGCAATGGTGGTGGGGCCTCCCATGTTCACTAGGCAAAAGGTTATAGGGTCCCCTATGCCTAGTGTGAACATGGAAGGGGGGGTGGGGGTGCCCCCCTATAGTAGCAATATGAGCCTTTTCCCTTCTGGCACGAACAGACATACTTTTTTCCCAAACGACGACACTTTTTTCGGGGACCTAGAGATGGAATTTTTGCGCGATTTTTTGCAGCAATCTTGGGCATGATAAATGATGATCAAATGCCAAGTTTCATAATTTTTGGACACCCATAGAATATTTTATGAATTTTTTAGTGCCAAAAATTGTCAATTTTGGGAGCCTTAGATCTCATGATCCGGGAGGAACCACGGCCGGCCGGACCTCCCAACATGTGTGGGGGAACATATATTAGTTAACTAAAGTGTTAGATCAAAAATGTAACGGGTAAATTTCATTTTGGTACGGAGGTGAAGTTTTCGTACTGCACAGAACCTGCCCGGACCAGTCCTGGGCAGGTCCTGGCACGTACAGGACTGATCCTGGACGTGCCAGGACTGATCCTGGACGTGCCAGGCAGGTCCTGGACGTGCCAGGACTGATCCTGGACGTGCCAGGACCAGTCCTGGACGTGCCAGGCAGGTCCTGTACGTGCCAGGACCAGTCCTGGACGTGCCAGGCAGGTCCTGTACGTGCCAGGACCAGTCCTGTACGTGCCAGGACCTGCCTGGACGTGCCAGGACCAGTCCTGGACGTGCCAGGACCTGCCTGGACGTGCCAGGACTTGCCCAAAACGTGCCAAGACCCTGTCCATGCCTACCAACACTTGCCCGGACCTTGCACAAACTTGCCCATACCTTGCCACGACCTTGGATACACTTGCCCACATCTTGCCAACACTTGCCCACACATTGAAAGAGCTTGCCCGCACATTGAACAAGGTTGCCCGTACCTTGCCCGCACTTGCCTCCACCTTGCACATGCGTGCACCAAGCATGCACACACTTGCCCACATCTTCCCAACACTTGCCCACACATTGAACAAGGTTGCCCGTACCTTGCCCACACTTGCCTCCACCATGCACATGGGTGCACCAAGCTTGCACACACTTGCCCACACATTGAACAAGGTTGCCCGTACCTTGCCCACACTTGCCTCCACCATGCACATGGGTGCACCAAGCATGCACACACTTGCCCACATCTTGCCAACACTTGCCCACACATTGAAAAAGGTTGCCTAACATTGAAGAAGGTTGCCCCTACCTTGCCCACACTTGCCACCACCTTGCACATGTTTTCACCAAGCATGCATACACTTGCCCACATCTTTCCAACACTAGCCCACACATTGAACAAGGTTGCCCGTACCTTGCCCACACTTGCCTCCACCATGCACATGCGTGCACCAAGCATGCATACACTTGCCCACATCTTGCCCACACATTGAAAGAGGTTGCCTCACATTGAACAAGGTTGCCCGTACCTTGCCCACACTTGCCTCCACCATGCACATGGGTGCACCAAGCATGCACACACTTGCCCACATCTTGCCAACACTTGCCCACACATTGAAAGAGGTTGCCTAACATTGAAGAAGGTTGCCCGTACCTTGCCCGCACTTGCCTCCACCTTGCACATGCGTGCACCAAGCATGCACACACTTGCCCACATCTTTCCAACACTAGCCCACACATTGAACAAGGTTGCCTGTACCTTGCCCACACTTGCCTCCACCATGCACATGGGTGCACCAAGCATGCACACACTTGCCCACATCTTGCCAACACTTGCCCACACATTGAAAGAGGTTGCCTAACATTGAAGAAGGTTGCCCGTACCTTGCCCGCACTTGCCTCCACCTTGCACATGCGTGCACCAAGCATGCACACACTTGCCCACATCTTTCCAACACTAGCCCACACATTGAACAAGGTTGCCCGTACCTTGCCCACACTTGCCTCCACCATGCACATGGGTGCACCAAGCATGCACACACTTGCCCACATCTTGCCAACACTTGCCCACACATTGAAAGAGGTTGCCTCACATTGAACAAGGTTGCCCGTACCTTGCCCGCACTTGCCTCCACCTTGCACATGCGTGCACCAAGCATGCACACACTTGCCCACACGTCGAACAAGGTTGCCCGTACCTTGCCCGCTCTTGCCTCCCCCTTGGGGGTTGCACACGCGCACGCGCACGCGCAAACGTGCAAAGTGCTAAGTGCGTGTGGGCGTGTGCGAGTGCGTGTGCGTGCGCGCGCGCGCGCGCGCGTGGGGGAATTCCCCCACCGGAGGCATAATTCGGAGGGGCGTACCCACCGCCGGTCATTCCGTAAGGCAAAAGATGCGCCACCACACGTC
>JAYWLJ010000064.1:325000-327500 GCA_037074615.1 Leucaena leucocephala
CAACATGTGTGGGGGAACATATATTAGTTAACTAAAGTGTTAGATCAAAAATGTAACGGGTAAATTTCATTTTGGTACGGAGGTGAAGTTTTCGTACTGCACAGAACCTGCCCGGACCAGTCCTGGGCAGGTCCTGGCACGTACAGGACTGATCCTGGACGTGCCAGGA
The DNA here is from genome assembly GCA_037074615.1 of Leucaena leucocephala. Lineage (NCBI taxonomy): Eukaryota > Viridiplantae > Streptophyta > Magnoliopsida > Fabales > Fabaceae > Leucaena > Leucaena leucocephala. The sequence goes on from JAYWLJ010000064.1 coordinate 325,170, forward strand.
CTGATCCTGGACGTGCCAGGCAGGTCCTGGACGTGCCAGGACTGATCCTGGACGTGCCAGGACCAGTCCTGGACGTGCCAGGCAGGTCCTGTACGTGCCAGGACCAGTCCTGGACGTGCCAGGCAGGTCCTGTACGTGCCAGGACCAGTCCTGGACGTGCCAGGACCAGTCCTGTACGTGCCAGGACCTGCCTGGACGTGCCAGGACCAGTCCTGGACGTGCCAGGACCTGCCTGGACGTGCCAGGACTTGCCCAAAACGTGCCAAGACCCTGTCCATGCCTACCAACACTTGCCCGGACCTTGCACAAACTTGCCCATACCTTGCCACGACCTTGGATACACTTGCCCACATCTTGCCAACACTTGCCCACACATTGAAAGAGCTTGCCCGCACATTGAACAAGGTTGCCCGTACCTTGCCCGCACTTGCCTCCACCTTGCACATGCGTGCACCAAGCATGCACACACTTGCCCACATCTTCCCAACACTTGCCCACACATTGAACAAGGTTGCCCGTACCTTGCCCACACTTGCCTCCACCATGCACATGGGTGCACCAAGCTTGCACACACTTGCCCACACATTGAACAAGGTTGCCCGTACCTTGCCCACACTTGCCTCCACCATGCACATGGGTGCACCAAGCATGCACACACTTGCCCACATCTTGCCAACACTTGCCCACACATTGAAAAAGGTTGCCTAACATTGAAGAAGGTTGCCCCTACCTTGCCCACACTTGCCACCACCTTGCACATGTTTTCACCAAGCATGCATACACTTGCCCACATCTTTCCAACACTAGCCCACACATTGAACAAGGTTGCCCGTACCTTGCCCACACTTGCCTCCACCATGCACATGCGTGCACCAAGCATGCATACACTTGCCCACATCTTGCCCACACATTGAAAGAGGTTGCCTCACATTGAACAAGGTTGCCCGTACCTTGCCCACACTTGCCTCCACCATGCACATGGGTGCACCAAGCATGCACACACTTGCCCACATCTTGCCAACACTTGCCCACACATTGAAAGAGGTTGCCTAACATTGAAGAAGGTTGCCCGTACCTTGCCCGCACTTGCCTCCACCTTGCACATGCGTGCACCAAGCATGCACACACTTGCCCACATCTTTCCAACACTAGCCCACACATTGAACAAGGTTGCCTGTACCTTGCCCACACTTGCCTCCACCATGCACATGGGTGCACCAAGCATGCACACACTTGCCCACATCTTGCCAACACTTGCCCACACATTGAAAGAGGTTGCCTAACATTGAAGAAGGTTGCCCGTACCTTGCCCGCACTTGCCTCCACCTTGCACATGCGTGCACCAAGCATGCACACACTTGCCCACATCTTTCCAACACTAGCCCACACATTGAACAAGGTTGCCCGTACCTTGCCCACACTTGCCTCCACCATGCACATGGGTGCACCAAGCATGCACACACTTGCCCACATCTTGCCAACACTTGCCCACACATTGAAAGAGGTTGCCTCACATTGAACAAGGTTGCCCGTACCTTGCCCGCACTTGCCTCCACCTTGCACATGCGTGCACCAAGCATGCACACACTTGCCCACACGTCGAACAAGGTTGCCCGTACCTTGCCCGCTCTTGCCTCCCCCTTGGGGGTTGCACACGCGCACGCGCACGCGCAAACGTGCAAAGTGCTAAGTGCGTGTGGGCGTGTGCGAGTGCGTGTGCGTGCGCGCGCGCGCGCGCGCGCGTGGGGGAATTCCCCCACCGGAGGCATAATTCGGAGGGGCGTACCCACAGCCGGTCATTCCGTAAGGCAAAAGATGCGCCACCACACGTCCCGTTTGAAATCCCACACACTTTAGGGTCCACCGGAGAATTCGCCGGAAAAGTCGCCGGCGGCCGCCCCCCGACGGCCGGCCACCGCCCCACCGCCGCCGCCGGCCACCGTGGCGGTGGTGGCGGGTGCTCTTGGTGGTAGGGCCCCAAGAACCCACACAATACTCATCGAAGGGACATAGGCTACCATGGGTCCTTGGGGGGGGGAGGGGTGCCCCCCTATAATAGCAAAACAAGACTTTTTCAGTTTGCCTCCAACGGGCATACTTTTGTTCCGAAACGACAGGGGTGGTTTCGGGGACCTAGAGATCGAATTTTCGCGCGATTTTTTGCAGCATTCTTTGGCATGGAAAAAGGGGCCCAAACACCAAGTTTCATAATTTTCGGACACCCGTGGAATATCTTTGGAATTTTTCATGTCCCGAACTTGCGCGGCCCTTAAAACTTAATCCGGGAGGAACCACGGGTGGCCGGACCTCCTAACATGTGGGAGGGGTCAT
>JAYWLJ010000064.1:337500-342500 GCA_037074615.1 Leucaena leucocephala
GCCACACAGTCATCCCGAGAGCAAGGATCCCTCCACGCCCAAGCTTACTAAGCAACCGGTGGCGAAAGCCTAATACGGAAGCCTTTCCGCGAGTTTGTTTGAGGAGCCCGACCCAAGAGAGTTCCATGAGACCCTTAAGTTCGAACCACCGTACACCCAACTTGATAGCCCACACATATCGAGTCGCCCGGGGCTTTCCGACTGTTTTTCCGGTCCATGCCCAAGGGTTCCCATCTCGCCCCGACTATGCCAAGCAACAAAAAGGGACATCCGAGGCTACAACGAGGTTGCTTGGCGGCGCCGTTGCTCGAGGGGAACCCAAAGCCATGATTCGATGGACCATGTATGTAAAATCCCACACATTTTAGGGTCCACCGGAAAAGTCGCCGGAAAAGTCGCCGGCGGCCGCCCCCGCCGGCCGGCCACCACCCCACCACCGCCGCCGGCCACCGTGGCGGTGGTGGCGGGTGCAATGGTGGTGGGGCCTCCCATGTTCACTAGGCAAAAGGTTATAGGGTCCCCTATGCCTAGTGTGAACATGGAAGGGGGGGGTGGGGGTGCCCCCCTATAGTAGCAATATGAGCCTTTTCCCTTCTGGCACGAACAGACATACTTTTTTCCCAAACGACGACACTTTTTTCGGGGACCTAGAGATGGAATTTTTGCGCGATTTTTTGCAGCAATCTTGGGCATGATAAATGATGATCAAATGCCAAGTTTCATAATTTTTGGACACCCATAGAATATTTTATGAATTTTTTAGTGCCAAAAATTGTCAATTTTGGGAGCCTTAGATCTCATGATCCGGGAGGAACCACGGCCGGCCGGACCTCCCAACATGTGTGGGGGAACATATATTAGTTAACTAAAGTGTTAGATCAAAAATGTAACGGGTAAATTTCATTTTGGTACGGAGGTGAAGTTTTCGTACTGCACAGAACCTGCCCGGACCAGTCCTGGGCAGGTCCTGGCACGTACAGGACTGATCCTGGACGTGCCAGGACTGATCCTGGACGTGCCAGGCAGGTCCTGGACGTGCCAGGACTGATCCTGGACGTGCCAGGACCAGTCCTGGACGTGCCAGGCAGGTCCTGTACGTGCCAGGACCAGTCCTGGACGTGCCAGGCAGGTCCTGAACGTGCCAGGACCAGTCCTGTACGTGCCAGGACCTGCCTGGACGTGCCAGGACCAGTCCTGGACGTGCCAGGACCTGCCTGGACGTGCCAGGACTTGCCCAAAACGTGCCAAGACCCTGTCCATGCCTACCAACACTTGCCCGGACCTTGCACAAACTTGCCCATACCTTGCCACGACCTTGGATACACTTGCCCACATCTTGCCAACACTTGCCCACACATTGAAAGAGCTTGCCCGCACATTGAACAAGGTTGCCCGTACCTTGCCCGCACTTGCCTCCACCTTGCACATGCGTGCACCAAGCATGCACACACTTGCCCACATCTTCCCAACACTTGCCCACACATTGAACAAGGTTGCCCGTACCTTGCCCACACTTGCCTCCACCATGCACATGGGTGCACCAAGCTTGCACACACTTGCCCACACATTGAACAAGGTTGCCCGTACCTTGCCCACACTTGCCTCCACCATGCACATGGGTGCACCAAGCATGCACACACTTGCCCACATCTTGCCAACACTTGCCCACACATTGAAAGAGGTTGCCTAACATTGAAGAAGGTTGCCCCTACCTTGCCCACACTTGCCACCACCTTGCACATGTTTTCACCAAGCATGCATACACTTGCCCACATCTTTCCAACACTAGCCCACACATTGAACAAGGTTGCCCGTACCTTGCCCACACTTGCCTCCACCATGCACATGCGTGCACCAAGCATGCATACACTTGCCCACATCTTGCCCACACATTGAAAGAGGTTGCCTCACATTGAACAAGGTTGCCCGTACCTTGCCCACACTTGCCTCCACCATGCACATGGGTGCACCAAGCATGCACACACTTGCCCACATCTTGCCAACACTTGCCCACACATTGAAAGAGGTTGCCTAACATTGAAGAAGGTTGCCCGTACCTTGCCCGCACTTGCCTCCACCTTGCACATGCGTGCACCAAGCATGCACACACTTGCCCACATCTTTCCAACACTAGCCCACACATTGAACAAGGTTGCCTGTACCTTGCCCACACTTGCCTCCACCATGCACATGGGTGCACCAAGCATGCACACACTTGCCCACATCTTGCCAACACTTGCCCACACATTGAAAGAGGTTGCCTAACATTGAAGAAGGTTGCCCGTACCTTGCCCGCACTTGCCTCCACCTTGCACATGCGTGCACCAAGCATGCACACACTTGCCCACATCTTTCCAACACTAGCCCACACATTGAACAAGGTTGCCCGTACCTTGCCCACACTTGCCTCCACCATGCACATGGGTGCACCAAGCATGCACACACTTGCCCACATCTTGCCAACACTTGCCCACACATTGAAAGAGGTTGCCTCACATTGAACAAGGTTGCCCGTACCTTGCCCGCACTTGCCTCCACCTTGCACATGCGTGCACCAAGCATGCACACACTTGCCCACACGTCGAACAAGGTTGCCCGTACCTTGCCCGCTCTTGCCTCCCCCTTGGGGGTTGCACACGCGCACGCGCACGCGCAAACGTGCAAAGTGCTAAGTGCGTGTGGGCGTGTGCGAGTGCGTGTGCGTGCGCGCGCGCGCGCGCGCGTGGGGGAATTCCCCCACCGGAGGCATAATTCGGAGGGGCGTACCCACAGCCGGTCATTCCGTAAGGCAAAAGATGCGCCACCACACGTCCCGTTTGAAATCCCACACACTTTAGGGTCCACCGGAGAATTCGCCGGAAAAGTCGCCGGCGGCCGCCCCCCGACGGCCGGCCACCGCCCCACCGCCGCCGCCGGCCACCGTGGCGGTGGTGGCGGGTGCTCTTGGTGGTAGGGCCCCAAGAACCCACACAATACTCATCGAAGGGACATAGGCTACCATGGGTCCTTGGGGGGGGGAGGGGTGCCCCCCTATAATAGCAAAACAAGACTTTTTCAGTTTGCCTCCAACGGGCATACTTTTGTTCCGAAACGACAGGGGTGGTTTCGGGGACCTAGAGATCGAATTTTCGCGCGATTTTTTGCAGCATTCTTTGGCATGGAAAAAGGGGCCCAAACACCAAGTTTCATAATTTTCGGACACCCGTGGAATATCTTTGGAATTTTTCATGTCCCGAACTTGCGCGGCCCTTAAAACTTAATCCGGGAGGAACCACGGGTGGCCGGACCTCCTAACATGTGGGAGGGGTCATATATTAGTGAACCAAAGTGTTAGATCACAAATGTAACGGGTAAATTTCATTTTGGTACGGAGGTGAAGTTTTCGTACTGCGCAGGAACCTGCCAGGACCAGTCCTGGGCAAGTCCTGGACGTGCCAGGACCCTGTCCACTCCTGCCAACACTTGCTCGGACCTTGCACAACCTTGCCAACACTTGCCACGACCTCGCACCACCTTACCCACAACTTGCCAACACTTGCCCACACATTGAACAAGGTTGCCCGTACCTTGCCAACACTTGCCCACACATTGAAAGAGCTTGCCCACACCTTGAACAAGGTTGCCCGTACCTTGCCAACACTTGCCCACACCTTGCACATGCGTGCACCAAGCATGCATACACTTGCCCACACATTGAACAAGGTTGCCCGTACCTTGCCCACGCTTGCCTCCACCTTGCACATGCGTGCCCCAAGCATGCACCCACTTGCCCACACGTTGAACAAGGTTGCCCGTACCTTGCCCACACATTGAAAGGGCTTGCCCACACGTTGAACAAGGTTGCCCGTACCTTGCCCGCACTTGCCTCCACCTTGCACATGCGTGCACCAAGCATGCACACACTTGCCCACACGTCGAACAAGGTTGCCCGTACCTTGCCCGCTCTTGCCTCCCCCTTGGGGGTTGCACACGCGCACGCGCACGCGCAAACGTGCAAAGTGCTAAGTGCGTGTGGGCGTGTGCGAGTGCGTGTGCGTGCGCGCGCGCGCGCGCGCGTGGGGGAATTCCCCCACCGGAGGCATAATTCGGAGGGGCGTACCCACCGCCGGTCATTCCGTAAGGCAAAAGATGCGCCACCACACGTCCCGTTTGAAATCCCACACACTTTAGGGTCCACCGGAGAATTCGCCGGAAAAGTCGCCGGCGGCCGCCCCCCGACGGCCGGCCACCGCCCCACCGCCGCCGCCGGCCACCGTGGCGGTGGTGGCGGGTGCTCTTGGTGGTAGGGCCCCAAGAACCCACACAATACTCATCGAAGGGACATAGGCTACCATGGGTCCTTGGGGGGGGAGGGGTGCCCCCCTATAATAGCAAAACAAGACTTTTTCAGTTTGCCTCCAACGGGCATACTTTTGTTCCGAAACGACAGGGGTGGTTTCGGGGACCTAGAGATCGAATTTTCGCGCGATTTTTTGCAGCATTCTTTGGCATGGAAAAAGGGGCCCAAACACCAAGTTTCATAATTTTCGGACACCCGTGGAATATCTTTGGAATTTTTCATGTCCCGAACTTGCGCGGCCCTTAAAACTTAATCCGGGAGGAACCACGGGTGGCCGGACCTCCTAACATGTGGGAGGGGTCATATATTAGTGAACCAAAGTGTTAGATCACAAATGTAACGGGTAAATTTCATTTTGGTACGGAGGTGAAGTTTTCGTACTGCGCAGGAACCTGCCAGGACCAGTCCTGGGCAAGTCCTGGACGTGCCAGGACCCTGTCCACTCCTGCCAACACTTGCTCGGACCTTGCACAACCTTGCCAACACTTGCCACGACCTCGCACCACCTTACCCACAACTTGCCAACACTTGCCCACACATTGAACAAGGTTGCCCGTACCTTGCCAACACTTGCCCACACATTGAAAGAGCTTGCCCACATCTTGAACAAGGTTGCCCGTACCTTGCCAACACTTGCCCACACCTTGCACATGCGTGCACC
>JAYWLJ010000064.1:352500-355000 GCA_037074615.1 Leucaena leucocephala
ACACATTTTAGGGTCCACCGGAAAAGTCGCCGGAAAAGTCGCCGGCGGCCGCCCCCGCCGGCCGGCCACCACCCCACCACCGCCGCCGGCCACCGTGGCGGTGGTGGCGGGTGCAATGGTGGTGGGGCCTCCCATGTTCACTAGGCAAAAGGTTATAGGGTCCCCTATGCCTAGTGTGAACATGGAAGGGGGGGGTGGGGGTGCCCCCCTATAGTAGCAATATGAGCCTTTTCCCTTCTGGCACGAACAGACATACTTTTTTCCCAAACGACGACACTTTTTTCGGGGACCTAGAGATGGAATTTTTGCGCGATTTTTTGCAGCAATCTTGGGCATGATAAATGATGATCAAATGCCAAGTTTCATAATTTTTGGACACCCATAGAATATTTTATGAATTTTTTAGTGCCAAAAATTGTCAATTTTGGGAGCCTTAGATCTCATGATCCGGGAGGAACCACGGCCGGCCGGACCTCCCAACATGTGTGGGGGAACATATATTAGTTAACTAAAGTGTTAGATCAAAAATGTAACGGGTAAATTTCATTTTGGTACGGAGGTGAAGTTTTCGTACTGCACAGAACCTGCCCGGACCAGTCCTGGGCAGGTCCTGGCACGTACAGGACTGATCCTGGACGTGCCAGGACTGATCCTGGACGTGCCAGGCAGGTCCTGGACGTGCCAGGACTGATCCTGGACGTGCCAGGACCAGTCCTGGACGTGCCAGGCAGGTCCTGTACGTGCCAGGACCAGTCCTGGACGTGCCAGGCAGGTCCTGTACGTGCCAGGACCAGTCCTGGACGTGCCAGGACCAGTCCTGTACGTGCCAGGACCTGCCTGGACGTGCCAGGACCAGTCCTGGACGTGCCAGGACCTGCCTGGACGTGCCAGGACTTGCCCAAAACGTGCCAAGACCCTGTCCATGCCTACCAACACTTGCCCGGACCTTGCACAAACTTGCCCATACCTTGCCACGACCTTGGATACACTTGCCCACATCTTGCCAACACTTGCCCACACATTGAAAGAGCTTGCCCGCACATTGAACAAGGTTGCCCGTACCTTGCCCGCACTTGCCTCCACCTTGCACATGCGTGCACCAAGCATGCACACACTTGCCCACATCTTCCCAACACTTGCCCACACATTGAACAAGGTTGCCCGTACCTTGCCCACACTTGCCTCCACCATGCACATGGGTGCACCAAGCTTGCACACACTTGCCCACACATTGAACAAGGTTGCCCGTACCTTGCCCACACTTGCCTCCACCATGCACATGGGTGCACCAAGCATGCACACACTTGCCCACATCTTGCCAACACTTGCCCACACATTGAAAGAGGTTGCCTAACATTGAAGAAGGTTGCCCCTACCTTGCCCACACTTGCCACCACCTTGCACATGTTTTCACCAAGCATGCATACACTTGCCCACATCTTTCCAACACTAGCCCACACATTGAACAAGGTTGCCCGTACCTTGCCCACACTTGCCTCCACCATGCACATGCGTGCACCAAGCATGCATACACTTGCCCACATCTTGCCCACACATTGAAAGAGGTTGCCTCACATTGAACAAGGTTGCCCGTACCTTGCCCACACTTGCCTCCACCATGCACATGGGTGCACCAAGCATGCACACACTTGCCCACATCTTGCCAACACTTGCCCACACATTGAAAGAGGTTGCCTAACATTGAAGAAGGTTGCCCGTACCTTGCCCGCACTTGCCTCCACCTTGCACATGCGTGCACCAAGCATGCACACACTTGCCCACATCTTTCCAACACTAGCCCACACATTGAACAAGGTTGCCTGTACCTTGCCCACACTTGCCTCCACCATGCACATGGGTGCACCAAGCATGCACACACTTGCCCACATCTTGCCAACACTTGCCCACACATTGAAAGAGGTTGCCTAACATTGAAGAAGGTTGCCCGTACCTTGCCCGCACTTGCCTCCACCTTGCACATGCGTGCACCAAGCATGCACACACTTGCCCACATCTTTCCAACACTAGCCCACACATTGAACAAGGTTTCCCGTACCTTGCCCACACTTGCCTCCACCATGCACATGGGTGCACCAAGCATGCACACACTTGCCCACATCTTGCCAACACTTGCCCACACATTGAAAGAGGTTGCCTCACATTGAACAAGGTTGCCCGTACCTTGCCCGCACTTGCCTCCACCTTGCACATGCGTGCACCAAGCATGCACACACTTGCCCACACGTCGAACAAGGTTGCCCGTACCTTGCCCGCTCTTGCCTCCCCCTTGGGGGTTGCACACGCGCACGCGCACGCGCAAACGTGCAAAGTGCTAAGTGCGTGTGGGCGTGTGCGAGTGCGTGTGCGTGCGCGCGCGCGCGCGCGTGGGGGAATTCCCCCACCGGAGGCATAATTCGGAGGGGCGTACCCACAGCCGGTCATTCCGTAAGGCAAAAGATGCGCCACCACACGTCCCGTTTGAAATCCCACACACTTTAGG
>JAYWLJ010000065.1:602500-873102 GCA_037074615.1 Leucaena leucocephala
AAAAACTGTCCGAAATAGAAGTTTTGGGCCATCGTGTGGTCTGGGTTTGGCAATTTCTACAGGGCAACGTACATGTCGATAAATTATGAAACCGGACTCCCTGGAAAGCTTGGCAAGTCTACTTTGCAGATAAATTATCACCGCTCGCAGAAAAATTCATCTGGCACCCGAAAACGCAAAAATCCCAAAACTGTCCGCAATGGAACTTTTGGGCCATCGTGTGGTCTGGGTTTGGCAATTTCTACAGGGCAACGTAGATGTCGATAAATTATGAAACCGGACTCCCTGGAAAGCTTGGCAAGTCTACTTTGCAGATAAATTATCACCGCTAGCAGAAAAATTCATCTGGTACCCAAAAACGCAAAAATCCCAAAACTGTCCGGAATGGAAGTTTTGGGCCATTGTGTGGTCTGGGTTTGGATATTTCTACAGGGCAACGTAGATGTCGATAAATTATGAAACCGGACTCCCTGGAAAGCTTGGCAAGTCTACTTTGCAGATAAATTATCATCGCTCGCACAAAAATTCATCTGGCACCCGAAAACGCAAAAATCCCAAAACTGTCCGGAATGGAAGTTTTGAGCCATCGTTGGTCTGGGTTTGGCAATTTCTACAGGGCAACGTAGATGTCGATAAATTATGAAACCGGACTCCCTGGAAAGTTTGGCAAATATACTTTGCAGATAAATTATCACCGCTCGCAGAAAAATTCATCTGGCGCCCGAAAACGCAAAAATCCAAAAACTGTCCGAAATAGAAGTTTTGGGCCATCGTGTGGTCTGGGTTTGGCAATTTCTACAGGGCAACGTACATGTCGATAAATTATGAAACCGGACTCCCTGGAAAGCTTGGCAAGTCTACTTTGCAGATAAATTATCACCGCTCGCAGAAAAATTCATCTGGCACCCGAAAACGCAAAAATCAGAAACCTGTCCGATATGGAACTTTTGGGCCATCATGTGGTCTGGGTTTGGCAATTTCTACAGGGCAACGTAGATGTCGATAAATTATGAAACCAGACTCCCTGGAAACCTTGGCAAGTCTACTTTGCAGATAAATTATCACCGCTAGCAGAAAAATTCATCTGGTACCCAAAAACGCAAAAATCCCAAAACTGTCCGGAATGGAAGTTTTGGGCCATTGTGTGGTCTGGGTTTGGATATTTCTACAGGGCAACGTAGATGTCGATAAATTATGAAACCGGACTCCCTGGAAAGCTTGGCAAGTCTACTTTGCAGATAAATTATCATCGCTCGCACAAAAATTCATCTGGCACCCGAAAACGCAAAAATCCCAAAACTGTCCGGAATGGAAGTTTTGAGCCATCGTTGGTCTGGGTTTGGCAATTTCTACAGGGCAACGTAGATGTCGATAAATTATGAAACCGGACTCCCTGGAAAGCTTGGCAAGTCTACTTTGCAGATAAATTATCACCGCTCGCAGAAAAATTCATCTGGCACCCGAAAACGCAAAAATCCCAAAACTGTCCGCAATGGAACTTTTGGGCCATCGTGTGGTCTGGGTTTGGCAATTTCTACAGGGCAACGTAGATGTCGATAAATTATGAAACCGGATTCCCTGGAAAGCTTGGCAAGTCTACTTTGCAGATAAATTATCACCGCTCGCAGAAAAATTCATCTGGCACCCGAAAACGCAAAAATCCCAAAACTGTCCGAAATGGAAGTTTTGGGCCATCGTGTGGTCTGGGTTTGGCAATTTCTACAGGGCAACGTAGAGGTCGATAAATTATGAAACCAGACACCCTGGAAAGCTTGGCAAGTCTACTTTGCAGATAAATTATCACCGCTCGCAGAAAAATTCATCTGGCACCCGAAAACGCAAAAATCCTAAAACTGTCCGAAATGGAAGTTTCGGGCCATCGTGTGGTCTGGGTTTGGCAATTTCTACAAGGCAACATAGAGGTCGATAAATTATGAAACCGGACTACCTGGAAAGCTTGGCAAGTCTACTTTGCAGATAAATTATCACCGCTAGCAGAAAAATTCATCTGGCACCCGAAAACACAAAAATCCCAAAACTGTCCGAAATGGAAGTTTTGGGCCATCGCGAGGTCTGGGTTTGGCAATTTCTACAGGGCAACGTAGATGTCGATAAATTATGAAACCCGACTCCCTGGAAAGCTTGGCAAGTCTACTTTGCAGATAAATTATCACAGCTCTTAGAAAAATTCATCTGGCACCCGAAAACGCAAAAATCCCAAAACTGTCCGGAATGGAAGTTTTGGGCCATCGTGTGGTCTGGGTTTGGATATTTATACAGGGCAACGTAGATGTCGATAAATTATGAAACCGGACTCCCTGGAAAGCTTGGCAAGTCTACTTTGCAGATAAATTATCACCGCTCGCAGAAGAATTCATCTGGCACCCGAAAACGTAAAAATCCCAAAACTGTCCGAAATGGAACTTTTGGGCCATCGTGTGGTCTGGGTTTGGCAATTTCTACAGGGCAACGTAGATGTCGATAAATTATGAAACCGGACTCCCTGGAAAGTTTGGCAAATATACTTTGCAGATAAATTATCACCGCTCGCAGAAAAATTCATCTGGCGCCCGAAAACGCAAAAATCCAAAAACTGTCCGAAATAGAAGTTTTGGGCCATCGTGTGGTCTGGGTTTGGCAATTTCTACAGGGCAACGTACATGTCGATAAATTATGAAACCGGACTCCCTGGAAAGCTTGGCAAGTCTACTTTGCAGATAAATTATCACCGCTCGCAGAAAAATTCATCTGGCACCCGAAAACGCAAAAATCAGAAACCTGTCCGATATGGAACTTTTGGGCCATCATGTGGTCTGGGTTTGGCAATTTCTACAGGGCAACGTAGATGTCGATAAATTATGAAACCAGACTCCCTGGAAACCTTGGCAAGTCTACTTTGCAGATAAATTATCACCGCTAGCAGAAAAATTCATCTGGCACCCGAAAACACAAAAATCCCAAAACTGTCCGAAATGGAAGTTTTGGGCCATCGTGTGGTCTGGGTTTGGCAATTTCTACAGGGCAACGTAGATGTCGATAAATTATGAAACCGGACTCCCTGGAAAGCTTGGCTAGTCTACTTTGCAGATAAATTATCACCGCTCGCAGAAAAATTCATCTGGTACCCAAAAACGCAAAAATCCCAAAACTGTCCGGAATGGAAGTTTTGGGCCATTGTGTGGTCTGGGTTTGGATATTTCTACAGGGCAACGTAGATGTCGATAAATTATGAAACCGGACTCCCTGGAAAGCTTGGCAAGTCTACTTTGCAGATAAATTATCATCGCTCGCACAAAAATTCATCTGGCACCCGAAAACGCAAAAATCCCAAAACTGTCCGGAATGGAAGTTTTGAGCCATCGTTGGTCTGGGTTTGGCAATTTCTACAGGGCAACGTAGATGTCGATAAATTATGAAACCGGACTCCCTGGAAAGCTTGGCAAGTCTACTTTGCAGATAAATTATCACCGCTCGCAGAAAAATTCATCTGGCACCCGAAAACGCAAAAATCCCAAAACTGTCCGAAATGGAACTTTTGGGCCATCGTGTCGTCTGGGTTTGGCAATTTCTACAGGGCAACGTATATGTCGAGAAATTATGAAACCGGACTCGCTGGAAAGTTTGGCAAGTCTACTTTGCAGATAAATTATCACCGCTCGCAGAAAAATTCATCTGGCACCCGAAAACGCAAAAATCCCAAAACTGTCCGAAATGGAAGTTTTGGGCCATCGTGTGGTCTGGGTTTGGCAGTTTCTACAGGGCAACGTAGATGTCGATAAATTATGAAAGCAGACTCCCTGGAAAGCTTGCCAAGTCTACTTTGCAGATAAATGATCACCGCTCGCAGAAAAATTCATCTGGCACCCGAAAACGCAAAAATCCAAAAGCTGTCCGAAATGGAACTTTTGGGCCATCGTCTGGTATGGGTTTGGCAATTTCTACAGGGCAACGTAGATGTCGATAAATTATGAAACCGGACTCCCTGGAAAGCTTGGCAAATCTACTTTGCAGATAAATTATCACCGCTCGCAGAAAAATTCATCTGGCACCCGAAAACGCAAAAATCCCAAAACTGTCCGAAATGGAAGTTTTGGGCCATCGTGTGGTCTGGGTTTGGCAATTTCTACAGGGCAACGTAGATGTCGATAAATTATGAAACCGGACTCCCTGGAAAGCTTGGCAAGTCTACTTTGCAGATAAATTATCACCGCTCGCAGAAAAATTCATCTGGCACCCGAAAACGGAAAAATCCGAAAACTGTCTGAAATGGAAGTTTTGGGCCATCGTGTGGTCTGGGTTTGGCAATTTCTACAGGGCAACAGATGTCGATAAATTATGAAACCGGACTCCCTGGAAAGCTTGGCAAGTCTACTTTGCAGATAAATTATCACCGCTCGCAGAAAAATTCATCTGACACCTGAAAACACAAAAATCACAAACCTGTCCGAAATGGAACTTTTGGGCCATCGTGTGGTCTGGGTTTGGCAATTTCTAGAGGGCAACGTAGATGTCGATAAATTATGAAACCGGACTCCCTGGAAATCTTGGCAAGTCTACTTTGCAGATAAATTATCACCGCTCGCAGAAAAATTCATCTGGCACCCGAAAACGCAAAAATCCCAAAACTGTCCGAAATGGAAGTTTTGGGCCATCGTGTGGTCTGGGTTTGGCAATTTCTACAGGGCAACGTCAACGTCGATAAATTATGAAACCAGACTCCCTGGAAAGCTTGGCAAGTCTACTTTGCAGATAAATTATCACCGCTCGCAGAAAAATTCATCTGGTACCCGAAAACGCAAAAATCCCAAAACTGTCCGGAATGGAAGTTTTGGGCCATTGTGTGGTCTGGGTTTGGATATTTCTACAGGGCAACGTAGATGTCGATAAATTATGAAACCGGACTCCCTGGAAAGCTTGGCAAGTCTACTTTGCAGATAAATTATCACCGCTCGCAGAAAAATTCATCTGGCACCCGAAAACGCAAAAATCACAAACCTGTCCGAAATGGAACTTTTGGGCCATCGTGTGGTCTGGGTTTGACAATTTCTACAGGGCAATGTCGACGTCGATAAATTATGAAACCGGACACCCTGGAAAGCTTGGCAAGTCTACTTTGCAGATAAATTATCACCGCCCACAGAAAAATTCATCTGACACCTGAAAACACAAAAATCACAAACCTGTCCGAAATGGAACTTTTGGGCCATCGTGTGGTCTGGGTTTGGCAATTTCTACAGGGCAACGTAGATATCGATAAATTATGAAAGCAGACTCCCTGGAAAGCTTGGCAAGTCTACTTTGCAGATAAATTATCACCGCTCGCAGAAAAATTCATCTGGCACCCGAAAACGCAAAAATCCCAAAACTGTCCGGAATGGAAGTTTTGGGCCATTGTGTGGTCTGGGTTTGGCAATTTCTACAGGGCAACGTATATGTCGAGAAATTATGAAACCGGACTCCCTGGAAAGCTTGGCAAGTCTACTTTGCAGATAAATTATCACCGCTCGCAGAAAAATTCATCTGGCACCCGAAAACGCAAAAATCAGAAACCTGTCCGATATGGAACTTTTGGGCCATCATGTGGTCTGGGTTTGGCAATTTCTACAGGGCAACGTAGATGTCGATAAATTATGAAACCAGACTCCCTGGAAACCTTGGCAAGTCTACTTTGCAGATAAATTATCACCGCTCGCAGAAAAATTCATCTGGCACCCGAAAACGCAAAAATCCCAAAACTGTCCGAAATGGAACTTTTGGGCCATCGTGTGGTCTGGGTTTGGCAATTTCTACAGGGCAACGTAGATGTCGATAAATTATGAAAGCAGACTCCCTGGAAAGCTTGCCAAGTCTACTTTGCAGATAAATGATCACCGCTCGCAGAAAAATTCATCTGGCACCCGAAAACGCAAAAATCCCAAAACTGTCCGAAATGGAACTTTTGGGCCATCCTGTGGTCTGGGTTTGGCAATTTCTACAGGGCAACGTAGATGCCGATAAATTATGAAAGCAGAATCCCTGGAAAGCTTGGCAAGTCTACTTTGCAGATAAATTATCACCGCTCGCAGAAAAATTCATCTGCCACCTGAAAACACAAAAATCACAAACCTGTCCGAAATGGAACTTTTGGGCCATCGTGTGGTCTGGGTTTGACAATTTCTACAGGCCAACGTCGACGTCGCTAAATTATGAAACCGGACACCCTGGAAAGCTTGGCAAGTCTACTTTGCAGATAAATTATCACCGCTCGCAGAAAAATTCATCTGGCACCCGAAAACGGAAAAATCCGAAAACTGTCTGAAATGGAAGTTTTGGGCCATCGTGTGGTCTGGGTTTGGCAATTTCTACAGGGCAACGTAGATGTCGATAAATTATGAAACCAGACACCCTGGAAAGCTTGGCAAGTCTAATTTGCAGATAAATTATAACCGCTCGCAGAAAAATTCATCTGGCACCCGAAAACGGAAAAATCCGAAAACTGTCTGAAATGGAAGTTTTGGGCCATCGTGTGGTCTGGGTTTGGCAATTTCTACAGGGCAACGTACATGTCGATAAATTATGAAACCGGACTCCCTGGAAAGCTTGGCAAGTCTACTTTGCAGATAAATTATCACCGCTCGCAGAAAAATTCATCTGGCACCCGAAAACACAAAAATCCCAAAACTGTCCGGAATGGTAGTTTTGGGCCATTGTGTGGTCTGGGTTTGGATATTTCTACAGGGCAACGTAGATGTCGATAAATTATGAAACCGGACTCCCTGGAAAGCTTGGCAAGTCTACTTTGCAGATAAATTATCACCGCTCGCAGAAAAATTCATCTGGCACCCGAAAACGGAAAAATCCGAAAACTGTCTGAAACCGAAGTTTTGGGCCATCGTGTGGTCTGGGTTTGGCAATTTCTACAGGGCAACGTAGATGTCGATAAATTATGAAATAGACTCCCTGGAAAGCTTGGCAAGTCTACTTTGCAGATAAATTATAACCGCTTGCAGAAAAATTCATCTGGCACCCGAAAACGGAAAAATCCGAAAACTGTCTGAAATGGAAGTTTTGGGCCATCGTGTGGTCTGGGTTTGGCAATTTCTACAGGGCAACGTAGATGTCGATAAATTATGAAAGTAGAATCCGTGGAAAGCTTGGCAAGTCTACTTTGCAGATAAATTATCACCGCTCGCAGAAAAATTCATCTGACACCTGAAAACACAAAAATCACAAAACTGTCTGAAATGGAAGTTTTGGGCCATCGTGTGGTCTGGGTTTGGCAATTTCTACAGGGCAACGTAGATGTCGATAAATTATGAAACCGGACTCCCTGGAAAGCTTGGCAAGTCTACTTTGCAGATAAATTATCACCGCTCGCAGAAAAATTCATCTGGCACCCGAAAACGGAAAAATCCGAAAACTGTCTGAAATGGAAGTTTTGGGCCATCGTGTGGTCTGGGTTTGGCAATTTCTACAGGGCAACGTAGATGTCGATAAATTATGAAACCAGACTCCCTGGAAAGCTTGGCAAGTCTACTTTGCAGATAAATTATCACCGCACGCAGAAAAATTCATCTGACACCTAAAAACACAAAAATCACAAACCTGTCCGAAATGGAACTTTTGGGCCATCTTCTGGTCTGGGTTTGGCAATTTCTAGAGGGCAACGTAGATGTCGATAAATTATGAAACCGGACTCCCTGGAAATCTTGGCAAGTCTACTTTGCAGATAAATTATCACCGCTCGCAGAAAAATTCATCTGGCACCCGAAAACGCAAAAATCCCAAAACTGTCCGAAATGGAAGTTTTGGGCCATCGTGTGGTCTGGGTTTGGCAATTTCTACAGGGCAACGTAGATGTCGATAAATTATGAAACCGGACTCCCTGGAAAGCTTGGCAAGTCTACTTTGCAGATAAATTATCACCGCTAGCAGAAAAATTCATCTGGCACCCGAAAACGCAAAAATCCCAAAACTGTCCGTAATGGAAGTTTTGGGCCATCGTGTGGTCTGGGTTTGGCAATTTCTACAGGGCAACGTAGATTTCGATAAATTATGAAATAGACTCCCTGGAAAGCTTGGCAAGTCTACTTTGCAGATAAATTATAACCGCTCGCAGAAAAATTCATCTGGCACCCGAAAACGCAAAAATCCCAAAACTGTCCGAAATGGAAGTTTTGGGCCATCGTGTGGTCTGGGTTTGGCAATTTCTACAGGGCCACGTAGATGTCGATAAATTATGAAACCGGACTCCCTGGAAAGCTTGGCAAGTCTACTTTGCAGATAAATTATCACCGCTCGCAGAAAAATTCATCTGCCACCCGAAAACGGAAAAATCCGAAAACTGTCTGAAATGGAAGTTTTGGGCCATCGTGTGGTCTGGGTTTGGCAATTTCTACAGGGCAACGTAGATGTCGATAAATTATGAAATAGACTCCCTGGAAAGCTTGGCAAGTCTACTTTGCAGATAAATTATAACCGCTCGCAGAAAAATTCATCTGGCACCCGAAAACGGAAAAATCCGAAAACTGTCTGAAATGGAAGTTTTGGGCCATCGTGTGGTCTGGGTTTGGCAATTTCTACAGGGCAACGTAGATGTCGATAAATTATCAAACTGGACACCCTGGAAAGCTTGGCAAGTCTACTTTGCAGATAAATTATCACCGCTCGCAGAAAAATTCATCTGGCACCCGAAAACGCAAAAATCCCAAAACTGTCCGAAATGGAACTTTTGGGCCATCGTGTGGTCTGGGTTTGGCAATTTCTACAGGGCAACGTAGATGTCGATAAATTATGAAAGCAGACTCCCTGGAAAGCTTGCCAAGTCTACTTTGCAGATAAATGATCACCGCTCGCAGAAAAATTCATCTGGCACTCGAAAACGCAAAAATCCCAAAACTGTCCGAAATGGAACTTTTGGGCCATCCTGTGGTCTGGGTTTGGCAATTTCTACAGGGCAACGTAGATGCCGATAAATTATGAAAGCAGACTCCCTGGAAAGCTTGCCAAGTCTACTTTGCAGATAAATGATCACCGCTCGCAGAAAAATTCATCTGGCACCCGAAAACGCAAAAATCCCAAAACTGTCCGAAATGGAACTTTTGGGCCATCGTGTGGTCTGGGTTTGGCAATTTCTACAGGGCAACGTAGATGTCGATAAATTATGAAATAGACTCCCTGGAAAGCTTGGCAAGTCTACTTTGCAGATAAATTATAACCGCTCGCAGAAAAATTCATCTGGCACCCGAAAACGCAAAAATCCCAAAACTGTCCGAAATGGAAGTTTTGGGCCATCGTGTGGTCTGGGTTTGGCAATTTCTACAGGGCCACGTAGATGTCGATAAATTATCAAACTGGACACCCTGGAAAGCTTGGCAAGTCTACTTTGCAGATAAATTATCACCGCTCGCAGAAAAATTCATCTGGCACCCGAAAACGCAAAAATCCCAAAACTGTCCGAAATGGAAGTTTTGGGCCATCGTGTGGTCTGGGTTTGGCAATTTCTACAGGGCAACGTAGATGTCGATAAATTATGAAAGCAGAATCCGTGGAAAGCTTGGCAAGTCTACTTTGCAGATAAATTATCACCGCTCGCAGAAAAATTCATCTGACACCTGAAAACACAAAAATCACAAAACTGTCCGAAATGGAAGTTTTGGGCCATCGTGTGGTCTGGGTTTGGCAATTTCTACAGGGCAACGTAGATGTCGATAAATTATGAAAGCAGACTCCCTGGAAAGCTTGGCAAGTCTACTTTGCAGATAAATTATCACCGCTCGCAGAAAAATTCATCTGGCACCCGAAAACGCAAAAATCACAAACCTGTCCGAAATGGAACTTTTGGGCCATCGTGTGGTCTGGGTTTGACAATTTCTACAGGGCAATGTCGACGTCGATAAATTATGAAACCGGACACCCTGGAAAGCTTGGCAAGTCTACTTTGCAGATAAATTATCACCGCTCGCAGAAAAATTCATCTGGCACCCGAAAACGGAAAAATCCGAAAACTGTCTGAAATGGAAGTTTTGGGCCATCGTGTGGTCTGGGTTTGGCAATTTCTACAGGGCAACGTAGATGTCGATAAATTATGAAACCGGACTCCCTGGAAAGCTTGGCAAGTCTACTTTGCAGATAAATTATCACCGCACGCAGAAAAATTCATCTGACACCTAAAAAAACAAAAATCACAAACCTGTCCGAAATGGAACTTTTGGGCCATCTTCTGGTCTGGGTTTGGCAATTTCTAGAGAGCAACGTAGATGTCGATAAATTATGAAACCGGACTCCCTGGAAATCTTGGCAAGTCTACTTTGCAGATAAATTATCACCGCTCGCAGAAAAATTCATCTGGCACCCGAAAACGCAAAAATCCCAAAACTGTCCGAAATGGAAGTTTTGGGCCATCGTGTGGTCTGGGTTTGGCAATTTCTACATGGCAACGTAGATGTCGAGAAATTATGAAACCGGACTCCCTGGAAAGCTTGGCAAGTCTACTTTGCAGATAAATTATCACCGCTCGCAGAAAAATTCATCTGGCACCCGAAAACGGAAAAATCCGAAAACTGTCTGAAATGGAAGTTTTGGGCCATCGTGTGGTCTGGGTTTGGCAATTTCTACAGGGCAACGTAGATGTCGAGAAATTATGAAACCGGACTCCCTGGAAAGTTTGGCAAGTCTACTTTGCAGATAAATTATCACCGCTCGCAGAAAAATTCATCTGGCACCCGAAAACGCAAAAATCCCAAAACTGTCCGAAATGGAAGTTTTGGGCCATCGTGTGGTCTGGGTTTGGCAATTTTTACAGGGCAACGTCGACGTCGATAAATTATGAAACCGGACTCCCTGGAAAGCTTGGCAAGTGTACTTTGCAGATAAATTATCACCGCTCGCAGAAAAATTCATCTGGCACCCGAAAACGCAAAAATCAGAAACCTGTCCGAAATAGAACTTTTGGGCCATCGTGTGGTCTGGGTTTGGCAATTTCTACAGGGCAACGTAGATGTCGATAAATTATGAAACCAGACTCCCTGGAAACCTTGGCAAGTCTACTTTGCAGCTAAATTATCACCGCTAGCAGAAAAATTCATCAGGCACCCGAAAACACAAAAATCACAAACCTGTCCGAAATGGAAGTTTTGGGCCATCGTGTGGTCTGGGTTTGGCAATTTCTACAGGGCAACGTAGATGTCGATAAATTATGAAAGCAGACTCCCTGGAAAGCTTGCCAAGTCTACTTTGCAGATAAATTATCACCGCTCGCAGAAAAATTCATCTGGCACCCGAAAACGGAAAAATCCGAAAACTGTCTGAAATGGAAGTTTTGGGCCATCGTGTGGTCTGGGTTTGGCAATTTCTACAGGGCAACGTAGATGTCGAGAAATTATGAAACCGGACTCCCTGGAAAGCTTGGCAAGTCTACTTTGCAGATAAATTATCACCGCTCGCAGAAAAATTCATCTGGCACCCGAAAACGGAAAAATCCGAAAACTGTCTGAAATGGAAGTTTTGGGCCATCGTGTGGTCTGGGTTTGGCAATTTCTACAGGGCAACGTAGATGTCGAGAAATTATGAAACCGGACTCCCTGGAAAGTTTGGCAAGTCTACTTTGCAGATAAATTATCACCGCTCGCAGAAAAATTCATCTGGCACCCGAAAACGCAAAAATCCCAAAACTGTCCGAAATGGAAGTTTTGGGCCATCGTGTGGTCTGGGTTTGGCAATTTTTACAGGGCAACGTCGACGTCGATAAATTATGAAACCGGACTCCCTGGAAAGCTTGGCAAGTGTACTTTGCAGATAAATTATCACCGCTCGCAGAAAAATTCATCTGGCACCCGAAAACGCAAAAATCAGAAACCTGTCCGAAATAGAACTTTTGGGCCATCGTGTGGTCTGGGTTTGGCAATTTCTACAGGGCAACGTAGATGTCGATAAATTATGAAACCAGACTCCCTGGAAACCTTGGCAAGTCTACTTTGCAGCTAAATTATCACCGCTAGCAGAAAAATTCATCAGGCACCCGAAAACACAAAAATCACAAACCTGTCCGAAATGGAAGTTTTGGGCCATCGTGTGGTCTGGGTTTGGCAATTTCTACAGGGCAACGTAGATGTCGATAAATTATGAAAGCAGACTCCCTGGAAAGCTTGCCAAGTCTACTTTGCAGATAAATTATCACCGCTCGCAGAAAAATTCATCTGGCACCCGAAAACGGAAAAATCCGAAAACTGTCTGAAATGGAAGTTTTGGGCCATCGTGTGGTCTGGGTTTGGCAATTTCTACAGGGCAACGTAGATGTCGAGAAATTATGAAACCGGACTCCCTGGAAAGCTTGGCAAGTCTACTTTGCAGATAAATTATCACCGCTCGCAGAAAAATTCATCTGGCACCCGAAAACGGAAAAATCCGAAAACTGTCTGAAATGGAAGTTTTGGGCCATCGTGTGGTCTGGGTTTGGCAATTTCTACAGGGCAACGTAGATGTCGAGAAATTATGAAACCGGACTCCCTGGAAAGTTTGGCAAGTCTACTTTGCAGATAAATTATCACCGCTCGCAGAAAAATTCATCTGGCACCCGAAAACGCAAAAATCCCAAAACTGTCCGAAATGGAAGTTTTGGGCCATCATGTGGTCTGGGTTTGGCAATTTCTACAGGGCAACGTAGATGTCGATAAATTATGAAAGCAGAATCCCTGGAAAGCTTGGCAAGTCTACTTTGCAGATAAATTATCACCGCTCGCAGAAAAATTCATCTGCCACCTGAAAACACAAAAATCACAAACCTGTCCGAAATGGAACTTTTGGGCCATCGTGTGGTCTGGGTTTGACAATTTCTACAGGGCAACGTCGACGTCGCTAAATTATGAAACCGGACACCCTGGAAAGCTTGGCAAGTCTACTTTGCAGATAAATTATCACCGCTCGCAGAAAAATTCATCTGGCACCCGAAAACGCAAAAATCCCAAAACTGTCCGAAATGGAAGTTTTGGGCCATCGTGTGGTGTGGGTTTGGCAATTTCTACATGGCAACGTAGATGTCGATAAATTATCAAACTGGACACCCTGGAAAGCTTGGCAAGTCTACTTTGCAGATAAATTATCACCGCTCGCAGAAAAATTCATCTGGCACCCGAAAACGCAAAAATCCCAAAACTGTCCGAAATGGAAGTTTTGGGCCATCGTGTGGTCTGGGTTTGGCAATTTCTACAGGGCAACGTAGATGTCGATAAATTATGAAAGCAGAATCCCTGGAAAGCTTGGCAAGTCTACTTTGCAGATAAATTATCACCGCTCGCAGAAAAATTCATCTGACACCTGAAAACACAAAAATCACAAAACTGTCCGAAATGGAAGTTTTGGGCCATCGTGTGGTCTGGGTTTGGCAATTTCTACAGGGCAACGTAGATGTCGATAAATTATGAAACCGGACTCCCTGGAAAGCTTGGCAAGTCTACTTTGCAGATAAATTATCACCGCTCGCAGAAAAATTCATCTGGCACCCGAAAACGCAAAAATCACAAACCTGTCCGAAATGGAACTTTTGGGCCATCGTGTGGTCTGGGTTTGACAATTTCTACAGGGCAATGTCGACGTCGATAAATTATGAAACCAGACACCCTGGAAAGCTTGGCAAGTCTACTTTGCAGATAAATTATCACCGCTCGCAGAAAAATTCATCTGGCACCCGAAAACGGAAAAATCCGAAAACTGTCTGAAATGGAAGTTTTGGGCCATCGTGTGGTCTGGGTTTGGCAATTTCTACAGGGCAACGTAGATGTCGATAAATTATGAAACCGGACTCCCTGGAAAGCTTGGCAAGTCTACTTTGCAGATAAATTATCACCGCTCGCAGAAAAATTCATCTGGCACCCGAAAACGGAAAAATCTGAAAACTGTCTTAAATGGAAGTTTTGGGCCATCGTGTGGTCTGGGTTTGGCAATTTCTACAGGGCAACATAGATGTCGATAAATTATGAAACCAGACTCCCTGGAAAGCTTGGCAAGTCTACTTTGCAGATAAATTATCACCGCATGCAGAAAAATTCATCTGACACCTGAAAACACAAAAATCACAAACCTGTACGAAATGGAACTTTTAGGCCATCTTCTGGTCTGGGTTTGGCAATTTCTAGAGGGCAACGTAGATGTCGATAAATTATGAAAACGGACTCCCTGGAAATCTTGGCAAGTCTACTTTGCAGATAAATTATCACCGCTCGCAGAAAAATTCATCTGGCACCCGAAAACGCAAAAATCCCAAAACTGTCCGAAATGGAAGTTTTGGGCCATCGTGTGGTCTGGGTTTGGCAATTTCTACAGGGCAACGTCGACGTCGATAAATTATGAAACCGGACTCCCTGGAAAGCTTGGCAAGTGTACTTTGCAGATAAATTATCACCGCTCGCAGAAAAATTCATCTGGCACCCGAAAACGCAAAAATCAGAAACCTGTCCGAAATGGAAGTTTTGGGCCATCGTGTGGTCTGGGTTTGGCAATTTCTACAGGGCAACGTAGATGTCGAGAAATTATGAAACCGGACTCCCTGGAAAGTTTGGCAAGTCTACTTTGCAGATAAATTATCACCGCTCGCAGAAAAATTCATCTGGCACCCGAAAACGCAAAAATCCCAAAACTGTCCGAAATGGAAGTTTTGGGCCATCATGTGGTCTGGGTTTGGCAATTTCTACAGGGCAACATAGATGTCGATAAATTATGAAACCAGACTCCCTGGAAAGCTTGGCAAGTCTACTTTGCAGATAAATTATCACCGCACGCAGAAAAATTCATCTGACACCTGAAAACACAAAAATCACAAACCTGTACGAAATGGAACTTTTAGGCCATCTTCTGGTCTGGGTTTGGCAATTTCTAGAGGGCAACGTAGATGTCGATAAATTATGAAAACGGACTCCCTGGAAATCTTGGCAAGTCTACTTTGCAGATAAATTATCACCGCTCGCAGAAAAATTCATCTGGCACCCGAAAACGCAAAAATCCCAAAACTGTCCGAAATGGAAGTTTTGGGCCATCGTGTGGTCTGGGTTTGGCAATTTCTACAGGGCAACGTCGACGTCGATAAATTATGAAACCGGACTCCCTGGAAAGCTTGGCAAGTGTACTTTGCAGATAAATTATCACCGCTCGCAGAAAAATTCATCTGGCACCCGAAAACGCAAAAATCAGAAACCTGTCCGAAATGGAACTTTTGGGCCATCGTGTGGTCTGGGTTTGGCAATTTCTACAGGGCAACGTAGATGTCGATAAATTATGAAAGCAGAATCCCTGGAAAGCTTGGCAAGTCTACTTTGCAGATAAATTATCACCGCTCGCAGAAAAATTCATCTGACACCTGAAAACACAAAAATCACAAAACTGTCCGAAATGGAAGTTTTGGGCCATCGTGTGGTCTGGGTTTGGCAATTTCTACAGGGCAACGTAGATGTCGATAAATTATGAAACCGGACTCCCTGGAAAGCTTGGCAAGTCTACTTTGCAGATAAATTAACCGCTCGCAGAAAAATTCATCTGGCACCCGAAAACGCGAAAATCACAAACCTGTCCGAAATGGAACTTTTGGGCCATCGTGTGGTCTGGGTTTGACAATTTCTACAGGGCAATGTCGACGTCGATAAATTATGAAACCAGACACCCTGGAAAGCTTGGCAAGTCTACTTTGCAGATAAATTATCACCGCTCGCAGAAAAATTCATCTGGCACCCGAAAACGGAAAAATCCGAAAACTGTCTGAAATGGAAGTTTTGGGCCATCGTGTGGTCTGGGTTTGGCAATTTCTACAGGGCAACGTAGATGTCGATAAATTATGAAACCGGACTCCCTGGAAAGCTTGGCAAGTCTACTTTGCAGATAAATTATCACCGCTCGCAGAAAAATTCATCTGGCACCCGAAAACGGAAAAATCTGAAAACTGTCTTAAATGGAAGTTTTGGGCCATCGTGTGGTCTGGGTTTGGCAATTTCTACAGGGCAACATAGATGTCGATAAATTATGAAACCAGACTCCCTGGAAAGCTTGGCAAGTCTACTTTGCAGATAAATTATCACCGCACGCAGAAAAATTCATCTGACACCTGAAAACACAAAAATCACAAACCTGTACGAAATGGAACTTTTAGGCCATCTTCTGGTCTGGGTTTGGCAATTTCTAGAGGGCAACGTAGATGTCGATAAATTATGAAACCGGACTCCCTGGAAAGCTTGGCAAGTGTACTTTGCAGATAAATTATCACCGCTAGCAGAACAATTCATCTGGCACCCGAAAACGCAAAAATCCCAAAACTGTCCGTAATGGAAGTTTTGGGCCATCGTGTGGTCTGGGTTTGGCAATTTCTACAGGGCAACGTAGATTTCGATAAATTATGAAATAGACTCCCTGGAAAGCTTGGCAAGTCTACTTTGCAGATAAATTATAACCGCTCGCAGAAAAATTCATCTGGCACCCGAAAACGCAAAAATCCCAAAACTGTCCGAAATGGAAGTTTTGGGCCATCGTGTGGTCTGGGTTTGGCAATTTCTACAGGGCAACGTCGACGTCGATAAATTATGAAACCGGACACCCTGGAAAGCTTGGCAAGTCTACTTTGCAGATAAATTATCACCGCTCGCAGAAAAATTCATCTGCCACCCGAAAACGGAAAAATCCGAAAACTGTCTGAAATGGAAGTTTTGGGCCATCGTGTGGTCTGGGTTTGGCAATTTCTACAGGGCAACGTAGATGTCGATAAATTATGAAATAGACTCCCTGGAAAGCTTGGCAAGTCTACTTTGCAGATAAATTATAACCGCTCGCAGAAAAATTCATCTGGCACCCGAAAACGCAAAAATCCGAAAACTGTCTGAAATGGAAGTTTTGGGCCATCGTGTGGTCTGGGTTTGGCAATTTCTACAGGGCAACGTAGATGTCGATAAATTATCAAACTGGACACCCTGGAAAGCTTGGCAAGTCTACTTTGCAGATAAATTATCACCGCTCGCAGAAAAATTCATCTGGCACCCGAAAACGCAAAAATCCCAAAACTGTCCGAAATGGAAGTTTTGGGCCATCGTGTGGTCTGGGTTTGGCAATTTCTACAGGGCAACGTCGACGTCGATAAATTATGAAACCGGACTCCCTGGAAAGCTTGGCAAGTGTACTTTGCAGATAAATTATCACCGCTCGCAGAAAAATTCATCTGGCACCCGAAAACGCAAAAATCAGAAACCTGTCCGAAATGGAAGTTTTGGGCCATCGTGTGGTCTGGGTTTGGCAATTTCTACAGGGCAACGTAGATGTCGATAAATTATGAAACCCGACTCCCTGGAAAGCTTGGCAAGTCTACTTTGCAGATAAATTATCACCGCTCGCAGAAAAATTCATCTGACACCTGAAAACACAAAAATCACAAACCTGTCCGAAATGGAACTTTTGGGCCATCGTGTGGTCTGGGTTTGACAATTTCTACAGGGCAATGTCGACGTCGATAAATTATGAAACCGGACACCCTGGAAAGCTTGGCAAGTCTACTTTGCAGATAAATTATCACCGCTCGCAGAAAAATTCATCTGGCACCCGAAAACGGAAAAATCCGAAAACTGTCTGAAATGGAAGTTTTGGGCCATCGTGTGGTCTGGGTTTGGCAATTTCTACAGGGCAACGTAGATGTCGATAAATTATGAAACCGGACTCCCTGGAAAGCTTGGCAAGTCTACTTTGCAGATAAATTATCACCGCTCGCAGAAAAATTCATCTGGCACCCGAAAACGGAAAAATCCGAAAACTGTCTGAAATGGTAGTTTTGGGCCATCGTGTGGTCTGGGTTTGGCAATTTCTACAGGGCAACGTAGATGTCGAGAAATTATGAAACTGGACTCCCTGGAAAGCTTGGCAAGTCTACTTTGCAGATAAATTATCACCGCTCGCAGAAAAATTCATCTGGCACCCGAAAACGCAAAAATCCCAAAACTGTCCGAAATGGAACTTTTGGGCCATCCTGTGGTCTGGGTTTGGCAATTTCTACAGGGCAACGTAGATGCCGATAAATTATGAAAGCAGACTCCCTGGAAAGCTTGCCAAGTCTACTTTGCAGATAAATGATCACCGCTCGCAGAAAAATTCATCTGGCACCCGAAAACGCAAAAATCCGAAAACTGTCTGAAATGGAAGTTTTGGGCCATCGTGTGGTCTGGGTTTGGCAATTTCTACAGGGCAACATAGATGTCGAGAAATTATGAAACCGGACTCCCTGGAAAGTTTGGCAAGTCTACTTTGCAGATAAATTATCACCGCTCGCAGAAAAATTCATCTGGCACCCGACAACGAAAAAATCCCAAAACTGTCCGAAATGGAAGTTTTGGGCCATCGTGTGGTTTGGGTTTGGCAATTTCTACAGGGCAACGTAGATGTCGATAAATTATGAAAGCAGACTCCCTGGAAAGCTTGCCAAGTCTACTTTGCAGATAAATTATCACCGCTCGCAGAAAAATTCATTTGGCACCCGAAAACGCAAAAATCCCAAAACTGTCCGAAATGGAAGTTTTGGGCCATCATGTGGTCTGGGTTTGGCAATTTCTACAGGGCAACGTAGATGTCGATAAATTATGAAAGCAGAATCCCTGGAAAGCTTGGTAAGTCTACTTTGCAGATAAATTATCACCGCTCGCAGAAAAATTCATCTGCCACCTGAAAACACAAAAATCACAAACCTGTCCGAAATGGAACTTTTGGGCCATCGTGTGGTCTGGGTTTGACAATTTCTACAGGGCAACGTCGACGTCGCTAAATTATGAAACCGGACACCCTGGAAAGCTTGGCAAGTCTACTTTGCAGATAAATTATCACCGCTCGCAGAAAAATTCATCTGGCACCCGAAAACGCAAAAATCCCAAAACTGTCCGAAATGGAAGTTTTGGGCCATCGTGTGGTCTGGGTTTGGCAATTTCTACAGGGCAACGTAGATGTCGAGAAATTATGAAACCGGACTCCCTGGAAAGCTTGGCAAGTCTACTTTGCAGATAAATTATCACCGCTCGCAGAAAAATTCATCTGGCACCCGAAAACGCAAAAATCCGAAAACTGTCTGAAATGGAAGTTTTGGGCCATCGTGTGGTCTGGGTTTGGCAATTTCTACAGGGCAACATAGATGTCGAGAAATTATGAAACCGGACTCCCTGGAAAGTTTGGCAAGTCTACTTTGCAGATAAATTATCACCGCTCGCAGAAAAATTCATCTGGCACCCGAAAACGCAAAAATCCGAAAACTGTCTGAAATGGAAGTTTTGGGCCATCGTGTGGTCTGGGTTTGGCAATTTCTACAGGGCAACATAGATGTCGAGAAATTATGAAACCGGACTCCCTGGAAAGTTTGGCAAGTCTACTTTGCAGATAAATTATCACCGCTCGCAGAAAAATTCATCTGGCACCCGAAAACGCAAAAATCCCAAAACTGTCCGAAATGGAAGTTTTGGGCCATCGTGTGGTTTGGGTTTGGCAATTTCTACAGGGCAACGTAGATGTCGATAAATTATGAAAGCAGACTCCCTGGAAAGCTTGCCAAGTCTACTTTGCAGATAAATTATCACCGCTCGCAGAAAAATTCATTTGGCACCCGAAAACGCAAAAATCCCAAAACTGTCCGAAATGGAAGTTTTGGGCCATCATGTGGTCTGGGTTTGGCAATTTCTACAGGGCAACGTAGATGTCGATAAATTATGAAAGCAGAATCCCTGGAAAGCTTGGTAAGTCTACTTTGCAGATAAATTATCACCGCTCGCAGAAAAATTCATCTGCCACCTGAAAACACAAAAATCACAAACCTGTCCGAAATGGAACTTTTGGGCCATCGTGTGGTCTGGGTTTGACAATTTCTACAGGCCAACGTCGACGTCGCTAAATTATGAAACCGGACACCCTGGAAAGCTTGGCAAGTCTACTTTGCAGATAAATTATCACCGCTCGCAGAACAATTCATCTGGCACCCGAAAACGCAAAAATCCCAAAACTGTCCGAAATGGAAGTTTTGGGCCATCGTGTGGTCTGGGTTTGGCAATTTCTACAGGGCAACGTAGATGTCGATAAATTATGAAAGCAGAATCCCTGGAAAGCTTGGTAAGTCTACTTTGCAGATAAATTATCACCGCTCGCAGAAAAATTCATCTGCCACCTGAAAACACAAAAATCACAAACCTGTCCGAAATGGAACTTTTGGGCCATCGTGTGGTCTGGGTTTGACAATTTCTACAGGGCAACGTCGACGTCGCTAAATTATGAAACCGGACACCCTGGAAAGCTTGGCAAGTCTACTTTGCAGATAAATTATCACCACTCGCAGAAAAATTCATCTGGCACCCGAAAACGCAAAAATCCCAAAACTGTCCGAAATGGAAGTTTTGGGCCATCGTGTGGTCTGGGTTTGGCAATTTCTACAGGGCAACGTAGATGTCGATAAATTATCAAACTGGACACCCTGGAAAGCTTGGCAAGTCTACTTTGCAGATAAATTATCACCGCTCGCAGAAAAATTCATCTGACACCTGAAAACACAAAAATCACAAACCTGTCCGAAATGGAACTTTTGGGCCATCGTGTCGTTTGGGTTTGACAATTTCTACAGGGCAACGTCGACGTCGCTAAATTATGAAACCGGACACCCTGGAAAGCTTGGCAAGTCTACTTTGCAGATAAATTATCACCGCTCGCAGAACAATTCATCTGGCACCCGAAAACGCAAAAATCCCAAAACTGTCCGAAATGGAAGTTTTGGGCCATCGTGTGGTCTGGGTTTGGCAATTTCTACAGGGCAACGTAGATGTCGATAAATTATGAAAGCAGAATCCCTGGAAAGCTTGGTAAGTCTACTTTGCAGATAAATTATCACCGCTCGCAGAAAAATTCATCTGCCACCTGAAAACACAAAAATCACAAACCTGTCCGAAATGGAACTTTTGGGCCATCGTTTGGTCTGGGTTTGACAATTTCTACAGGGCAACGTCGACGTCGCTAAATTATGAAACCGGACACCCTGGAAAGCTTGGCAAGTCTACTTTGCAGATAAATTATCACCGCTCGCAGAAAAATTCCTCTGGCACCCGAAAACGCAAAAATCCCAAAACTGTCCGAAATGGAAGTTTTGGGCCATCGTGTGGTCTGGGTTTGGCAATTTCTACAGGGCAACATAGATGTCGATAAATTATCAAACTGGACACCCTGGAAAGCTTGGCAAGTCTACTTTGCAGATAAATTATCACCGCTCGCAGAAAAATTCATCTGGCACCCGAAAACGCAAAAATCCCAAAACTGTCCGAAATGGAAGTTTTGGGCCATCGTGTGGTCTGGGTTTGGCAATTTCTACAGGGCAACGTAGATGTCGATAAATTATGAAAGCAGAATCCCTGGAAAGCTTGGCAAGTCTACTTTGCAGATAAATTATCACCGCTTGCAGAAAAATTCATCTGACACCTGAAAACACAAAAATCACAAACCTGTCCGAAATGGAACTTTTGGGCCATCGTGTGGTCTGGGTTTGACAATTTCTACAGGGCAACGTCGACGTCGCTAAATTATGAAACCGGACACCCTGGAAAGCTTGGCAAGTCTACTTTGCAGATAAATTATCACCGCTCGCAGAACAATTCATCTGGCACCCGAAAACGCAAAAATCCCAAAACTGTCCGAAATGGAAGTTTTGGGCCATCGTGTGGTCTGGGTTTGGCAATTTCTACAGGGCAACGTAGATGTCGATAAATTATGAAAGCAGAATCCCTGGAAAGCTTGGTAAGTCTACTTTGCGGATAAATTATCACCGCTCGCAGAAAAATTCATCTGCCACCTGAAAACACAAAAATCACAAACCTGTCCGAAATGGAACTTTTGGGCCATCGTGTGGTCTGGGTTTGACAATTTCTACAGGGCAACGTCGACGTCGCTAAATTATGAAACCGGACACCCTGGAAAGCTTGGCAAGTCTACTTTGCAGATAAATTATCACCGCTCGCAGAAAAATTCATCTGGCACCCGAAAACGCAAAAATCCCAAAACTGTCCGAAATGGAAGTTTTGGGCCATCGTGTGGTCTGGGTTTGGCAATTTCTACAGGGCAACGTAGATGTCGATAAATTATCAAACTGGACACCCTGGAAAGCTTGGCAAGTCTACTTTGCAGATAAATTATCACCGCTCGCAGAAAAATTCATCTGGCACCCGAAAACGCAAAAATCCCAAAACTGTCCGAAATGGAAGTTTTGGGCCATCGTGTGGTCTGGGTTTGGCAATTTCTACAGGGCAACGTAGATGTCGATAAATTATGAAAGCAGAATCCCTGGAAAGCTTGGCAAGTCTACTTTGCAGATAAATTATCACCGCTCGCAGAAAAATTCATCTGACACCTGAAAACACAAAAATCACAAACCTGTCCGAAATGGAACTTTTGGGCCATCGTGTGGTCTGGGTTTGACAATTTCTACAGGGCAACGTCGACGTCGCTAAATTATGAAACCGGACACCCTGGAAAGCTTGGCAAGTCTACTTTGCAGATAAATTATCACCGCTCGCAGAAAAATTCATCTGGCACCCGAAAACGCAAAAATCCCAAAACTGTCCGAAATGGAAGTTTTGGGCCATCGTGTGGTCTGGGTTTGGCAATTTCTACAGGGCAACGTCGACGTCGATAAATTATCAAACTGGACACCCTGGAAAGCTTGGCAAGTCTACTTTGCAGATAAATTATCACCAATAGCAGAAAAATTCATCTGGCTCCCGAAAACGCAAAAATCCCAAAACTGTCCGAAATGGAAGTTTTGGGCCATCGTATGGTCTGGGTTTGGCAATTTCTACAGGGCAACGTAGATGTCGATAAATTATGAAACCGGACTCCCTGGAAAGCTTGGCAAGTCTACTTTGCAGATAAATTATCACCGCTTGCAGAAAAATTCATCTGGCACCCGAAAACGCAAAAATCCCAAAACTGTCCGAAATGGAAGTTTTGGGCCATCGTGTGGTCTGGGTTTGGCAATTTCTACAGGGCAACGTAGATGTCGATAAATTATGAAAGCAGACTCCCTGGAAAGCTTGGCAAGTCTACTTTGCAGATAAATTATCACCGCTCACAGAAAAATTCATCTGCCCCTGAAAACACAAAAATCCCAAAACTGTGCGAAATGGAACTTCTGGGCCATCGTGTGGTCTGGGTTTGGCAATTTCTACAGGGCAACGTAGATGTCGATAAATTATGAAACCGGACTCCCTGGAAAGCTTGGCAAGTCTACTTTGCAGATAAATTATCACCGCTCGCAGAAAAATTCATCTGGCACCGTTAAACGCAAAAATCCCAAAACTGTCCGAAATGGAAGTTTTGGGCCATCGTGTGGTCTGGGTTTGGCAATTTCTACAGGGCAACGTAGATGTCGATAAATTATGAAACCGGACTCCCTGGAAAGCTTGGCAAGTCTACTTTCCCGATAAATTATCACTGCTGGCTGAAAAATTCATTTGACGCCCGAAAACACCAAAATCCCAAAACTGCCTGAAATGTAACTTTTGGGCCTCCGTTGGGGTCTCGGCTTGGCGAGTTCTACAGGGTAATGTATATGTCCATAGATTGTGAAACTAGACTATCTGGAAAGCTTGACAAGTCTACTTTCCCAATAAATTATCACCGCTCGCTGAAAAATTCATTTGACACCCGAAAACACCAAAATCCCAAAACTACCCGAAATGGAACTTTAGGGCCTCCGTTGGAGTCTCGGCTTGACGTGTTCTACAGGGCAACGTAGATGTCCATAGATTATGAAACTAGACTATCTGGAAACCTTGACAAATCTACTCTCCAGATAAATTATCACCGCTCGCTGAACAATTTATTTGACGTCCGAAAACACCAAAATCCCAAAACTGCCCGAAATTGAACTTTTGGGCCTCCGTTGGTGTCTCGGTTTAGTGAGTTCTACAGGGTAACGTAGATGTCGATAGATTATGAAACTGGACTATCTGGAAAGCTTGAGAAGTCTACTTTCCCGATAAATTATCACCACTCGCTGAAAAATTCATTTGACGCCCGAAAACACCAAAAACCAATACTGCCCGAAATAGAACTTTTGGGCCTCCGTTGGGGTCTCGATTTAGTGAGTTCTACAGGGCAACGTAGATGTCGATAGACTATGAAACTAGACTATCTGGAACGCTTCACATGTCTACTTTCCCGATAAATTATCACCGCTCGCTGAAAAATTCATTTGACGCCCGAAAACACCAAAATCCCAAAACTGCCCGAAATGTAACTTTTGGGCCTCCGTTGGGGTCTCGGTTTAGCGAGTTCTACAGGGCAACGTAGATGTCGGTAGACTATGAAACTAGACTATCTGGAAAGCTTGACAAGTCTACTTTCCTGATAAATTATCACCGCTCACTGAAAAATTCATTTAACGCCCGAAAACACCAAAATCCCAAAATTGTCCGAAATGGAACTTTTGGGCCTTCGCTGGGGTCTCGGTTTAGCGAGTTTTACAGGGCAACGTAGATGTCCATAGATTATGAAACTAGACTATCTGGAAACCTTGAAAAGTCTACTCTCCAGATAAATTATCACCGCTCGCTGAAAAATTCATTTGACGCCCGAAAACACCAAAATCCCAAAACTGCCCGAAATGTAACTTTTGGGCCTCCGTTGGGGTCTCGGTTTGGCGAGTTCTACAGGGTAACTTAGAAGTCAATAGATTATGAAACTGGACTATCTGGAAAGCTTGACAAGTCTACTTTCCCCATAAATTATCACCGCTCCCTGAAAAATTCATTTGACGCCCGAAAACACCAAAAACCAATACTGCCCGAAATGGAACTTTTGGGCCTCCGTTGGGGTCTCGATTTAGTGAGTTCTACAGGGCAACGTAGATGTCGATAGACTATGAAACTAGACTATCTGGAACGCTTCACATGTCTACTTTCCCGATAAATTATCACCGCTCGCTGAAAAATTCATTTGACGCCCGAAAACACCAAAATCCCAAAACTGCCCGAAATAGAACTTTTGGGCCTCCATTGGGGTCTCAGTTTAGCGAGTTCTGCAGGGCAACGTAGATGTCGCTAGACTATAAAACTAGACTATCTGGAAAGCTTGACAAGTCTACTTTCCCGATAAATTATCACTGCTTGCTGAAAAATTCATTTGACGCCCGAAAACACCAAAATCCCAAAACTGCCCGAAATGTAACTTTTGGGCCTCCGTTGGGGTCTCGGTTTGGCGAGTTCTACAGGGTAACTTAGAAGTCAATAGATTATGAAACTGGACTATCTGGAAAGCTTGACAAGTCTACTTTCCCCATAAATTATCACCGCTCCCTGAAAAATTCATTTGACGCCTGAAAACACCAAAATCTTAAAACTGCCCGAAATGGAACTTTGGGGCCCCCGTTGCTGTCTCCGTTTAGCGAGTTCTACAGGGCAACGTAGATGTCGATAGATTATGAAACTAGACTATCTGGACACCTTGACAAGTCTACTCTCTAGATAAATTATCACCGCTCGCTGAAAAATTCATTTGATGCCCGAAAACACCAAAATCCCAGAACCGTCCGAAATGGAACTTTTGGTCCTCCGTTGGGGTCTCAGTTTGGCGATTGCTACAGGGAAACGTAGATGTCAATAGATTATGAAACTAGACTATCTGAAAAGCTTGACATGTCTACTTTCCTGATAAATTATCACCGCTCGCTGAAAAATTCATTTGACTCCCAAAAACACAAAAATCCCAAAAATGTCCGAAATGGAACTTTTGGGCCTCCGTTGGGGTCTCGGTTTGGCGAGTGCTAT
This sequence comes from Leucaena leucocephala, assembly GCA_037074615.1. Taxonomy (NCBI): domain Eukaryota; kingdom Viridiplantae; phylum Streptophyta; class Magnoliopsida; order Fabales; family Fabaceae; genus Leucaena; species Leucaena leucocephala. Next base: position 628,273 of record JAYWLJ010000065.1, read on the forward strand.
AGGGGAACGTAGATGTCGATAGATTATAAAACTGGACTATCTGGAAAGCTTGACATGTCTATTTTCCAGATAAATTATCACCGCTCGCTGAAAAATTCATTTGACGCCCGAAAACACCAAAATCCCAAAACTGCCCGAAATGGAACTTTTGGGTATCCGTTGGGGTCCCGGCTTAGCGAGTTCTACAGGGCAACGTAGATGTCGATAGATTATGAAAGACTATCTGGAAAGCTTGACATGTCTACTTTCCAGATAAATTATCACCGCTCACTGAAAAATTCATTTGACGCCCGAAAACACCAAAATCCCAAAACTGCCTGAAATGGAACTTTTTGGCCTCCGTTGGGGTCTCGACTTGGCGAGTTCTACAGGGTAACTAGATGTCGATAGATTATTAAACTAGACTATCTGGAAAGCTTGACAAGTCTACTTTCCCAATAAATTATCACCGCTCGCTGAAAAATTCATTTGACGCCCGAAAACACCAAAATCCCAAAACTGCCAGAAATGGAACTTTTGGGCCTCCGTTGGGGTCTTGGTTTAGCGAGTTCTACAAGGCAACGTAGATATCCATAGATTATGAAACTGGACTATCTGGAAACCTTGACAAGTCTACTTTCCAGATAAATTATCACCGCTCACTGAAAAATTCATTTGACGCCCGAAAACACCAAAAACAAATACTGCCCGAAATGGAACTTTTGGGCCTCCGTTGCGGTCTCGATTTAGTGAGTTCTACAGGGCAACGTAGATGTCGATAGACTATGAAACTAGACTATCTGGAACGCTTAACATGTCTACTTTCCCGATAAATTATCACCGCTCGCTGAAAAATTCATTTGACGCCCGAAAACACCAAAATCCTAAAACTGCCCGAAATGGAACCTTTGGGCCTCCGTTGAGGTCTCGGTTTAGCGAGTTCTACAAGGCAACGTAGATATCCATAGATTATGAAACTGGACTATCTGGAAACCTTGACAAGTCTGCTTTCCTCATAAATTATCACCGCTCGCTGAAAAATTCATTTGACGCCCGAAAACACCAAAAACCAATACTGCCCGAAATGGAACTTTTGGGCCTCCGTTGGGGTCTCGATTTAGTGAGTTCTACAGGGCAACGTAGATGTCGATAGACTATGAAACTAGACTATCTGGAACGTTTGACATGTCTACTTTCCCGATAAATTATCACCGCTCGCTGAAAAATTCATTTGACGCCCGAAAACACCAAAATCCCAAAACTGCCCGAAATGGAACTTTTGGGCCTCCGTTGGGGTCTCAGTTTAGCGAGTTCAACAGGGCAACGTCGATGTCGCTAGACTATGAAACTAGACTATCTGGAAAGCTTGATAAGTCTACTTTCTAGATAAATTATCACCGCTCACTTAAAAATTCATTTGACGCCCGAAAACACCAAAATCCCAAAACTGTCCGAAATGGAACTTTTGGGCCTCCGTTGGGGTCTCGGTTTAGCGAGTTCTACAGAGCAACGTAGATGTCAGTAGACTATGAAACTAGACTATCTGAAAAGCTTGACAAGTCTACTTTCCAGATAAATTATCACCGCTCACTGAAAAATTCATTTGATGCCCAAAAACACCAAAATCCCAAAATTGTCCGAAATGGAACTTTTGGGCCTTCGCTGGGGTCTCGTTTTAGCGAGTTCTACAGGGCAACGTAGATGTCGATAGACTATGAAACTAGACTATCTGGAAAGCTTGACAAGTCTACTTTCCCCATAAAGTATCACCGCTCGCTGAAAAATTTATTTGACACCTGAAAACACCAAAATCCCAGAACTATCCGAGAAGGAACTTTTGGGCCTCTGTTGGGGTCCTGGCTTAGCGAGTTCTACAGGGCAACGTAGATGTCGATAGATTATGAAACTGGACTATCTGGAAAGTTTGACATGTGTACTTTCCAGATAAATTATTACCGCTCACTGAAAAATTCATTTGACGCCCGAAAACACCAAAATCCCAAAACTGCCCGAAATGGAACTTTTGGGCCTCCGTTGGGGTCTCGGCTTGGCGAGTTCTATAGGGTAACGTAGATGTCGATAGATAATGAAACTAGACTATCTAGAAAGATTGACATGTCTACTTTCCCGATAAATTATCACTGCTCGCTAAAAAATTCATTTGACTCCCGAAAACACCAAAATCCCAAAACTGTCCGAAATATAACTTTTGGGCCTCCGTTGGGGTCTCGGTTTAGCGAGTTCTACAGGGCAACGTAGATATCCATAGATTATGAAACTGGACTATCTGGAAACCTTGACAAGTCTACTTTCTCGATAAATTATCACCGCTCGCTGAAAAATTCATTTGACTCCCGAAAACACCAAAAACCAATACTGCCCAAAATGGAACTTTTGGGCCTCCGTTGGGGTCTCGATTTAGTGAGTTCTACAGGGCAACATAGATGTCGATAGACTATGAAAATAGACTATCTGGAACGCTTGACATGTCTACTTTCCGATAAATTATCACCGCTCGCTGAAAAATTCATTTGACGCCCGAAAACACCAAAATCCCAAAACTGCCCGAAATGGAACTTTTGGGCCTCCATTGGGGTCTCAGTTTAGCGAGTTCAACAGGGCAACGTAGATGTCGCTAGACTATGAAACTAGACTATCTGGAAATCTTGACAAGTCTACTTTCCAGATAAATTATCACCGCTCACTGAAAAATTCATTTGACACCCGAAAACACCAAAATACCAAAAGTGTCCGAAATGGAACTTTTGGGCCTCCGTTGGGGTCTCAGTTTAGCGAGTTCTACAGGGCAACGTAGATGTCGCTAGACTATGAAACTAGACTATCTGGAAAGCTTGACAAGTCTACTTTCCAGATAAATTTTCACCGCTCACTGAAAAATTCATTTGACGCCCGAAAACACCAAAATCCCAAAATTGTCAGAAATGGAACTTTTGGGCCTTCGCTGGGGTCTCGTTTTAGCGAGTTCTACAGGGCAACGTAGATGTCGATAGACTATGAAACTAGACTATCTGGAAAGCTTGACAAGTCTACTGTCCAGATAAATATTCACCGCTCACTGAAAAATTCATTTGACGCCCGAAAACACCAAAATCCCAAAATTGTCCGAAATGGAACTTTTGGGCCTTCGCTGGGGTCTCAGTTTTGCGAGTTCTACAGGGCAACGTAGATGTCGTTAGACTATGAAACTAGACTATCTGGAAAGCTTGACAAGTCTACTTTCCCCATAAAGTATCACCGCTCGCTGAAAAATTTATTTGACGCCTGAAAACACCAAAATCCCAGAACTGCCCGAAATGAAACTTTTGGGCCTCCGTTGAGGTCTCGGTTTAGCGAGTTCTACAAGGCAACGTAGATATCCATAGATTATGAAACTGGACTATCTGGAAAGCTTGACAAGTCTACTTTCCCAATAAATTATTACCGCTCGCTGAAAAATTCATTTGACACCCGAAAACACCAAAATCCCAAAACTGCCCGAAATGGAACTTTTGGGCCTCCGTTGAGGTCTCAGTTTAGCGAGTTCTATAGGGCAACGTAGATGTCGATAGATTATGAAACTGGCCTATCTGGAAAGTTTGACATGTGTACTTTCCAGATAAATTATTACCGCTCGCTGAAAAATTCATTTGACGCCCGAAAACACCAAAATCCCAAAACTGCCCGAAATGGAACTTTTGGGCCTCCGTTGGGGTCTCGGCTTGGCGAGTTCTACAGGGTAACTAGATGTCGATAGATTATGAAACTGGACTATCTGGAAAGCTTGACAAGTCTACTTTCCCAATAAATTATCACCGCTCCCTAAAGAATTCATTTGACACCCGAAAACACCAAAATCCCAAAACTGCCCGAAATGGAACTTTTGGGCCTCCGTTGAGGTCTCGGTTTAGCGAGTTGTACAAGGCAACGTAGATATCCATAGATTATGAAAATGGACTATCTGGAAACCTTGACAAGTCTACTTTCCCGATAAATTATCACCGCTCGCTGAAAAATTCATTTGACGCCCGAAAACACCAAAAACCGATACTGCCTGAAATGGAACTTTTGGGCCTCCGTTGGGGTCTCGATTTAGTGAGTTCTACAGGGCAACGTAGATGTCGATAGACTATGAAACTAGACTATCTAGAATGCTTGACATGTCTACTTTCCCGATAAATTATCACCGCTCGCTGAAAAATTCATTTGACGCCCGAAAACACCAAAATCCCAAAACTGCCCGAAATGGAACTTTTGGGCCTCCGTTGGGGTCTCGGTTTAGCGAATTCTACAAGGCAACGTAGATATCCATAGATTATGAAACTGGACTATCTGGAAACCTTGACAAGTCTACTTTCCCGATAAATTATCACCGCTCGCTGAAAAATTCATTTGACGCCCGAAAACACCAAAAACCAATACTGCCCGAAAAGGAACTTTTGGGCCTCCGTTGGGGTCTCGATTTAGTGAGTTCTACAGGGCAACGTAGATGTCGATAGACTATGAAACTAGACTATCTGGAATGCTTGACATGTCTACTTTCCCGATAACTTATCACCGCTCGCTGAAAAATTCATTTGACGCCCGAAAACACCAAAATCCGAAAACTGCCCGAAATGGAACTTTTGGGCCTCCGTTGAGGTCTCGGTTTAGCGAGTTCTACAAGGCAACGTAGATATCCATAGATTATGAAACTGGACTATCTGGAAACCTTGACAAGTCTACTTTCCCGATAAATTATCACCGCTCGCTGAAAAATTCATTTGACGCCCGAAAACACCAAAAACCAATACTGCCCGAAATGGTACTTTTGGGCCTCCATTGGGGTCTCGATTTAGTGAGTTCTACAGGGCAACGTAGATGTCGATAGACTATGAAACTAGACTATCTGGAACGCTTGACATGTCTACTTTCCTGATAAATTATCACCGCTCGCTGAAAAATTCATTTGACGCCCGAAAACACCAAAATCCCAAAACTGCCCGAAATAGAACTTTTGGGCCTCCGTTGGGGTCTCAGTTTAGCGAGTTCAACAGGGCAACGTAGATGTCGCTAGACTATGAAACTAGACTATCTGGAAAGCTTGACAAGTCTACTTTCTAGATAAATTATCACCGCTCACTGAAAAATTCATTTGACGCCCGAAAACACCAAAATCCCAAAACTGTCCGAAATGGAACTTTTGGGCCTCCGTTGGGGTCTCGGTTTAGCGAGTTCTACAGGGCAACGTAGATGTCGGTAGACTATGAAACTAGACTATCTGGAAATCTTGACAAGTCTACTTTCCAGATAAATTATCACCGCTCACTGAAAAATTCATTTGACGCCCAAAAACACCAAAATCCCAAAACTGTCCGAAATGGAACTTTTGGGCCTCCGTTGGGGTCTCGGTTTAGCGAGTTCTACAGGGCAACGTAGATGTCAGTAGACTATGAAACTAGACTATCTGAAAAGCTTGACAAGTCTACTTTCCAGATAAATTATCACCGCTCACTGAAAAATTCATTTGATGCCCAAAAACACCAAAATCCCAAAATTGTCCGAAATGGAACTTTTGGGCCTTCGCTGGGGTCTCGTTTTAGCGAGTTCTACAGGGCAACGTAGATGTCGATAGACTATGAAACTAGACTATCTGGAAAGCTTGACAAGTCTACTTTCCCCATAAAGTATCACCGCTCGCTGAAAAATTTATTTGACACCTGAAAACACCAAAATCCCAGAACTATCCGAGAAGGAACTTTTGGGCCTCTGTTGGGGTCCTGGCTTAGCGAGTTCTACAGGGCAACGTAGATGTCGATAGATTATGAAACTGGACTATCTGGAAAGTTTGACATGTGTACTTTCCAGATAAATTATTACCGCTCACTGAAAAATTCATTTGACGCCCGAAAACACCAAAATCCCAAAACTGCCCGAAATGGAACTTTTGGGCCTCCGTTGGGGTCTCGGCTTGGCGAGTTCTATAGGGTAACGTAGATGTCGATAGATAATGAAACTAGACTATCTAGAAAGATTGACATGTCTACTTTCCCGATAAATTATCACTGCTCGCTAAAAAATTCATTTGACTCCCGAAAACACCAAAATCCCAAAACTGTCCGAAATATAACTTTTGGGCCTCCGTTGGGGTCTCGGTTTAGCGAGTTCTACAGGGCAACGTAGATATCCATAGATTATGAAACTGGACTATCTGGAAACCTTGACAAGTCTACTTTCTCGATAAATTATCACCGCTCGCTGAAAAATTCATTTGACTCCCGAAAACACCAAAAACCAATACTGCCCAAAATGGAACTTTTGGGCCTCCGTTGGGGTCTCGATTTAGTGAGTTCTACAGGGCAACATAGATGTCGATAGACTATGAAAATAGACTATCTGGAACGCTTGACATGTCTACTTTCCCGATAAATTATCACCGCTCGCTGAAAAATTCATTTGACGCCCGAAAACACCAAAATCCCAAAACTGCCCGAAATGGAACTTTTGGGCCTCCATTGGGGTCTCAGTTTAGCGAGTTCAACAGGGCAACGTAGATGTCGCTAGACTATGAAACTAGACTATCTGGAAATCTTGACAAGTCTACTTTCCAGATAAATTATCACCGCTCACTGAAAAATTCATTTGACACCCGAAAACACCAAAATACCAAAAGTGTCCGAAATGGAACTTTTGGGCCTCCGTTGGGGTCTCAGTTTAGCGAGTTCTACAGGGCAACGTAGATGTCGCTAGACTATGAAACTAGACTATCTGGAAAGCTTGACAAGTCTACTTTCCAGATAAATTTTCACCGCTCACTGAAAAATTCATTTGACGCCCGAAAACACCAAAATCCCAAAATTGTCAGAAATGGAACTTTTGGGCCTTCGCTGGGGTCTCGTTTTAGCGAGTTCTACAGGGCAACGTAGATGTCGATAGACTATGAAACTAGACTATCTGGAAAGCTTGACAAGTCTACTGTCCAGATAAATATTCACCGCTCACTGAAAAATTCATTTGACGCCCGAAAACACCAAAATCCCAAAATTGTCCGAAATGGAACTTTTGGGCCTTCGCTGGGGTCTCAGTTTTGCGAGTTCTACAGGGCAACGTAGATGTCGTTAGACTATGAAACTAGACTATCTGGAAAGCTTGACAAGTCTACTTTCCCCATAAAGTATCACCGCTCGCTGAAAAATTTATTTGACGCCTGAAAACACCAAAATCCCAGAACTGCCCGAAATGAAACTTTTGGGCCTCCGTTGAGGTCTCGGTTTAGCGAGTTCTACAAGGCAACGTAGATATCCATAGATTATGAAACTGGACTATCTGGAAAGCTTGACAAGTCTACTTTCCCAATAAATTATTACCGCTCGCTGAAAAATTCATTTGACACCCGAAAACACCAAAATCCCAAAACTGCCCGAAATGGAACTTTTGGGCCTCCGTTGAGGTCTCAGTTTAGCGAGTTCTATAGGGCAACGTAGATGTCGATAGATTATGAAACTGGCCTATCTGGAAAGTTTGACATGTGTACTTTCCAGATAAATTATTACCGCTCGCTGAAAAATTCATTTGACGCCCGAAAACACCAAAATCCCAAAACTGCCCGAAATGGAACTTTTGGGCCTCCGTTGGGGTCTCGGCTTGGCGAGTTCTACAGGGTAACTAGATGTCGATAGATTATGAAACTGGACTATCTGGAAAGCTTGACAAGTCTACTTTCCCAATAAATTATCACCGCTCCCTAAAGAATTCATTTGACACCCGAAAACACCAAAATCCCAAAACTGCCCGAAATGGAACTTTTGGGCCTCCGTTGAGGTCTCGGTTTAGCGAGTTGTACAAGGCAACGTAGATATCCATAGATTATGAAAATGGACTATCTGGAAACCTTGACAAGTCTACTTTCCCGATAAATTATCACCGCTCGCTGAAAAATTCATTTGACGCCCGAAAACACCAAAAACCGATACTGCCTGAAATGGAACTTTTGGGCCTCCGTTGGGGTCTCGATTTAGTGAGTTCTACAGGGCAACGTAGATGTCGATAGACTATGAAACTAGACTATCTAGAATGCTTGACATGTCTACTTTCCCGATAAATTATCACCGCTCGCTGAAAAATTCATTTGACGCCCGAAAACACCAAAATCCCAAAACTGCCCGAAATGGAACTTTTGGGCCTCCGTTGGGGTCTCGGTTTAGCGAATTCTACAAGGCAACGTAGATATCCATAGATTATGAAACTGGACTATCTGGAAACCTTGACAAGTCTACTTTCCCGATAAATTATCACCGCTCGCTGAAAAATTCATTTGACGCCCGAAAACACCAAAAACCAATACTGCCCGAAAAGGAACTTTTGGGCCTCCGTTGGGGTCTCGATTTAGTGAGTTCTACAGGGCAACGTAGATGTCGATAGACTATGAAACTAGACTATCTGGAATGCTTGACATGTCTACTTTCCCGATAACTTATCACCGCTCGCTGAAAAATTCATTTGACGCCCGAAAACACCAAAATCCTAAAACTGCCCGAAATGGAACTTTTGGGCCTCCGTTGAGGTCTCGGTTTAGCGAGTTCTACAAGGCAACGTAGATATCCATAGATTATGAAACTGGACTATCTGGAAACCTTGACAAGTCTACTTTCCCGATAAATTATCACCGCTCGCTGAAAAATTCATTTGACGCCCGAAAACACCAAAAACCAATACTGCCCGAAATGGTACTTTTGGGCCTCCATTGGGGTCTCGATTTAGTGAGTTCTACAGGGCAACGTAGATGTCGATAGACTATGAAACTAGACTATCTGGAACGCTTGACATGTCTACTTTCCTGATAAATTATCACCGCTCGCTGAAAAATTCATTTGACGCCCGAAAACACCAAAATCCCAAAACTGCCCGAAATAGAACTTTTGGGCCTCCGTTGGGGTCTCAGTTTAGCGAGTTCAACAGGGCAACGTAGATGTCGCTAGACTATGAAACTAGACTATCTGGAAAGCTTGACAAGTCTACTTTCTAGATAAATTATCACCGCTCACTGAAAAATTCATTTGACGCCCGAAAACACCAAAATCCCAAAACTGTCCGAAATGGAACTTTTGGGCCTCCGTTGGGGTCTCGGTTTAGCGAGTTCTACAGGGCAACGTAGATGTCGGTAGACTATGAAACTAGACTATCTGGAAATCTTGACAAGTCTACTTTCCAGATAAATTATCACCGCTCACTGAAAAATTCATTTGACGCCCAAAAACACCAAAATCCCAAAACTGTCCGAAATGGAACTTTTGGGCCTCCGTTGGGGTCTCGGTTTAGCGAGTTCTACAGGGCAACGTAGATGTCAGTAGACTATGAAACTAGACTATCTGAAAAGCTTGACAAGTCTACTTTCCAGATAAATTATCACCGCTCACTGAAAAATTCATTTGATGCCCAAAAACACCAAAATCCCAAAATTGTCCGAAATGGAACTTTTGGGCCTTCGCTGGGGTCTCGTTTTAGCGAGTTCTACAGGGCAACGTAGATGTCGATAGACTATGAAACTAGACTATCTGGAAAGCTTGACAAGTCTACTTTCCCCATAAAGTATCACCGCTCGCTGAAAAATTTATTTGACACCTGAAAACACCAAAATCCCAGAACTATCCGAGAAGGAACTTTTGGGCCTCTGTTGGGGTCCTGGCTTAGCGAGTTCTACAGGGCAACGTAGATGTCGATAGATTATGAAACTGGACTATCTGGAAAGTTTGACATGTGTACTTTCCAGATAAATTATTACCGCTCACTGAAAAATTCATTTGACGCCCGAAAACACCAAAATCCCAAAACTGCCCGAAATGGAACTTTTGGGCCTCCGTTGGGGTCTCGGCTTGGCGAGTTCTATAGGGTAACGTAGATGTCGATAGATAATGAAACTAGACTATCTAGAAAGATTGACATGTCTACTTTCCCGATAAATTATCACTGCTCGCTAAAAAATTCATTTGACTCCCGAAAACACCAAAATCCCAAAACTGTCCGAAATATAACTTTTGGGCCTCCGTTGGGGTCTCGGTTTAGCGAGTTCTACAGGGCAACGTAGATATCCATAGATTATGAAACTGGACTATCTGGAAACCTTGACAAGTCTACTTTCTCGATAAATTATCACCGCTCGCTGAAAAATTCATTTGACTCCCGAAAACACCAAAAACCAATACTGCCCAAAATGGAACTTTTGGGCCTCCGTTGGGGTCTCGATTTAGTGAGTTCTACAGGGCAACATAGATGTCGATAGACTATGAAAATAGACTATCTGGAACGCTTGACATGTCTACTTTCCCGATAAATTATCACCGCTCGTTGAAAAATTCATTTGACGCCCGAAAACACCAAAATCCCAAAACTGCCCGAAATGGAACTTTTGGGCCTCCATTGGGGTCTCAGTTTAGCGAGTTCAACAGGGCAACGTAGATGTCGCTAGACTATGAAACTAGACTATCTGGAAATCTTGACAAGTCTACTTTCCAGATAAATTATCACCGCTCACTGAAAAATTCATTTGACACCCGAAAACACCAAAATACCAAAAGTGTCCGAAATGGAACTTTTGGGCCTCCGTTGGGGTCTCAGTTTAGCGAGTTCTACAGGGCAACGTAGATGTCGCTAGACTATGAAACTAGACTATCTGGAAAGCTTGACAAGTCTACTTTCCAGATAAATTTTCACCGCTCACTGAAAAATTCATTTGACGCCCGAAAACACCAAAATCCCAAAATTGTCAGAAATGGAACTTTTGGGCCTTCGCTGGGGTCTCGTTTTAGCGAGTTCTACAGGGCAACGTAGATGTCGATAGACTATGAAACTAGACTATCTGGAAAGCTTGACAAGTCTACTGTCCAGATAAATATTCACCGCTCACTGAAAAATTCATTTGACGCCCGAAAACACCAAAATCCCAAAATTGTCCGAAATGGAACTTTTGGGCCTTCGCTGGGGTCTCAGTTTTGCGAGTTCTACAGGGCAACGTAGATGTCGTTAGACTATGAAACTAGACTATCTGGAAAGCTTGACAAGTCTACTTTCCCCATAAAGTATCACCGCTCGCTGAAAAATTTATTTGACGCCTGAAAACACCAAAATCCCAGAACTGCCCGAAATGAAACTTTTGGGCCTCCGTTGAGGTCTCGGTTTAGCGAGTTCTACAAGGCAACGTAGATATCCATAGATTATGAAACTGGACTATCTGGAAAGCTTGACAAGTCTACTTTCCCAATAAATTATTACCGCTCGCTGAAAAATTCATTTGACACCCGAAAACACCAAAATCCCAAAACTGCCCGAAATGGAACTTTTGGGCCTCCGTTGAGGTCTCAGTTTAGCGAGTTCTATAGGGCAACGTAGATGTCGATAGATTATGAAACTGGCCTATCTGGAAAGTTTGACATGTGTACTTTCCAGATAAATTATTACCGCTCGCTGAAAAATTCATTTGACGCCCGAAAACACCAAAATCCCAAAACTGCCCGAAATGGAACTTTTGGGCCTCCGTTGGGGTCTCGGCTTGGCGAGTTCTACAGGGTAACTAGATGTCGATAGATTATGAAACTGGACTATCTGGAAAGCTTGACAAGTCTACTTTCCCAATAAATTATCACCGCTCCCTAAAGAATTCATTTGACACCCGAAAACACCAAAATCCCAAAACTGCCCGAAATGGAACTTTTGGGCCTCCGTTGAGGTCTCGGTTTAGCGAGTTGTACAAGGCAACGTAGATATCCATAGATTATGAAAATGGACTATCTGGAAACCTTGACAAGTCTACTTTCCCGATAAATTATCACCGCTCGCTGAAAAATTCATTTGACGCCCGAAAACACCAAAAACCGATACTGCCTGAAATGGAACTTTTGGGCCTCCGTTGGGGTCTCGATTTAGTGAGTTCTACAGGGCAACGTAGATGTCGATAGACTATGAAACTAGACTATCTAGAATGCTTGACATGTCTACTTTCCCGATAAATTATCACCGCTCGCTGAAAAATTCATTTGACGCCCGAAAACACCAAAATCCCAAAACTGCCCGAAATGGAACTTTTGGGCCTCCGTTGGGGTCTCGGTTTAGCGAATTCTACAAGGCAACGTAGATATCCATAGATTATGAAACTGGACTATCTGGAAACCTTGACAAGTCTACTTTCCCGATAAATTATCACCGCTCGCTGAAAAATTCATTTGACGCCCGAAAACACCAAAAACCAATACTGCCCGAAAAGGAACTTTTGGGCCTCCGTTGGGGTCTCGATTTAGTGAGTTCTACAGGGCAACGTAGATGTCGATAGACTATGAAACTAGACTATCTGGAATGCTTGACATGTCTACTTTCCCGATAACTTATCACCGCTCGCTGAAAAATTCATTTGACGCCCGAAAACACCAAAATCCTAAAACTGCCCGAAATGGAACTTTTGGGCCTCCGTTGAGGTCTCGGTTTAGCGAGTTCTACAAGGCAACGTAGATATCCATAGATTATGAAACTGGACTATCTGGAAACCTTGACAAGTCTACTTTCCCAATAAATTATCACCGCTCGCTGAAAAATTCATTTGACGCCCGAAAACACCAAAAACCAAAACTGCCCGAAATGGAACTTTTGGGCCTCCGTTGGGGTCTCAGTTTAGCGAGTTCAACAGGGCAACGTAGATGTCGCTAGACTATGAAACTAGACTATCTGGAAAGCTTGACAAGTCTACTTTCTAGATAAATTATCACCGCTCACTGAAAAATTCATTTGACGCCCGAAAACACCAAAATCCCAAAACTGTCCGAAATGGAACTTTTGGGCCTCCGTTGGGGTCTCGGTTTAGCGAGTTCTACAGGGCAACATAGATGTCGGTAGACTATGAAACTAGACTATCTGGAAATCTTGACAAGTCTACTTTCCAGATAAATTATCACCGCTCACTGAAAAATTCATTTGACGCCCAAAAACACCAAAATCCCAAAATTGTCCGAAATGGAACTTTTGGGCCTTCGCTGGGGTCTCGTTTTAGCGAGTTCTACAGGGCAACGTAGATGTCGATAGACTATGAAACTAGACTATCTGGAAAGCTTCACAAGTCTACTTTCCCCATAAAGTATCACCGCTCGCTGTAAAATTTATTTGACGCCTGAAAACAACAAAATCCCAGAACTATCCGAGAAGGAACTTTTGGGCCTCTGTTGGGGTCCCAGCTTAGCGAGTTCTACAGGGCAACGTAGATGTCGATAGATTATGAAACTGGACTGTCTGGAAAGTTTGACATGTGTACTTTCCAGATAAATTATTACCGCTCGCTGAAAAATTCATTTGACGCCCGAAAACACCAAAATCCCAAAACTGCCCGACATGGAACTTTTGGGCCTCCGTTGGGGTCTCGGCTTGGCGAGTTCTACAGGGTAACGTAGATGTCGATAGATAATGAAACTAGACTATCTAGAAAGATTGACATGTCTACTTTCCCGATAAACTATCACTGCTCGCTAAAAAATTCATTTGACTCCCGAAAACACCAAAATCCCAAAACTGTCCGAAATATAACTTTTGGGCCTCCGTTGGGGTCTCGGTTTAGCGAGTTCTACAAGGCAACGTAGATATCCATAGATTATGAAACTGGACTATCTGGAAACCTTGACAAGTCTACTTTCCCGATAAATTATCACCGCTCGCTGAAAAATTCATTTGACGCCCGAAAACACCAAAATCCCAAAATTGCCCGAAATGGAACTTTTGGGCCTCCGTTCGGGTCTCAGTTTAGCGAGTTCAATAGGGCAACGTAGATGTCGCTAGACTATGAAACTAGACTATCTGGAAAGCTTGACAAGTCTACTTTCCCCATAAAGTATCACCGCTCGCTGAAAAATTTATTTGACGCCTGAAAACACCAAAATCCCAGAACTATCCGAGAAGGAACTTTTGGGCCTCTGTTGGGGTCCCGGCTTAGCGAGTTCTACAGGGCAACGTATATGTCGATAGATTATGAAACTGGACTATCTGGAAAGTTTGACATGTGTACTTTCCAGATAAATTATTACCGCTCGTTGAAAAATTCATTTGACGCCCGAAAACACAAAAATCCCAAAACTGCCCGAAATGGAACTTTTGGGCCTCCGTTGGGGTCTCGGCTTGGCGAGTTCTACAGGGTAACTAGATGTCGATAGATTATGAAACTGGACTATCTGGAAAGCTTGACAAGTCTACTTTCCCAATAAATTATCACCGCTCCCTGAAGAATTCATTTGACGCCCGAAAACACCAAAATCCCAAAACTGTCCGAAATGGAACTTTTGGGCCTCCGTTGGGGTCTCGGTTTAGCGAGTTGTACAAGGCAACGTAGATATCCATAGATTATGAAACTGGACTATCTGGAAACCTTGACAAGTCTACTTTCCCGATAAATTATCACCGCTCGCTGAAAAATTCATTTGACGCACGAAAACACCAAAAACCAATACTGCCCGAAATGGAACTTTTGGGCCTCCGTTGGGGTCTCGATTTAGTGAGTTCTACAGGGCAACGTAGATGTCGATAGACTATGCAACTAGACTATCTGGAACGCTTGACATGTCTAATTTCCCGATAAATTATCACCGCTCGCTGAAAAATTCATTTGACGCCCGAAAACACCAAAATCCCAAAACTGCCCGAAATGGAACTTTTGGGCCTCCGTTGGGGTTTCAGTTTAGCGAGTTCTACAAGGCAACATAGATATCCATAGATTATGAAACTGGACTATCTGGAAACCTTGACAAGTCTACTTTCCCGATAAATTATCATCGCTCGCTGAAAAATTCATTTGACGCCCGAAAACACCAAAAACCAATACTGCCCGAAATGGAACTTTTGGGCCTCCGTTGGGGTCTCGATTTAGTGAGTTCTACAGGGCAACGTAGATGTTGATAGACTATGAAACTAGACTATCTGGATCGCTTGACATGTCTACTTTCCCGATAAATTATCACCGCTCGCTGAAAAATTCATTTGACGCCCGAAAACACCAAAATCCTAAAACTTCCCGAAATGGAACTTTTGGGCCTCTGTTGAGGTCTCGGTTTAGCGAGTTCTACAAGGCAACGTAGATATCCATAGATTATGAAACTGGACTATCTGGAAACCTTGACAAGTCTACTTTCCCGATAAATTATCACCGCTCGCTGAAAAATTCATTTGACGCCCGAAAACACCAAAAACCAATACTGCCCGAAATGGAACTTTTGGGCCTCCGTTGGGGTCTCGATTTAGTGAGTTCTACAGGGCAACGTAGATGTCGATAGACTATGAAACTAGACTATCTGGAACGCTTGACATGTCTACTTTCCTGATAAATTATCACCGCTCGCTGAAAAATTCATTTGACGCCCGAAAACACCAAAATCCCAAAACTGCCCGAAATGGAACTTTTGGGCCTCCGTTGGGGTCTCAGTTTAGCGAGTTCAACAGGGCAACGTAGATGTCGCTAGACTATGAAACTAGACTATCCGGAAAGCTTGACAAGTCTACTTTCTAGATAAATTATCACCGCTCACTGAAAAATTCATTTGACGCCCGAAAACACCAAAATCCCAAAACTGTCCGAAATGGAACTTTTGGGCCTCCGTTGGGGTCTCGGTTTAGCGAGTTCTACAGGGCAACGTAGATGTCGGTAGACTATGAAACTAGACTATCTGGAAAGCTTGACAAGTCTACTTTCCAGATAAATTATCACCGCTCACTGAAAAATTCATTTGACGCCCAAAAACACCAAAATCCCAAAATTGTCTGAAATGAAACTTTTGGGCCTTCGCTGGGGTCTCGTTTTAGCGAGTTCTACAGGGCAACGTAGATGTCGATAGACTATGAAACTAGACTATCTGGAAAGCTTGACAAGTCTACTTTCCCCATAAAGTATCACCGCTCGCTGAAAAATTTATTTGACGCCTGAAAACACCAAAATCCCAGAACTATCCGAGAAGGAACTTTTGGGCCTCTGTTGGGGTCCCGGCTTAGCGAGTTCTACAGGGCAACGTATATGTCGATAGATTATGAAACTGGACTATCTGGAAAGTTTGACATGTGTACTTTCCAGATAAATTATTACCGCTCGTTGAAAAATTCATTTGACGCCCGAAAACACCAAAATCCCAAAACTGCCCGAAATGGAACTTTTGGGCCTCCGTTGGGGTCTCGGCTTGGCGAGTTCTACAGGGTAACTAGATGTCGATAGATTATGAAACTGGACTATCTGGAAAGCTTGACAGGTCTACTTTCCCAATAAATTATCACCGCTCCCTGAAGAATTCATTTGACGCCCGAAAACACCAAAATCCCAAAACTGCCCGAAATGGAACTTTTGGGCCTCCGTTGGGGTCTCGGTTTAGCGAGTTCTACAAGGCAACGTAGATATCCATAGATTATGAAACTGGACTATCTGGAAACCTTGACAAGTCTACTTTCCCTATAAATTATCACCGCTCGCTGAAAAATTCATTTGACGCACGAAAACACCAAAAACCAATACTGCCTGAAATGGAACTTTTGGGCCTCCGTTGGGGTCTCGATTTCGTGAGTTCTACAGGGCAACGTAGATGTCGATAGACTATGCAACTAGACTATCTGGAACGCTTGACATGTCTACTTTCCCGATAAATTATCACCGCTCGCTGAAAAATTCATTTGACGCCCGAAAACACCAAAATCCCAAAACTGCCCGAAATGGAACTTTTGGGCCTCTGTTGAGGTCTCGGTTTAGCGAGTTCTACAAGGCAACGTAGATATCCATAGATTATGAAACTGGACTATCTGGAAACCTTGACAAGTCTACTTTCCCAATAAATTATCACCGCTCGCTGAAAAATTCATTTGACGCCCGAAAACACCAAAAACCAATACTGCCCGAAATGGAACTTTTGGGCCTCCGTTGGGGTCTCGATTTAGTGAGTTCTACAGGGCAACGTAGATGTCGATAGACTATGAAACTAGACTATCTGGAACGCTTGACATGTCTACTTTCCTGATAAATTATCACCGCTCGCTGAAAAATTCATTTGACGCCCGAAAACACCAAAATCCCAAAACTGCCCGAAATGGAACTTTTGGGCCTCCGTGGGGGTCTCAGTTTAGCGAGTTCAACAGGGCAACGTAGATGTCGCTAGACTATGAAACTAGACTATCCGGAAAGCTTGACAAGTCTACTTTCTAGATAAATTATCACCGCTCACTGAAAAATTCATTTGACGCCCGAAAACACCAAAATCCCAAAACTGTCCGAAATGGAACTTTTGGGCCTCCGTTGGGGTCTCGGTTTAGCGAGTTCTACAGGGCAACGTAGATGTCGGTAGACTATGAAACTAGACTATCTGGAAAGCTTGACAAGTCTACTTTCCAGATAAATTATCACCGCTCACTGAAAAATTCATTTGACGCCCAAAAACACCAAAATCCCAAAATTGTCTGAAATGAAACTTTTGGGCCTTCGCTGGGGTCTCGTTTTAGCGAGTTCTACAGGGCAACGTAGATGTCGATAGACTATGAAACTAGACTATCTGGAAAGCTTGACAAGTCTACTTTCCCCATAAAGTATCACCGCTCGCTGAAAAATTTATTTGACGCCTGAAAACACCAAAATCCCAGAACTATCCGAGAAGGAACTTTTGGGCCTCTGTTGGGGTCCCGGCTTAGCGAGTTCTACAGGGCAACGTATATGTCGATAGATTATGAAACTGGACTATCTGGAAAGTTTGACATGTGTACTTTCCAGATAAATTATTACCGCTCGTTGAAAAATTCATTTGACGCCCGAAAACACCAAAATCCCAAAACTGCCCGAAATGGAACTTTTGGGCCTCCGTTGGGGTCTCGGCTTGGCGAGTTCTACAGGGTAACTAGATGTCGATAGATTATGAAACTGGACTATCTGGAAAGCTTGACAGGTCTACTTTCCCAATAAATTATCACCGCTCCCTGAAGAATTCATTTGACGCCCGAAAACACCAAAATCCCAAAACTGCCCGAAATGGAACTTTTGGGCCTCCGTTGGGGTCTCGGCTTAGCGAGTTCTACAAGGCAACGTAGATATCCATAGATTATGAAACTGGACTATCTGGAAACCTTGACAAGTCTACTTTCCCTATAAATTATCACCGCTCGCTGAAAAATTCATTTGACGCACGAAAACACCAAAAACCAATACTGCCCGAAATGGAACTTTTGGGCCTCCGTTGGGGTCTCGATTTCGTGAGTTCTACAGGGCAACGTAGATGTCGATAGACTATGCAACTAGACTATCTGGAACGCTTGACATGTCTACTTTCCCGATAAATTATCACCGCTCGCTGAAAAATTCATTTGACGCCCGAAAACACCAAAATCCCAAAACTGCCCGAAATGGAACTTTTGGGCCTCTGTTGAGGTCTCGGTTTAGCGAGTTCTACAAGGCAACGTAGATATCCATAGATTATGAAACTGGACTATCTGGAAACCTTGACAAGTCTACTTTCCCAATAAATTATCACCGCTCGCTGAAAAATTCATTTGACGCCCGAAAACACCAAAAACCAATACTGCCCGAAATGGAACTTTTGGGCCTCCGTTGGGGTCTCGATTTAGTGAGTTCTACAGGGCAACGTAGATGTCGATAGACTATGAAACTAGACTATCTGGAACGCTTGACATGTCTACTTTCCTGATAAATTATCACCGCTCGCTGAAAAATTCATTTGACGCCCGAAAACACCAAAATCCCAAAACTGCCCGAAATGGAACTTTTGGGCCTCCGTTGGGGTTTCAGTTTAGCGAGTTCTACAAGGCAACATAGATATCCATAGATTATGAAACTGGACTATCTGGAAACCTTGACAAGTCTACTTTCCCGATAAATTATCATCGCTCGCTGAAAAATTCATTTGACGCCCGAAAACACCAAAAACCAATACTGCCCGAAATGGAACTTTTGGGCCTCCGTTGGGGTCTCGATTTAGTGAGTTCTACAGGGCAACGTAGATGTTGATAGACTATGAAACTAGACTATCTGGATCGCTTGACATGTCTACTTTCCCGATAAATTATCACCGCTCGCTGAAAAATTCATTTGACGCCCGAAAACACCAAAATCCTAAAACTTCCCGAAATGGAACTTTTGGGCCTCTGTTGAGGTCTCGGTTTAGCGAGTTCTACAAGGCAACGTAGATATCCATAGATTATGAAACTGGACTATCTGGAAACCTTGACAAGTCTACTTTCCCGATAAATTATCACCGCTCGCTGAAAAATTCATTTGACGCCCGAAAACACCAAAAACCAATACTGCCCGAAATGGAACTTTTGGGCCTCCGTTGGGGTCTCGATTTAGTGAGTTCTACAGGGCAACGTAGATGTCGATAGACTATGAAACTAGACTATCTGGAACGCTTGACATGTCTACTTTCCTGATAAATTATCACCGCTCGCTGAAAAATTCATTTGACGCCCGAAAACACCAAAATCCCAAAACTGCCCGAAATGGAACTTTTGGGCCTCCGTTGGGGTCTCAGTTTAGCGAGTTCAACAGGGCAACGTAGATGTCGCTAGACTATGAAACTAGACTATCCGGAAAGCTTGACAAGTCTACTTTCTAGATAAATTATCACCGCTCACTGAAAAATTCATTTGACGCCCGAAAACACCAAAATCCCAAAACTGTCCGAAATGGAACTTTTGGGCCTCCGTTGGGGTCTCGGTTTAGCGAGTTCTACAGGGCAACGTAGATGTCGGTAGACTATGAAACTAGACTATCTGGAAAGCTTGACAAGTCTACTTTCCAGATAAATTATCACCGCTCACTGAAAAATTCATTTGACGCCCAAAAACACCAAAATCCCAAAATTGTCTGAAATGAAACTTTTGGGCCTTCGCTGGGGTCTCGTTTTAGCGAGTTCTACAGGGCAACGTAGATGTCGATAGACTATGAAACTAGACTATCTGGAAAGCTTGACAAGTCTACTTTCCCCATAAAGTATCACCGCTCGCTGAAAAATTTATTTGACGCCTGAAAACACCAAAATCCCAGAACTATCCGAGAAGGAACTTTTGGGCCTCTGTTGGGGTCCCGGCTTAGCGAGTTCTACAGGGCAACGTATATGTCGATAGATTATGAAACTGGACTATCTGGAAAGTTTGACATGTGTACTTTCCAGATAAATTATTACCGCTCGTTGAAAAATTCATTTGACGCCCGAAAACACCAAAATCCCAAAACTGCCCGAAATGGAACTTTTGGGCCTCCGTTGGGGTCTCGGCTTGGCGAGTTCTACAGGGTAACTAGATGTCGATAGATTATGAAACTGGACTATCTGGAAAGCTTGACAGGTCTACTTTCCCAATAAATTATCACCGCTCCCTGAAGAATTCATTTGACGCCCGAAAACACCAAAATCCCAAAACTGCCCGAAATGGAACTTTTGGGCCTCCGTTGGGGTCTCGGTTTAGCGAGTTCTACAAGGCAACGTAGATATCCATAGATTATGAAACTGGACTATCTGGAAACCTTGACAAGTCTACTTTCCCTATAAATTATCACCGCTCGCTGAAAAATTCATTTGACGCACGAAAACACCAAAAACCAATACTGCCTGAAATGGAACTTTTGGGCCTCCGTTGGGGTCTCGATTTCGTGAGTTCTACAGGGCAACGTAGATGTCGATAGACTATGCAACTAGACTATCTGGAACGCTTGACATGTCTACTTTCCCGATAAATTATCACCGCTCGCTGAAAAATTCATTTGACGCCCGAAAACACCAAAATCCCAAAACTGCCCGAAATGGAACTTTTGGGCCTCTGTTGAGGTCTCGGTTTAGCGAGTTCTACAAGGCAACGTAGATATCCATAGATTATGAAACTGGACTATCTGGAAACCTTGACAAGTCTACTTTCCCAATAAATTATCACCGCTCGCTGAAAAATTCATTTGACGCCCGAAAACACCAAAAACCAATACTGCCCGAAATGGAACTTTTGGGCCTCCGTTGGGGTCTCGATTTAGTGAGTTCTACAGGGCAACGTAGATGTCGATAGACTATGAAACTAGACTATCTGGAACGCTTGACATGTCTACTTTCCTGATAAATTATCACCGCTCGCTGAAAAATTCATTTGACGCCCGAAAACACCAAAATCCCAAAACTGCCCGAAATGGAACTTTTGGGCCTCCGTGGGGGTCTCAGTTTAGCGAGTTCAACAGGGCAACGTAGATGTCGCTAGACTATGAAACTAGACTATCCGGAAAGCTTGACAAGTCTACTTTCTAGATAAATTATCACCGCTCACTGAAAAATTCATTTGACGCCCGAAAACACCAAAATCCCAAAACTGTCCGAAATGGAACTTTTGGGCCTCCGTTGGGGTCTCGGTTTAGCGAGTTCTACAGGGCAACGTAGATGTCGGTAGACTATGAAACTAGACTATCTGGAAAGCTTGACAAGTCTACTTTCCAGATAAATTATCACCGCTCACTGAAAAATTCATTTGACGCCCAAAAACACCAAAATCCCAAAATTGTCTGAAATGAAACTTTTGGGCCTTCGCTGGGGTCTCGTTTTAGCGAGTTCTACAGGGCAACGTAGATGTCGATAGACTATGAAACTAGACTATCTGGAAAGCTTGACAAGTCTACTTTCCCCATAAAGTATCACCGCTCGCTGAAAAATTTATTTGACGCCTGAAAACACCAAAATCCCAGAACTATCCGAGAAGGAACTTTTGGGCCTCTGTTGGGGTCCCGGCTTAGCGAGTTCTACAGGGCAACGTATATGTCGATAGATTATGAAACTGGACTATCTGGAAAGTTTGACATGTGTACTTTCCAGATAAATTATTACCGCTCGTTGAAAAATTCATTTGACGCCCGAAAACACCAAAATCCCAAAACTGCCCGAAATGGAACTTTTGGGCCTCCGTTGGGGTCTCGGCTTGGCGAGTTCTACAGGGTAACTAGATGTCGATAGATTATGAAACTGGACTATCTGGAAAGCTTGACAGGTCTACTTTCCCAATAAATTATCACCGCTCCCTGAAGAATTCATTTGACGCCCGAAAACACCAAAATCCCAAAACTGCCCGAAATGGAACTTTTGGGCCTCCGTTGGGGTCTCGGCTTAGCGAGTTCTACAAGGCAACGTAGATATCCATAGATTATGAAACTGGACTATCTGGAAACCTTGACAAGTCTACTTTCCCTATAAATTATCACCGCTCGCTGAAAAATTCATTTGACGCACGAAAACACCAAAAACCAATACTGCCCGAAATGGAACTTTTGGGCCTCCGTTGGGGTCTCGATTTCGTGAGTTCTACAGGGCAACGTAGATGTCGATAGACTATGCAACTAGACTATCTGGAACGCTTGACATGTCTACTTTCCCGATAAATTATCACCGCTCGCTGAAAAATTCATTTGACGCCCGAAAACACCAAAATCCCAAAACTGCCCGAAATGGAACTTTTGGGCCTCTGTTGAGGTCTCGGTTTAGCGAGTTCTACAAGGCAACGTAGATATCCATAGATTATGAAACTGGACTATCTGGAAACCTTGACAAGTCTACTTTCCCAATAAATTATCACCGCTCGCTGAAAAATTCATTTGACGCCCGAAAACACCAAAAACCAATACTGCCCGAAATGGAACTTTTGGGCCTCCGTTGGGGTCTCGATTTAGTGAGTTCTACAGGGCAACGTAGATGTCGATAGACTATGAAACTAGACTATCTGGAACGCTTGACATGTCTACTTTCCTGATAAATTATCACCGCTCGCTGAAAAATTCATTTGACGCCCGAAAACACCAAAATCCCAAAACTGCCCGAAATGGAACTTTTGGGCCTCCGTGGGGGTCTCAGTTTAGCGAGTTCAACAGGGCAACGTAGATGTCGCTAGACTATGAAACTAGACTATCCGGAAAGCTTGACAAGTCTACTTTCTAGATAAATTATCACCGCTCACTGAAAAATTCATTTGACGCCCGAAAACACCAAAATCCCAAAACTGTCCGAAATGGAACTTTTGGGCCTCCGTTGGGGTCTCGGTTTAGCGAGTTCTACAGGGCAACGTAGATGTCGGTAGACTATGAAACTAGACTATCTGGAAAGCTTGACAAGTCTACTTTCCAGATAAATTATCACCGCTCACTGAAAAATTCATTTGACGCCCAAAAACACCAAAATCCCAAAATTGTCTGAAATGAAACTTTTGGGCCTTCGCTGGGGTCTCGGTTTAGCGAGTTCTACAGGGCAACGTAGATGTCGATAGACTATGAAACTAGACTATCTGGAAAGCTTGACAAGTCTACTTTCCCCATAAAGTATCACCGCTCGCTGAAAAATTTATTTGACGCCTGAAAACACCAAAATCCCAGAACTATCCGAGAAGGAACTTTTGGGCCTCTGTTGGGGTCCCGGCTTAGCGAGTTCTACAGGGCAACGTATATGTCGATAGATTATGAAACTGGACTATCTGGAAAGTTTGACATGTGTACTTTCCAGATAAATTATTACCGCTCGTTGAAAAATTCATTTGACGCCCGAAAACACCAAAATCCCAAAACTGCCCGAAATGGAACTTTTGGGCCTCCGTTGGGGTCTCGGCTTGGCGAGTTCTACAGGGTAACTAGATGTCGATAGATTATGAAACTGGACTATCTGGAAAGCTTGACAGGTCTACTTTCCCAATAAATTATCACCGCTCCCTGAAGAATTCATTTGACGCCCGAAAACACCAAAATCCCAAAACTGCCCGAAATGGAACTTTTGGGCCTCCGTTGGGGTCTCGGTTTAGCGAGTTCTACAAGGCAACGTAGATATCCATAGATTATGAAACTGGACTATCTGGAAACCTTGACAAGTCTACTTTCCCTATAAATTATCACCGCTCGCTGAAAAATTCATTTGACGCACGAAAACATCAAAAACCAATACTGCCCGAAATGGAACTTTTGGGCCTCCGTTGGGGTCTCGATTTAGTGAGTTCTACAGGGCAACGTAGATGTCGATAGACTATGCAACTAGACTATCTGGAACGCTTGACATGTCTACTTTCCCGATAAATTATCACCGCTCGCTGAAAAATTCATTTGACGCCCGAAAACACCAAAATCCCAATACTGCCCGAAATGGAACTTTTGGGCCTCCGTTGGGGTCTCGATTTAGTGAGTTCTACAGGGCAACGTAGATGTCGATAGACTATGAAACTAGACTATCTGGAACGCTTGACATGTCTACTTTCCCGATAAATTATCACCGCTCGCTGAAAAATTCATTTGACGCCCGAAAACACCAAAATCCTAAAACTGCCCGAAATGGAACTTTTGGGCCTCCGTTGAGGTCTCGGTTTAGCGAGTTCTACAAGGCAACGTAGATATCCATAGAGTATGAAACTGGACTATCTGGAAACCTTGACAAGTCTACTTTCCCGATAAATTATCACCGCTCGCTGAAAAATTCATTTGACGCCCGAAAACACCAAAAACCAATACTGCCCGAAATGGAACTTTTGGGCCTCCGTTGGGGTCTCGATTTAGTGAGTTCTACAGGGCAACGTAGATGTCGATAGACTATGAAACTAGACTATCTGGAACGCTTGACATGTCTACTTTCCCGATAAATTATCACCGCTCGCTGAAAAATTCATTTGACGCCCGAAAAAACCAAAATCC
The DNA here is from genome assembly GCA_037074615.1 of Leucaena leucocephala. Lineage (NCBI taxonomy): Eukaryota > Viridiplantae > Streptophyta > Magnoliopsida > Fabales > Fabaceae > Leucaena > Leucaena leucocephala. The sequence goes on from JAYWLJ010000065.1 coordinate 652,907, forward strand.
CAAAACTGCCCGAAATGGAACTTTTGGGCCTCCGCTGGGGTCTCGGTTTAGCGAGTTCTACAAGGCAACGTAGATATCCATAGATTATGAAACTGGACTATCTGGAAACCTTGACAAGTCTACTTTCCCGATAAATTATCACCGCTCGCTGAAAAATTCATTTGACGCCCGAAAACACCAAAAACCAATACTGCCCGAAATGGAACTTTTGGGCCTCCGTTGGGGTCTCGATTTAGTGAGTTCTACAGGGAAACGTAGATGTCGATAGACTATGAAACTAGACTATCTGGAATGTTTGACATGTCTACTTTCCCGATAAATTATCACCGCTCGCTGAAAAATTCATTTGACACCCGAAAACACCAAAATCCCAAAACTGCCCGAAATAAAACTTTTGGGCCTCCGTTGAGGTCTCGGTTTAGCGAGTTCTACAAGGCAACGTAGATATCCATAGATTATGAAACTGGACTATCTGGAAACCTTGACAAGTCTACTTTCCTGATAAATTATCACCGCTCGCTGAAAAATTCATTTGACGTCCAAAAACACCAAAAACCAATACTGCCCGAAATGGAACTTTTGGGCCTCCGTGGGGGTCTCGATTTAGTGAGTTCTATAGGGCAACGTAGATGTCGATAGACTATGAAACTAGACTATCTGGAACGCTTGACATGTCTACTTTCCCGATAAATTATCGCCGCTCGCTGAAAAATTCATTTGACGCCCGAAAACACCAAAATCCCAAAACTGCCCGAAATGGAACTTTTGGGCCTCCGTTGGGGTCTCAGTTTAGCGAGTTCAACAGGGCAACGTAGATGTCGCTAGACTATGAAACTAAATTATCTGGAAAGCTTGACAAGTCTACTTTCTAGATAAATTATCACCACTCACTGAAAAATTCATTTGACGCCCGAAAACACCAAAATCCCAAAACTGTCCGAAATGGAACTTTTGGGCCTCCGTTGGGGTCTCGGTTTAGCGAGTTCTACAGGGCAACGTAGATGTCGGTAGACTATGAAACTCGACTATCTGGAAAGCTTGACAAGTCTACTTTCCAGATAAATTATCACCGCTCACTGAAACATTCATTTGACGCCCAAAAACACCAAAATCCCAAAATTGTCCGAAATGGAACTTTTGGGCCTTCGCTGGGGTCTCGTTTTAGCGAGCTCTACAGGGCAACGTAGATGTCGATAGACTATGAAACTAGACTATCTGGAAAGCTTGACAAGTCTACTTTCCCCATAAAGTATCACCGCTCGCTGAAAAATTTATTTGACGCCTGAAAACACCAAAATCCCAGAACTATCCGAGAAGGAACTTTTGGGCCTCTGTTGGGGTCCCCGCTTAGCGAGTTCTACAGGGCAACGTAGATGTCGATAGATTATGAAACTGGACTATCTGGAAAGATTGACATGTCTACTTTCCCGATAAATTATCACTGCTCGCTAAAAAATTCATTTGACTCCCGAAAACACAAAAATCCCAAAACTGTCCGAAATATAACTTTTGGGCCTCCGTTGGGGTCTCGGTTTAGCGAGTTCTACAAGGCAACGTAGATATCCATAGATTATGAAACTGGACTATCTGGAAACCTTGACAAGTCTACTTTCCCGATAAATTATCACCGCTCACTGAAAAATTCATTTGACGCCCGAAAACACCAAAAACCAATACTGCCCGAAATGGAACTTTTGGGCCTCCGTTGGGGTCTCGATTTAGTGAGTTCTACAGGGCAACATAGATGTCGATAGACTATGAAACTAGACTATTTGGAACGCTTGACATGTCTACTTTCCCGATAAATTATCACCGCTCGCTGAAAAATTCATTTGACGCCCGAAAAAACCAAAATCCCAAAACTGCTCGAAATGGAACTTTTGGGCCTCCATTGGGGTCTCAGTTTAGCGAGTTCAACAGGGCAACGTAGATGTCGCTAGACTATGAAACTAGACTATCTGGAAATTTTGACAAGTCTACTTTCCAGATAAATTATCACCGCTCACTGAAAAATTCATTTGACGCCCGAAAACACCAAAATACCAAAATTGTCCGAAATGGAACTTTTGGGCCTCCGTTGGGGTATCGGTTTAGCGAGTTCTACCGGGCAACGTAGATGTCGCTAGACTATGAAACTAGACTATCTGGAAAGCTTGACAAGTCTACTTTCCAGATAAATTATCACCGCTCACTGAAAAATTCATTTGACGCCCGAAAACACCAAAATCCCAAAATTGTCCGAAATGGAACTTTTGGGCCTCCGTTGGGGTCCCGATTTAGTGAGTTCTACAAGGCAACTTAGATATCCATAGATTATGAAACTGGACTATCTGGAAACCTTGATAAGTCTACTTTCCCGATAAATTATCACCGCTCGCTGAAAAATTCATTTGACGCCCGAAAACACCAAAATCCCAAAATTGTCCGAAATGGAACTTTTGGGCCTTCGCTGGGGTCTCGGTTTAGCGAGTTCTACAGGGCAACGTAGATGTCGATAGACTATGAAACTAGACTATCTGGAAAGCTTGACAAGTCTACTTTCCCGATAAATTATCACCGCTCGCTGAAAAATTCATTTGACGCCCGAAAACACCAAAATCCCAAAACTGCCCGAAATGGAACTTTTGGGCCTCCGTTGGGGTCTCAGTTTAGCGAGTTCTACAGGGCAACGTAGATGTCGGTAGACTATGAAACTAGACTATCTGGAAAGCTTGATAAGTCTACTTTCCCCATAAAGTATCACCGCTCGCTGAAAAATTCATTTGACGCCCGAAAACACCAAAATCCCAAAACTGCCCGAAATGGAACTTTTGGGCCTCCGTTGGGGTCTCAGTTTAGCGAGTTCTACAGGGCAACGTAGATGTCGGTAGACTATGAAACTAGACTATCTGGAAAGCTTGACAAGTCTACTTTCCAGATAAATTATCACCGCTCACTGAAAAATTCATTTGACGCCCGAAAACACCAAAATCCCAAAATTGTCCGAAATGGAACTTTTGGGCCTTCGCTAGGGTCTCGGTTTAGCGAGTTCTACAGGGCAACGTAGATGTCGATAGACTATGAAACTAGACTATCTGGAAAGCTTGACAAGTCTACTTTCCTAATAAATTATCACCGCTTGCTGAAAAATTCATTTGACGCCCGAAAACACCAAAATCCCAAAACTGCCCGAAATGGAACTTTTGGGCCTCCGTTGGGGTCTCGATCTAGTGAGTTCTACAGGGCAACATAGATGTCGATAGACTATGAAACTAGACTATCTGGAACGCTTGACATGTCTACTTTCCCGATAAATTATCACCGCTCGCTGAAAAATTCATTTGACGCCCGAAAACACCAAAATCCCAAAACTGCCCGAAATGGACCTTTTGGCCCTCCGTTGGGGTCTCAGTTTTGCGAGTTCTACAGGGCAACGTAGATGTCGGTAGACTATGAAACTAGACTATCTGGAAAGCTTGACAAGTCTACTTTCCAGATAAATTATCACCGCTCACTGAAAAATTCATTTGACGCCCGAAAACACCAAAATCCCAAAATTGTCCGAAATGGAACTTTTGGGCCTTCGCTGGGGTCTCGGTTTAGCGAGTTCTACAGGGCAACGTAGATGTCGATAGACTATGAAACTAGACTATCTGGAAAGCTTGACAAGTCTACTTTCTAGATAAATTATCACCGCTCACTGAAAAATTCATTTGACGCCCGAAAAAACCAAAATCCCAAAATTAGCCGAAATGGAACTTTTGGGCCTCCGTTGGGGTCTCGGTTTAGCGAGTTCTACAGGGCAACGTAGATGTCGGTAGACTATGAAACTAGACTATCTGGAAAGCTTGACAAGTCTACTTTCCCCATAAAGTATCACCGCTCACTGAAAAATTTATTTGACGCCTGAAAACACCAAAATCCCAGAACTATCCGAGAAGGAACTTTTGGGCCTCTGTTGGGGTCCCGGCTTAGCGAGTTCTACAGGGCAACGTAGATGTCGATAGATTATGAAACTGGACTATCTGGAAAGTTTGACATGTGTACTTTCTAGATAAATTATTACCGCTCGCTGAAAAATTCATTTGACGCCCGAAAACACCAAAATCCCAAAACTGCCCGAAATGAAACTTTTGGGCCTCTGTTGGGGTCTCAGCTTGTAGAGTTCTACAGGGCAACATAGATGTCGCTAGACTATGAAACTAGACTATCTGGAAAGCTTGACAAGTCTACTTTCCAGATAAATTATCACCGCTCACTGAAAAATTCATTTGACGCCCGAAAACACCAAAATACCAAAATTGTCCGAAATGGAACTTTTGGGCCTCCGTTGGGGTATCGGTTTAGCGAGTTCTACCGGGCAACGTAGATGTCGCTAGACTATGAAACTAGACTATCTGGAAAGCTTGACAAGTCTACTTTCCAGATAAATTATCACCGCTCACTGAAAAATTCATTTGACGCCCGAAAACACCAAAAACCAATACTGCCCGAAATGGAACTTTTGGGCCTCCGTTGGGGTCTCGATTTAGTGAGTTCTACAGGGCAACGTAGATGTCGATAGACTATGAAACTAGACTATCTGGAACGCTTGACATGTCTACTTTCCCGATAAATTATCACCGCTCGCTGAAAAATTCATTTGACGCCCGAAAAAACCAAAATCCCAAAACTGCCCGAAATGGAACTTTTGGGCCTCCGCTGGGGTCTCGGTTTAGCGAGTTCTACAAGGCAACGTAGATATCCATAGATTATGAAACTGGACTATCTGGAAACCTTGACAAGTCTACTTTCCCGATAAATTATCACCGCTCGCTGAAAAATTCATTTGACGCCCGAAAACACCAAAAACCAATACTGCCCGAAATGGAACTTTTGGGCCTCCGTTGGGGTCTCGATTTAGTGAGTTCTACAGGGAAACGTAGATGTCGATAGACTATGAAACTAGACTATCTGGAACGTTTGACATGTCTACTTTCCCGATAAATTATCACCGCTCGCTGAAAAATTCATTTGACACCCGAAAACACCAAAATCCTAAAACTGCCCGAAATGAAACTTTTGGGCCTCCGTTGAGGTCTCGGTTTAGCGAGTTCTACAAGGCAACGTAGATATCCATAGATTATGAAACTGGACTATCTGGAAACCTTGACAAGTCTACTTTCCTGATAAATTATCACCGCTCGCTGAAAAATTCATTTGACGTCCAAAAACACCAAAAACCAATACTGCCCGAAATGGAACTTTTGGGCCTCCGTTGGGGTCTCGATTTAGTGAGTTCTATAGGGCAACGTAGATGTCGATAGACTATGAAACTAGACTATCTGGAATGCTTGACATGTCTACTTTCCCGATAAATTATCGCCGCTCGCTGAAAAATTCATTTGACGCCTGAAAACACCAAAATCCCAAAACTGCCCGAAATGGAACTTTTGGGCCTCCGTTGGGGTCTCAGTTTAGCGAGTTCAACAGGGCAACGTAGATGTCGCTAGACTATGAAACTAAATTATCTGGAAAGCTTGACAAGTCTACTTTCTAGATAAATTATCACCGCTCACTGAAAAATTCATTTGACGCCCGAAAACACCAAAATCCCAAAACTGTCCGAAATGGAACTTTTGGGCCTCCGTTGGGGTCTCGGTTTAGCGAGTTCTACAGGGCAACGTAGATGTCGGTAGACTATGAAACTCGACTATCTGGAAAGCTTGACAAGTCTACTTTCCAGATAAATTATCACCGCTCACTGAAACATTCATTTGACCCCCAAAAACACCAAAATCCCAAAATTGTCCGAAATGGAACTTTTGGGCCTTCGCTGGGGTCTCGGTTTAGCGAGTTCTACAGGGCAACGTAGATGTCGATAGACTATGAAACTAGACTATCTGGAAAGCTTGACAAGTCTACTTTCCCGATAAATTATCACCGCTCGCTGAAAAATTCATTTGACGCCCGAAAAAACCAAAATCCCAAAACTGCCCGAAATGGAACTTTTGGGCCTCCGCTGGGGTCTCGGTTTAGCGAGTTCTACAAGGCAACGTAGATATCCATAGATTATGAAACTGGACTATCTGGAAACCTTGACAAGTCTACTTTCCCGATAAATTATCACCGCTCGCTGAAAAATTCATTTGACGCCCGAAAACACCAAAAACCAATACTGCCCGAAATGGAACTTTTGGGCCTCCGTTGGGGTCTCGATTTAGTGAGTTCTACAGGGAAACGTAGATGTCGATAGACTATGAAACTAGACTATCTGGAATGTTTGACATGTCTACTTTCCCGATAAATTATCACCGCTCGCTGAAAAATTCATTTGACACCCGAAAACACCAAAATCCCAAAACTGCCCGAAATGAAACTTTTGGGCCTCCGTTGAGGTCTCGGTTTAGCGAGTTCTACAAGGCAACGTAGATATCCATAGATTATGAAACTGGACTATCTGGAAACCTTGACAAGTCTACTTTCCTGATAAATTATCACCGCTCGCTGAAAAATTCATTTGACGTCCAAAAACACCAAAAACCAATACTGCCCGAAATGGAACTTTTGGGCCTCCGTGGGGGTCTCGATTTAGTGAGTTCTATAGGGCAACGTAGATGTCGATAGACTATGAAACTAGACTATCTGGAATGCTTGACATGTCTACTTTCCCGATAAATTATCGCCGCTCGCTGAAAAATTCATTTGACGCCCGAAAACACCAAAATCCCAAAACTGCCCGAAATGGAACTTTTGGGCCTCCGTTGGGGTCTCAGTTTAGCGAGTTCAACAGGGCAACGTAGATGTCGCTAGACTATGAAACTAAATTATCTGGAAAGCTTGACAAGTCTACTTTCTAGATAAATTATCACCGCTCACTAAAAAATTCATTTGACGCCCGAAAACACCAAAATCCCAAAACTGTCCGAAATGGAACTTTTGGGCCTCCGTTGGGGTCTCGGTTTAGCGAGTTCTACAGGGCAACGTAGATGTCGGTAGACTATGAAACTCGACTATCTGGAAAGCTTGACAAGTCTACTTTCCAGATAAATTATCACCGCTCACTGAAACATTCATTTGACGCCCAAAAACACCAAAATCCCAAAATTGTCCGAAATGGAACTTTTGGGCCTTCGCTGGGGTCTCGTTTTAGCGAGCTCTACAGGGCAACGTAGATGTCGATAGACTATGAAACTAGACTATCTGGAAAGCTTGACAAGTCTACTTTCCCCATAAAGTATCACCGCTCGCTGAAAAATTTATTTGACGCCTGAAAACACCAAAATCCCAGAACTATCCGAGAAGGAACTTTTGGGCCTCTGTTGGGGTCCCCGCTTAGCGAGTTCTACAGGGCAACGTAGATGTCGATAGATTATGAAACTGGACTATCTGGAAAGATTGACATGTCTACTTTCCCGATAAATTATCACTGCTCGCTAAAAAATTCATTTGACTCCCGAAAACACAAAAATCCCAAAACTGTCCGAAATATAACTTTTAGGCCTCCGTTGGGGTCTCGGTTTAGCGAGTTCTACAAGACAACGTAGATATCCATAGATTATGAAACTGGACTATCTGGAAACCTTGACAAGTCTACTTTCCCGATAAATTATCACCGCTCACTGAAAAATTCATTTGACGCCCGAAAACACCAAAAACCAATACTGCCCGAAATGGAACTTTTGGGCCTCCGTTGGGGTCTCGATTTAGTGAGTTCTACAGGGCAACATAGATGTCGATAGACTATGAAACTAGACTATTTGGAACGCTTGACATGTCTACTTTCCCGATAAATTATCACCGCTCGCTGAAAAATTCATTTGACGCCCGAAAAAACCAAAATCCCAAAACTGCTCGAAATGGAACTTTTGGGCCTCCATTGGGGTCTCAGTTTAGCGAGTTCAACAGGGCAACGTAGATGTCGCTAGACTATGAAACTAGACTATCTGGAAATTTTGACAAGTCTACTTTCCAGATAAATTATCACCGCTCACTGAAAAATTCATTTGACGCCCGAAAACACCAAAATACCAAAATTGTCCGAAATGGAACTTTTGGGCCTCCGTTGGGGTATCGGTTTAGCGAGTTCTACCGGGCAACGTAGATGTCGCTAGACTATGAAACTAGACTATCTGGAAAGCTTGACAAGTCTACTTTCCAGATAAATTATCACCGCTCACTGAAAAATTCATTTGACGCCCGAAAACACCAAAATCCCAAAATTGTCCGAAATGGAACTTTTGGGCCTCCGTTGGGGTCCCGATTTAGTGAGTTCTACAAGGCAACTTAGATATCCATAGATTATGAAACTGGACTATCTGGAAACCTTGATAAGTCTACTTTCCCGATAAATTATCACCGCTCGCTGAAAAATTCATTTGACGCCCGAAAACACCAAAATCCCAAAATTGTCCGAAATGGAACTTTTGGGCCTTCGCTGGGGTCTCGGTTTAGCGAGTTCTACAGGGCAACGTAGATGTCGATAGACTATGAAACTAGACTATCTGGAAAGCTTGACAAGTCTACTTTCCCGATAAATTATCACCGCTCGCTGAAAAATTCATTTGACGCCCGAAAACACCAAAATCCCAAAACTGCCCGAAATGGAACTTTTGGGCCTCCGTTGGGGTCTCAGTTTAGCGAGTTCTACAGGGCAACGTAGATGTCGGTAGACTATGAAACTAGACTATCTGGAAAGCTTGATAAGTCTACTTTCCCCATAAAGTATCACCGCTCGCTGAAAAATTCATTTGACGCCCGAAAACACCAAAATCCCAAAACTGCCCGAAATGGAACTTTTGGGCCTCCGTTGGGGTCTCAGTTTAGCGAGTTCTACAGGGCAACGTAGATGTCGGTAGACTATGAAACTAGACTATCTGGAAAGCTTGACAAGTCTACTTTCCAGATAAATTATCACCGCTCACTGAAAAATTCATTTGACGCCCGAAAACACCAAAATCCCAAAATTGTCCGAAATGGAACTTTTGGGCCTTCGCTAGGGTCTCGGTTTAGCGAGTTCTACAGGGCAACGTAGATGTCGATAGACTATGAAACTAGACTATCTGGAAAGCTTGACAAGTCTACTTTCCTAATAAATTATCACCGCTCACTGAAAAATTCATTTGACGCCCGAAAACACCAAAATCCCAAAACTGCCCGAAATGGAACTTTTGGGCCTCCGTTGGGGTCTCGATCTAGTGAGTTCTACAGGGCAACATAGATGTCGATAGACTATGAAACTAGACTATCTGGAACGCTTGACATGTCTACTTTCCCGATAAATTATCACCGCTCGCTGAAAAATTCATTTGACGCCCGAAAACACCAAAATCCCAAAACTGCCCGAAATGGACCTTTTGGCCCTCCGTTGGGGTCTCAGTTTTGCGAGTTCTACAGGGCAACGTAGATGTCGGTAGACTATGAAACTAGACTATCTGGAAAGCTTGACAAGTCTACTTTCCAGATAAATTATCACCGCTCACTGAAAAATTCATTTGACGCCCGAAAACACCAAAATCCCAAAATTGTCCGAAATGGAACTTTTGGGCCTTCGCTGGGGTCTCGGTTTAGCGAGTTCTACAGGGCAACGTAGATGTCGATAGACTATGAAACTAGACTATCTGGAAAGCTTGACAAGTCTACTTTCCAGATAAATTATCACCGCTCACTGAAAAATTCATTTGACGCCCGAAAACACCAAAATCCCAAAATTGTCCGAAATGGAACTTTTGGGCCTTCGCTGGGGTCTCGGTTTAGCGAGTTCTACAGGGCAACGTAGATGTCGATAGACTATGAAACTAGACTATCTGGAAAGCTTGACAAGTCTACTTTCCAGATAAATTATCACCGCTCACTGAAAAATTCATTTGACGCCCGAAAAAACCAAAATCCCAAAATTAGCCGAAATGGAACTTTTGGGCCTCCGTTGGGGTCTCGGTTTAGCGAGTTCTACAGGGCAACGTAGATGTCGGTAGACTATGAAACTAGACTATCTGGAAAGCTTGACAAGTCTACTTTCCCCATAAAGTATCACCGCTCGCTGAAAAATTTATTTGACGCCTGAAAACACCAAAATCCCAGAACTATCCGAGAAGGAACTTTTGGGCCTCTGTTGGGGTCCCGGCTTAGCGAGTTCTACAGGGCAACGTAGATGTCGATAGATTATGAAACTGGACTATCTGGAAAGTTTGACATGTGTACTTTCTAGATAAATTATTACCGCTCGCTGAAAAATTCATTTGACGCCCGAAAACACCAAAATCCCAAAACTGCCCGACATGAAACTTTTGGGCCTCCGTTGGGGTCTCAGCTTGTAGAGTTCTACAGGGCAACGTAGATGTCGCTAGACTATGAAACTAGACTATCTGGAAAGCTTGACAAGTCTACTTTCCAGATAAATTATCACCGCTCACTGAAAAATTCATTTGACGCCCGAAAACACCAAAATACCAAAATTGTCCGAAATGGAACTTTTGGGCCTCCGTTGGGGTATCGGTTTAGCGAGTTCTACCGGGCAACGTAGATGTCGCTAGACTATGAAACTAGACTATCTGGAAAGCTTGACAAGTCTACTTTCCAGATAAATTATCACCGCTCACTGAAAAATTCATTTGACGCCCGAAAACACCAAAATCCCAAAACTGCCCGAAATGAAACTTTTGGGCCTCCGTTGGGGTCTCGATCTAGTGAGTTCTACAGGGCAACATAGATGTCGATAGACTATGAAACTAGACTATCTGGAACGCTTGACATGTCTACTTTCCCGATAAATTATCACCGCTCGCTGAAAAATTCATTTGACGCCCGAAAACACCAAAATCCCAAAACTGTCCGAAATGGACCTTTTGGCCCTCCGTTGGGGTCTCAGTTTTGCGAGTTCTACAGGGCAACGTAGATGTCGGTAGACTATGAAACTAGACTATCTGGAAAGCTTGACAAGTCTACTTTCCCCATAAAGTATCACCGCTCGCTGAAAAATTTATTTGACGCCTGAAAACACCAAAATCCCAGAACTATCCGAGAAGGAACTTTTGGGCCTCTGTTGGGGTCCCGGCTTAGCGAGTTCTACAGGGCAACGTAGATGTCGATAGATTATGAAACTGGACTATCTAGAAAGTTTGACATGTGTACTTTCTAGATAAATTATTACCGCTCGCTGAAAAATTCATTTGACGCCCGAAAACACCAAAATCCCAAAACTGCCCGAAATGAAACTTTTGGGCCTCCGTTGGGGTCTCAGCTTGTAGAGTTCTACAGGGCAACGTAGATGTCGCTAGACTATGAAACTAGACTATCTGGAAAGCTTGACAAGTCTACTTTCCAGATAAATTATCACCGCTCACTGAAAAATTCATTTGACGCCCGAAAACACCAAAATACCAAAATTGTCCGAAATGGAACTTTTGGGCCTCCGTTGGGGTATCGGTTTAGCGAGTTCTACCGGGCAACGTAGATGTCGCTAGACTATGAAACTAGACTATCTGGAAAGCTTGACAAGTCTACTTTCCAGATAAATTATCACCGCTCACTGAAAAATTCATTTGACGCCCGAAAACACCAAAATCCCAAAACTGCCCGAAATGAAACTTTTGGGCCTCCGTTGGGGTCTCGATCTAGTGAGTTCTACAGGGCAACATAGATGTCGATAGACTATGAAACTAGACTATCTGGAACGCTTGACATGTCTACTTTCCCGATAAATTATCACCGCTCGCTGAAAAATTCATTTGACGCCCGAAAACACCAAAATCCCAAAACTGTCCGAAATGGACCTTTTGGCCCTCCGTTGGGGTCTCAGTTTTGCGAGTTCTACAGGGCAACGTAGATGTCGGTAGACTATGAAACTAGACTATCTGGAAAGCTTGACAAGTCTACTTTCCCGATAAATTATCACCGCTCGCTGAAAAATTCATTTGACGCCCGAAAACACCAAAATCCCAAAACTGCCCGAAATGGAACTTTTGGGCCTCCGTTGGGGTCTCGATTTAGTGAGTTCTACAAGGCAACGTAGATATCCATAGATTATGAAACTGAACTATCTGGAAACCTTGATAAGTCTACTTTCCCGATAAATTATCACCGCTCGCTGAAAAATTCATTTGACGCCCGAAAACACCAAAATCCCAAAATTGTCCGAAATGGAACTTTTGGGCCTTCGCTGGGGTCTCGGTTTAGCGAGTTCTACAGGGCAACGTAGATGTCGATAGACTATGAAACTAGACTATCTGGAAAGCTTGACAAGTCTACTTTCCCGATAAATTATCACCGCTCGCTGAAAAATTCATTTGACGCCCGAAAACACCAAAATCCCAAAATTGTCCGAAATGGAACTTTTGGGCCTTCGCTGGGGTCTCGGTTTAGTGAGTTCTACAGGGCAACGTAGATGTCGATAGACTATGAACTAGACTATCTGGAAAGCTTGACAAGTCTACTTTCCCGATAAATTATCACCGCTCGCTGAAAAATTCATTTGACGCCCGAAAACACCAAAATCCCAAAACTGCCCGAAATGGAACTTTTGGGCCTCCGTTGGGGTCTCAGTTTAGCGAGTTCTACAGGGCAACGTAGATGTCGGTAGACTATGAAACTAGACTATCTGGAAAGCTTGATAAGTCTACTTTCCCCATAAAGTATCACCGCTCGCTGAAAAATTCATTTGACGCCCGAAAACACCAAAATCCCAAAACTGCCCGAAATGGAACTTTTGGGCCTCCGTTGGGGTCTCAGTTTAGCGAGTTCTACAGGGCAACGTAGATGTCGGTAGACTATGAAACTAGACTATCTGGAAAGCTTGACAAGTCTACTTTCCAGATAAATTATCACCGCTCACTGAAAAATTCATTTGACGCCCGAAAACACCAAAATCCCAAAATTGTCCGAAATGGAACTTTTGGGCCTTTGCTGGGGTCTCGGTTTAGCGAGTTCTACAGGGCAACGTAGATGTTGATAGACTATGAAACTAGACTATCTGGAAAGCTTGACAAGTCTACTTTCCAGATAAATTATCACCGCTCACTGAAAAATTCATTTGACGCCCGAAAAAACCAAAATCCCAAAATTAGCCGAAATGGAACTTTTGGGCCTCCGTTGGGGTCTCGGTTTAGCGAGTTCTACAGGTCAACGTAGATGTCGGTAGACTATGAAACTAGACTATCTGGAAAGCTTGACAAGTGTACTTTCCCCATAAAGTATCACCGCTCGCTGAAAAATTTATTTGACGCCTGAAAACACCAAAATCCCAGAACTATCCGAGAAGGAACTTTTGGGCCTCTGTTGGGGTCCCGGCTTAGCGAGTTCTACAGGGCAACGTAGATGTCGATAGATTATGAAACTGGACTATCTGGAAAGTTTGACATGTGTACTTTCTAGATAAATTATTACCGCTCACTGAAAAATTCATTTGACGCCCGAAAACACCAAAATCCCAAAACTGCCCGAAATGAAACTTTTGGGCCTCCGTTGGGGTCTCAGCTTGGCGAGTTCTACAGGGTAACGTAGATGTCGATAGATAATGAAACTAGACTATCTAGAAAGATTGACATGTCTACTTTCCCGATAAATTATCACTGCTCGCTAAAAAATTCATTTGACTCCCGAAAACACCAAAATCCCAAAACTGTCCGAAATATAACTTTTGGGCCTCCGTTGGGGTATCGGTTTAGCGAGTTCTACCGGGCAACGTAGATGTCGCTAGACTATGAAACTAGACTATCTGGAAAGCTTGACAAGTCTACTTTCCAGATAAATTATCACCGCTCACTGAAAAATTCATTTGACGCCCGAAAACACCAAAATCCCAAAATTGTCCGAAATATAACTTTTGGGCCTCCGTTGGGGTCTCGGTTTAGCGAGTTCTACAAGGCAACGTAGATATCCATAGATTATAAAACTGGACTATCTGGAAACCTTGACAAGTCTACTTTCCCGATAAATTATCACCGCTCGCTGAAAAATTCATTTGACGCCCGAAAACACCAAAATCCCAAAATTGTCCGAAATGGAACTTTTGGGCCTTCGCTGGGGTCTCGGTTTAGCGAGTTCTACAGGGCAACGTAGATGTCGATAGACTATGAAACTAGACTATCTGGAAAGCTTGACAAGTCTACTTTCCCGATAAATTATCACCGCTCGCTGAAAAATTAATTTGACGCCCGAAAACACCAAAATCCCAAAACTGCCCGAAATGGAACTTTTGGGCCTCCGTTGGGGTCCCGGCTTAGCGAGTTCTACAGGGCAACGTAGATGTCGATAGATTATGAAACTGGACTATCTGGAAAGTTTGACATGTGTACTTTCTAGATAAATTATTACCGCTCGCTGAAAAATTCATTTGACGCCCGAAAACACCAAAATCCCAAAACTGCCCGAAATGGAACTTTTGGGCCTCCGTTGGGGTCTCAGTTTAGCGAGTTCTACAGGGCAACGTAGATGTCGGTAGACTATGAAACTAGACTATCTGGAAAGCTTGACAAGTCTACTTTCCCGATAAATTATCACCGCTCGCTGAAAAATTCATTTGACGCCCGAAAACACAAAAAACCAATACTGCCCGAAATGGAAATTTTGGGCCTCCGTTGGGGTCTCGATTTAGCGAGTTCTACAGGGCAACGTAGATGTCGGTAGACTATGAAACTAGACTATCTGGAAAGCTTGATAAGTCTACTTTCCCCATAAAGTATCACCGCTCGCTGAAAAATTCATTTGACGCCCGAAAACACCAAAATCCCAAAACTGCCCGAAATGGAACTTTTGGGCCTCCGTTGGGGTCTCAGTTTAGCGAGTTCTACAGGGCAACGTAGATGTCGGTAGACTATGAAACTAGACTATCTGGAAAGCTTGACAAGTCTACTTTCCAGATAAATTATCACCGCTCACTGAAAAATTCATTTGACGCCCGAAAACACCAAAATCCCAAAATTGTCCGAAATGGAACTTTTGGGCCTTCGCTGGGGTCTCGGTTTAGCGAGTTCTACAGGGAAACGTAGATGTCGATAGACTATGAAACTAGACTATCTGGAAAGCTTGACAAGTCTACTTTCCTGATAAATTATCACCGCTTGCTGAAAAATTCATTTGACGCCCGAAAACACCAAAATCCCAAAACTGCCCGAAATGAAACTTTTGGGCCTCCGTTGGGGTCTCGATCTAGTGAGTTCTACAGGGCAACATAGATGTCGATAGACTATGAAACTAGACTATCTGGAACGCTTGACATGTCTACTTTCCCGATAAATTATCACCGCTCGCTGAAAAATTCATTTGACGCCCGAAAACACCAAAATCCCAAAACTGCCCGAAATGGACCTTTTGGCCCTCCGTTGGGGTCTCAGTTTTGCGAGTTCTACAGGGCAACGTAGATGTCGGTAGACTATGAAACTAGACTATCTGGAAAGCTTGACAAGTCTACTTTCCAGATAAATTATCACCGCTCACTGAAAAATTCATTTGACGCCCGAAAACACCAAAATCCCAAAATTGTCCGAAATGGAACTTTTGGGCCTTCGCTGGGGTCTCGGTTTAGCGAGTTCTACAGGGCAACGTAGATGTCGATAGACTATGAAACTAGACTATCTAGAAAGCTTGACAAGTCTACTTTCCCCATAAAGTATCACCGCTCGCTGAAAAATTTATTTGACGCCTGAAAACACCAAAATCCCAAAACTATCCGAGAAGGAACTTTTGGGCCTCTATTGGGGTCCCGGCTTAGCGATTTCTACAGGGCAACGTAGATGTCGATAGACTATGAAACTAGACTATCTGGAAAGCTTGACAAGTCTACTTTCCCCATAAAGTATCACCGTTCGCTGAAAAATTCATTTGACGCCCGAAAACACCAAAATCCCAAAATTGGCCGAAATGGAACTTTTGGGCCTTCGCTGGGGTCTCGGTTTAGCGAGTTCTACAGGGCAACGTAGATGCCGATAGATTATGAAACTGGACTATCTGGAAAGTTTGACATGTGCACTTTCCAGGTAAATTATTACCGCTCGCTAAAAAATTCATTTGACGCCCGAAAACACCAAAATCCCAAAACTGCCCGAAATGGAACTTTTGGGCCTCCGTTGGGGTCTCAGTTTAGCGAGTTCTACAGGGCAACGTAGATGTCGGTAGACTATGAAACTAGACTATCTGGAAAGCTTGACAAGTCTACTTTCCAGATAAATTATCACCGCTCACTGAAAAATTCATTTGACGCCCGAAAACACCAAAATCCCAAAATTGTCCGAAATGGAACTTTTGGGCCTTTGCTGGGGTCTCGGTTTAGCGAGTTCTACAGGGCAACGTAGATGTTGATAGACTATGAAACTAGACTATCTGGAAAGCTTGACAAGTCTACTTTCCAGATAAATTATCACCGCTCACTGAAAAATTCATTTGACGCCCGAAAAAACCAAAATCCCAAAATTAGCCGAAATGGAACTTTTGGGCCTCCGTTGGGGTCTCGGTTTAGCGAGTTCTACAGGTCAACGTAGATGTCGGTAGACTATGAAACTAGACTATCTGGAAAGCTTGACAAGTGTACTTTCCCCATAAAGTATCACCGCTCGCTGAAAAATTTATTTGACGCCTGAAAACACCAAAATCCCAGAACTATCCGAGAAGGAACTTTTGGGCCTCTGTTGGGGTCCCGGCTTAGCGAGTTCTACAGGGCAACGTAGATGTCGATAGATTATGAAACTGGACTATCTGGAAAGCTTGACAAGTCTACTTTCCCCATAAAGTATCACCGCTCGCTGAAAAATTTATTTGACGCCTGAAAACACCAAAATCCCAAAACTATCCGAGAAGGAACTTTTGGGCCTCTATTGGGGTCCCAGCTTAGCGATTTCTACAGGGCAACGTAGATGTCGATAGACTATGAAACTAGACTATCTGGAAAGCTTGACAAGTCTACTTTCCCCATAAAGTATCACCGTTCGCTGAAAAATTCATTTGACGCCCGAAAACACCAAAATCCCAAAATTGGCCGAAATGGAACTTTTGGGCCTTCGCTGGGGTCTCGGTTTAGCGAGTTCTACAGGGCAACGTAGATGCCGATAGATTATGAAACTGGACTATCTGGAAAGTTTGACATGTGCACTTTCCAGGTAAATTATTACCGCTCGCTAAAAAATTCATTTGACGCCCGAAAACACCAAAATCCCAAAACTGCCCGAAATGGAACTTTTGGGCCTCCGTTGAGGTCTCAGTTTAGCGAGTTCTACAGGGCAACGTAGATGTCGGTAGACTATGAAACTAGGCTATCTGGAAAGCTTGACAAGTCTACTTTCCAGATAAATTATCACCGCTCACTGAAAAATTCATTTGACGCCCGAAAACACCAAAATCCCAAAATTGTCCGAAATGGAACTTTTGGGCCTTCGCTGGTGTCTCGACTTAGCGAGTTCTACAGGGCAACGTAGATGTCGGTAGAATATGAAACTAGACTATCTGGAAAGCTTGACAAGTCTACTTTCCAGATAAATTATCACCGCTCACTGAAAAATTCATATGACGCCCGAAAACACCAAAATACCAAAATTGTCTGAAATGGAACTTTTGGGCCTCCGTTGGTGTCTCGGTTTAGCGAATTCTACAGGGCAACGTAGATGTCGGTAGACTATGAAACTAGACTATCTGGAAAGCTTGACAAGTCTACTTTCCAGATAAATTATCACCGCTCACTGAAAAATTCATTTGACGCCCGAAAACACCAAAATCCCAAAATTGTCCGAAATGGAACTTTTGGGCCTTCGCTGGGGTCTCGGTTTAGCGAGTTCTACAGGGCAACGTAGATGTCGATAGACTATGAAACTAGACTATCTGGAAAGCTTGACAAGTCTACTTTCCCCATAAAGTATCACCGCTCGCTGAAAAATTTATTTGACGCCTGAAAACACCAAAATCCCAGAAGTATCCGAGAAGGAACTTTTGGGCCTCTATTGGGGTCCCGGCTTAGCGATTTCTACAGGGCAACGTAGATGTCGATAGACTATGAAACTAGACTATCTGGAAAGCTTGACAAGTCTACTTTCCCCATAAAGTATCACCGGTCGCTGAAAAATTCATTTGACGCCCGAAAACACCAAAATCCCAAAATTGGCCGAAATGGAACTTTTGGGCCTTCGCTGGGGTCTCGGTTTAGCGAGTTCTACAGGGCAACGTAGATGCCGATAGATTATGAAACTGGACTATCTGGAAAGTTTGACATGTGCACTTTCCAGGTAAATTATTACCGCTCGCTGAAAAATTCATTTGACGCCCGAAAACACCAAAATCCCAAAACTGCCCGAAATGGAACTTTTGGGCCTCCGTTGAGGTCTCGGTTTAGCGAGTTCTACAAGGCAACGTAGATATCCATAGATTATGAAACTGGACTATCTGGAAAGTTTGACATGTGTACTTTCCAGATAAATTATCACCGCTCACTGAAAAATTCATGTGACGCCCGAAAACACCAAAATCCCAAAATTGTCCGAAATGGAACTTTTGGGCCTTCGCTGGGGTCTCGGTTTAGCGAGTTCTACAGGGCAACGTAGATGTCGATAGACTATGAAACTAGACTATCTGGAAACCTTGACAAATCTACTTTCCCGATAAATTATCACCGCTCGCTGAAAAATTCATTTGACGCCCGAAAACACCAAAATCCCAAAATTGGCCGAAATGGAACTTTTGGGTCTTCGCTGGGGTCTCGGTTTAGCGAGTTCTACAGGGCAACGTAGATATCCATAGATTATGAAACTGGACTATCTGGAAACCTTGACAAGTCTACTTTCTCGATAAATTATCACCGCTCGCTGAAAAATTCATTTGGCGCCCGAAAACACCAAAATCCGAAAATTGGCCGAAATGGAACTTTTGGGCCTTCGCTGGGGTCTCGGTTTAGCGAGTTCTACAGGGCAACGTAGATATCCATAGATTATGAAACTCGACTATCTGGAAACCTTGACAAGTCTACTTTCCCGATAAATTATCACCGCTCGCTGAAAAATTCATTTGACGCCCGAAAACACAAAAATCCCAAAACTGCCCGAAATGGAACTTTTGGGCCTCCGTTGGGGTCTCAGTTTAGCGAGTTCTACAGGGCAACGTAGATGTCGCTAGACTATGAAACTAGACTATCTGGAAAGCTTGACAAGTCTACTTTCCAGATAAATTATCACCGCTCACTGAAAAATTCATTTGACGCCCGAAAACACAAAAATCCTAAAATTGTCCGAAATGGAACTTTTGGGCCTTCGCTGGGGTCTCGGCTTGGCGAGTTCTACAGGGTAACTAGATGTCGATAGATTATGAAACTAGACTATCTGGAAAGCTTGACAAGTCTACTTTCCCAATAAATTATAACCGCTCCCTGAAAAATTCATTTGACGCCCGAAAACACCAAAATCCCAAAACTGCCCGAAATAGAACTTTTGGGCCTCCGTTGGGGTCTCGGTTTAGCGAGTTCTACAGGGCAACGTAGATGTCGGTAGACTATGAAACTAGACTATCTGGAAAGCTTGATAAGTCTACTTTCCCCATAAAGTATCACCGCTCGCTGAAAAATTCATTTGACGCCCGAAAACACCAAAATCCCAAAATTGTCCGAAATGGAACTTTTGGGCCTTCGCTGGGGTCTCGGTTTAGCGAGTTCTACAGGGCAACGTAGATGTCGATAGACTATGAAACTAGACCATCTGGAAAGCTTGACAAGTCTACTTTCCAGATAAATTATCACCGCTCCCTGAAAAATTCATTTGACGCCCGAAAACACAAAAAACCAATACTGCCCGAAATGGAACTTTTGGGCCTCCGTTTGGGTCTCGATTTAGGGAGTTCTACAGGGCAACGTAGATGTCGATAGTCTATGAAACTAGACTATCTGGACCGCTTGACATGTCTACTTTCCCGATAAATTATCACCGCTCGCTGAAATATTCATTTGACGCTCGAAAACACCAAAATCCCAAAACCGCCCGAAATGGAACTTTTGGGCCTCTGTTGGGGTCTCAATTTAGCGAGTTCTACAGGGCAACGTAGATGTCGGTAGACTATGAAACTAGACTATCTGGAAAGTTTGACAAGTCTACTTTCCAGATAAATTATCACCGCTCACTGAAAAATTCATTTGACGCCCGAAAACACCAAAATCCCAAAATTGTCCGAAATGGAACTTTTGGGCCTTCGCTGGGGTCTCGGTTTAGCAAGTTCTATAGGGCAACGTAGATGTCGGTAGACTATGAAACTAGACTATCTGGAAAGCTTGATAAGTCTACTTTCCCCATAAAGTATCACCGCTCGCTGAAAAATTCATTTGACGCCCGAAAACACCAAAATCCCAAAATTGTCCGAAATGGAACTTTTGGGCCTTCGCTGGGGTCTCGGTTTAGCGAGTTCTACAGGGCAACGTAGATGTCGATAGACTATGAAACTAGACCATCTGGAAAGCTTGACAAGTCTACTTTCCAGATAAATTATCACCGCTCCCTGAAAAATTCATTTGACGCCCGAAAACACAAAAAACCAATACTGCCCGAAATGGAACTTTTGGGCCTCCGTTTGGGTCTCGATTTAGGGAGTTCTACAGGGCAACGTAGATGTCGATAGACTATGAAACTAGACTATCTGGAACGCTTGACATGTCTACTTTCCCGATAAATTATCACCGCTCGCTGAAATATTCATTTGACGCTCGAAAACACCAAAATCCCAAAACCGCCCGAAATGGAACTTTTGGGCCTCTGTTGGGGTCTCAATTTAGCGAGTTCTACAGGGCAACGTAGATGTCGGTAGACTATGAAACTAGACTATCTGGAAAGTTTGACAAGTCTACTTTCCAGATAAATTATCACCGCTCACTGAAAAATTCATTTGACGCCCGAAAACACCAAAATCCCAAAATTGTCTGAAATGGAACTTTTGGGCCTTCGCTGGGGTCTCGGTTTAGCGAGTTCTACAGGGCAACATAGGTGTCGCTAGACTATGAAACTAGACAATCTGGAAAGCTTGACAAGTCTACTTTCCAGATAAATTATCACCGCTCACTGAAAAATTCATATGACGCCCGAAAACACCAAAATACCAAAATTGTCCGAAATGGAACTTTTGGGCCTCCGTTGGGGTCTCGGTTTAGCGAGTTCTACAGGGCAACGTAGATGTCGGTAGACTATGAAACTAGACTATCTGGAAAGCTTGACAAGTCTACTTTCCAGATAAATTATCACCGCTCACTGAAAAATTCATTTGACGCCCGAAAACACCAAAATCCCAAAATTGTCCGAAATGGAACTTTTGGGCCTTCGCTGGGGTCTCGGTTTAGCGAGTTCTACAGGGCAACGTAGATGTCGATAGACTATGAAACTAGACTATCTAGAAAGCTTGACAAGTCTACTTTCCCCATAAAGTATCACCGCTCGCTGAAAAATTTATTTGACGCCTGAAAACACCAAAATCCCAAAACTATCCGAGAAGGAACTTTTGGGCCTCTATTGGGGTCCCGGCTTAGCGATTTCTACAGGGCAACGTAGATGTCGATAGACTATGAAACTAGACTATCTGGAAAGCTTGACAAGTCTACTTTCCCCATAAAGTATCACCGTTCGCTGAAAAATTCATTTGACGCCCGAAAACACCAAAATCCCAAAATTGGCCGAAATGGAACTTTTGGGCCTTCGCTGGGGTCTCGGTTTAGCGAGTTCTACAGGGCAACGTAGATGCCGATAGATTATGAAACTGGACTATCTGGAAAGTTTGACATGTGCACTTTCCAGGTAAATTATTACCGCTCGCTAAAAAATTCATTTGACGCCCGAAAACACCAAAATCCCAAAACTGCCCGAAATGGAACTTTTGGGCCTCCGTTGAGGTCTCAGTTTAGCGAGTTCTACAGGGCAACGTAGATGTCGGTAGACTATGAAACTAGGCTATCTGGAAAGCTTGACAAGTCTACTTTCCAGATAAATTATCACCGCTCACTGAAAAATTCATTTGACGCCCGAAAACACCAAAATCCCAAAATTGTCCGAAATGGAACTTTTGGGCCTTCGCTGGTGTCTCGACTTAGCGAGTTCTACAGGGCAACGTAGATGTCGGTAGAATATGAAACTAGACTATCTGGAAAGCTTGACAAGTCTACTTTCCAGATAAATTATCACCGCTCACTGAAAAATTCATATGACGCCCGAAAACACCAAAATACCAAAATTGTCTGAAATGGAACTTTTGGGCCTCCGTTGGTGTCTCGGTTTAGCGAATTCTACAGGGCAACGTAGATGTCGGTAGACTATGAAACTAGACTATCTGGAAAGCTTGACAAGTCTACTTTCCAGATAAATTATCACCGCTCACTGAAAAATTCATTTGACGCCCGAAAACACCAAAATCCCAAAATTGTCCGAAATGGAACTTTTGGGCCTTCGCTGGGGTCTCGGTTTAGCGAGTTCTACAGGGCAACGTAGATGTCGATAGACTATGAAACTAGACTATCTAGAAAGCTTGACAAGTCTACTTTCCCCATAAAGTATCACCGCTCGCTGAAAAATTTATTTGACGCCTGAAAACACCAAAATCCCAAAACTATCCGAGAAGGAACTTTTGGGCCTCTATTGGGGTCCCGGCTTAGCGATTTCTACAGGGCAACGTAGATGTCGATAGACTATGAAACTAGACTATCTGGAAAGCTTGACAAGTCTACTTTCCCCATAAAGTATCACCGTTCGCTGAAAAATTCATTTGACGCCCGAAAACACCAAAATCCCAAAATTGGCCGAAATGGAACTTTTGGGCCTTCGCTGGGGTCTCGGTTTAGCGAGTTCTACAGGGCAACGTAGATGCCGATAGATTATGAAACTGGACTATCTGGAAAGTTTGACATGTGCACTTTCCAGGTAAATTATTACCGCTCGCTAAAAAATTCATTTGACGCCCGAAAACACCAAAATCCCAAAACTGCCCGAAATGGAACTTTTGGGCCTCCGTTGAGGTCTCAGTTTAGCGAGTTCTACAGGGCAACGTAGATGTCGGTAGACTATGAAACTAGGCTATCTGGAAAGCTTGACAAGTCTACTTTCCAGATAAATTATCACCGCTCACTGAAAAATTCATTTGACGCCCGAAAACACCAAAATCCCAAAATTGTCCGAAATGGAACTTTTGGGCCTTCGCTGGTGTCTCGACTTAGCGAGTTCTACAGGGCAACGTAGATGTCGGTAGAATATGAAACTAGACTATCTGGAAAGCTTGACAAGTCTACTTTCCAGATAAATTATCACCGCTCACTGAAAAATTCATATGACGCCCGAAAACACCAAAATACCAAAATTGTCTGAAATGGAACTTTTGGGCCTCCGTTGGTGTCTCGGTTTAGCGAATTCTACAGGGCAACGTAGATGTCGGTAGACTATGAAACTAGACTATCTGGAAAGCTTGACAAGTCTACTTTCCAGATAAATTATCACCGCTCACTGAAAAATTCATTTGACGCCCGAAAACACCAAAATCCCAAAATTGTCCGAAATGGAACTTTTGGGCCTTCGCTGGGGTCTCGGTTTAGCGAGTTCTACAGGGCAACGTAGATGTCGATAGACTATGAAACTAGACTATCTGGAAAGCTTGACAAGTCTACTTTCCCCATAAAGTATCACCGCTCGCTGAAAAATTTATTTGACGCCTGAAAACACCAAAATCCCAAAACTATCCGAGAAGGAACTTTTGGGCCTCTATTGGGGTCCCAGCTTAGCGATTTCTACAGGGCAACGTAGATGTCGATAGACTATGAAACTAGACTATCTGGAAAGCTTGACAAGTCTACTTTCCCCATAAAGTATCACCGTTCGCTGAAAAATTCATTTGACGCCCGAAAACACCAAAATCCCAAAATTGGCCGAAATGGAACTTTTGGGCCTTCGCTGGGGTCTCGGTTTAGCGAGTTCTACAGGGCAACGTAGATGCCGATAGATTATGAAACTGGACTATCTGGAAAGTTTGACATGTGCACTTTCCAGGTAAATTATTACCGCTCGCTAAAAAATTCATTTGACGCCCGAAAACACCAAAATCCCAAAACTGCCCGAAATGGAACTTTTGGGCCTCCGTTGAGGTCTCAGTTTAGCGAGTTCTACAGGGCAACGTAGATGTCGGTAGACTATGAAACTAGGCTATCTGGAAAGCTTGACAAGTCTACTTTCCAGATAAATTATCACCGCTCACTGAAAAATTCATTTGACGCCCGAAAACACCAAAATCCCAAAATTGTCCGAAATGGAACTTTTGGGCCTTCGCTGGTGTCTCGACTTAGCGAGTTCTACAGGGCAACGTAGATGTCGGTAGAATATGAAACTAGACTATCTGGAAAGCTTGACAAGTCTACTTTCCAGATAAATTATCACCGCTCACTGAAAAATTCATATGACGCCCGAAAACACCAAAATACCAAAATTGTCTGAAATGGAACTTTTGGGCCTCCGTTGGTGTCTCGGTTTAGCGAATTCTACAGGGCAACGTAGATGTCGGTAGACTATGAAACTAGACTATCTGGAAAGCTTGACAAGTCTACTTTCCAGATAAATTATCACCGCTCACTGAAAAATTCATTTGACGCCCGAAAACACCAAAATCCCAAAATTGTCCGAAATGGAACTTTTGGGCCTTCGCTGGGGTCTCGGTTTAGCGAGTTCTACAGGGCAACGTAGATGTCGATAGACTATGAAACTAGACTATCTGGAAAGCTTGACAAGTCTACTTTCCCCATAAAGTATCACCGCTCGCTGAAAAATTTATTTGACGCCTGAAAACACCAAAATCCCAGAAGTATCCGAGAAGGAACTTTTGGGCCTCTATTGGGGTCCCGGCTTAGCGATTTCTACAGGGCAACGTAGATGTCGATAGACTATGAAACTAGACTATCTGGAAAGCTTGACAAGTCTACTTTCCCCATAAAGTATCACCGGTCGCTGAAAAATTCATTTGACGCCCGAAAACACCAAAATCCCAAAATTGGCCGAAATGGAACTTTTGGGCCTTCGCTGGGGTCTCGGTTTAGCGAGTTCTACAGGGCAACGTAGATGCCGATAGATTATGAAACTGGACTATCTGGAAAGTTTGACATGTGCACTTTCCAGGTAAATTATTACCGCTCGCTGAAAAATTCATTTGACGCCCGAAAACACCAAAATCCCAAAACTGCCCGAAATGGAACTTTTGGGCCTCCGTTGAGGTCTCGGTTTAGCGAGTTCTACAAGGCAACGTAGATATCCATAGATTATGAAACTGGACTATCTGGAAAGTTTGACATGTGTACTTTCCAGATAAATTATCACCGCTCACTGAAAAATTCATGTGACGCCCGAAAACACCAAAATCCCAAAATTGTCCGAAATGGAACTTTTGGGCCTTCGCTGGGGTCTCGGTTTAGCGAGTTCTACAGGGCAACGTAGATGTCGATAGACTATGAAACTAGACTATCTGGAAACCTTGACAAATCTACTTTCCCGATAAATTATCACCGCTCGCTGAAAAATTCATTTGACGCCCGAAAACACCAAAATCCCAAAATTGGCCGAAATGGAACTTTTGGGTCTTCGCTGGGGTCTCGGTTTAGCGAGTTCTACAGGGCAACGTAGATATCCATAGATTATGAAACTGGACTATCTGGAAACCTTGACAAGTCTACTTTCTCGATAAATTATCACCGCTCGCTGAAAAATTCATTTGGCGCCCGAAAACACCAAAATCCGAAAATTGGCCGAAATGGAACTTTTGGGCCTTCGCTGGGGTCTCGGTTTAGCGAGTTCTACAGGGCAACGTAGATATCCATAGATTATGAAACTCGACTATCTGGAAACCTTGACAAGTCTACTTTCCCGATAAATTATCACCGCTCGCTGAAAAATTCATTTGACGCCCGAAAACACAAAAATCCCAAAACTGCCCGAAATGGAACTTTTGGGCCTCCGTTGGGGTCTCAGTTTAGCGAGTTCTACAGGGCAACGTAGATGTCGCTAGACTATGAAACTAGACTATCTGGAAAGCTTGACAAGTCTACTTTCCAGATAAATTATCACCGCTCACTGAAAAATTCATTTGACGCCCGAAAACACAAAAATCCTAAAATTGTCCGAAATGGAACTTTTGGGCCTTCGCTGGGGTCTCGGCTTGGCGAGTTCTACAGGGTAACTAGATGTCGATAGATTATGAAACTAGACTATCTGGAAAGCTTGACAAGTCTACTTTCCCAATAAATTATAACCGCTCCCTGAAAAATTCATTTGACGCCCGAAAACACCAAAATCCCAAAACTGCCCGAAATAGAACTTTTGGGCCTCCGTTGGGGTCTCGGTTTAGCGAGTTCTACAGGGCAACGTAGATGTCGGTAGACTATGAAACTAGACTATCTGGAAAGCTTGATAAGTCTACTTTCCCCATAAAGTATCACCGCTCGCTGAAAAATTCATTTGACGCCCGAAAACACCAAAATCCCAAAATTGTCCGAAATGGAACTTTTGGGCCTTCGCTGGGGTCTCGGTTTAGCGAGTTCTACAGGGCAACGTAGATGTCGATAGACTATGAAACTAGACCATCTGGAAAGCTTGACAAGTCTACTTTCCAGATAAATTATCACCGCTCCCTGAAAAATTCATTTGACGCCCGAAAACACAAAAAACCAATACTGCCCGAAATGGAACTTTTGGGCCTCCGTTTGGGTCTCGATTTAGGGAGTTCTACAGGGCAACGTAGATGTCGATAGTCTATGAAACTAGACTATCTGGACCGCTTGACATGTCTACTTTCCCGATAAATTATCACCGCTCGCTGAAATATTCATTTGACGCTCGAAAACACCAAAATCCCAAAACCGCCCGAAATGGAACTTTTGGGCCTCTGTTGGGGTCTCAATTTAGCGAGTTCTACAGGGCAACGTAGATGTCGGTAGACTATGAAACTAGACTATCTGGAAAGTTTGACAAGTCTACTTTCCAGATAAATTATCACCGCTCACTGAAAAATTCATTTGACGCCCGAAAACACCAAAATCCCAAAACTGCCCGAAATAGAACTTTTGGGCCTCCGTTGGGGTCTCGGTTTAGCGAGTTCTACAGGGCAACGTAGATGTCGGTAGACTATGAAACTAGACTATCTGGAAAGCTTGATAAGTCTACTTTCCCCATAAAGTATCACCGCTCGCTGAAAAATTCATTTGACGCCCGAAAACACCAAAATCCCAAAATTGTCCGAAATGGAACTTTTGGGCCTTCGCTGGGGTCTCGGTTTAGCGAGTTCTACAGGGCAACGTAGATGTCGATAGACTATGAAACTAGACCATCTGGAAAGCTTGACAAGTCTACTTTCCAGATAAATTATCACCGCTCCCTGAAAAATTCATTTGACGCCCGAAAACACAAAAAACCAATACTGCCCGAAATGGAACTTTTGGGCCTCCGTTTGGGTCTCGATTTAGGGAGTTCTACAGGGCAACGTAGATGTCGATAGTCTATGAAACTAGACTATCTGGACCGCTTGACATGTCTACTTTCCCGATAAATTATCACCGCTCGCTGAAATATTCATTTGACGCTCGAAAACACCAAAATCCCAAAACCGCCCGAAATGGAACTTTTGGGCCTCTGTTGGGGTCTCAATTTAGCGAGTTCTACAGGGCAACGTAGATGTCGGTAGACTATGAAACTAGACTATCTGGAAAGTTTGACAAGTCTACTTTCCAGATAAATTATCACCGCTCACTGAAAAATTCATTTGACGCCCGAAAACACCAAAATCCCAAAATTGTCCGAAATGGAACTTTTGGGCCTTCGCTGGGGTCTCGGTTTAGCAAGTTCTATAGGGCAACGTAGATGTCGGTAGACTATGAAACTAGACTATCTGGAAAGCTTGATAAGTCTACTTTCCCCATAAAGTATCACCGCTCGCTGAAAAATTCATTTGACGCCCGAAAACACCAAAATCCCAAAATTGTCCGAAATGGAACTTTTGGGCCTTCGCTGGGGTCTCGGTTTAGCGAGTTCTACAGGGCAACGTAGATGTCGATAGACTATGAAACTAGACCATCTGGAAAGCTTGACAAGTCTACTTTCCAGATAAATTATCACCGCTCCCTGAAAAATTCATTTGACGCCCGAAAACACAAAAAACCAATACTGCCCGAAATGGAACTTTTGGGCCTCCGTTTGGGTCTCGATTTAGGGAGTTCTACAGGGCAACGTAGATGTCGATAGACTATGAAACTAGACTATCTGGAACGCTTGACATGTCTACTTTCCCGATAAATTATCACCGCTCGCTGAAATATTCATTTGACGCTCGAAAACACCAAAATCCCAAAACCGCCCGAAATGGAACTTTTGGGCCTCTGTTGGGGTCTCAATTTAGCGAGTTCTACAGGGCAACGTAGATGTCGGTAGACTATGAAACTAGACTATCTGGAAAGTTTGACAAGTCTACTTTCCAGATAAATTATCACCGCTCACTGAAAAATTCATTTGACGCCCGAAAACACCAAAATCCCAAAATTGTCCGAAATGGAACTTTTGGGCCTTCGCTGGGGTCTCGGTTTAGCAAGTTCTATAGGGCAACGTAGATGTCGGTAGACTATGAAACTAGACTATCTGGAAAGCTTGATAAGTCTACTTTCCCCATAAAGTATCACCGCTCGCTGAAAAATTCATTTGACGCCCGAAAACACCAAAATCCCAAAATTGTCCGAAATGGAACTTTTGGGCCTTCGCTGGGGTCTCGGTTTAGCGAGTTCTACAGGGCAACGTAGATGTCGATAGACTATGAAACTAGACTATCTGGAAAGCTTGACAAGTCTACTTTCCAGATAAATTATCACCGCTCCCTGAAAAATTCATTTGACGCCCAAAAACACAAAAAACCAATACTGCCCGAAATGGAACTTTTGGGCCTCCGTTTGGGTCTCGATTTAGGGAGTTCTACAGGGCAACGTAGATGTCGATAGACTATGAAACTAGACTATCTGGAACGCTTGACATGTCTACTTTCCCGATAAATTATCACCGCTCGCTGAAATATTCATTTGACGCTCGAAAACACCAAAATCCCAAAATTGTCTGAAATGGAACTTTTGGGCCTTCGCTGGGGTCTCGGTTTAGCGAGTTCTACAGGGCAACATAGGTGTCGCTAGACTATGAAACTAGACAATCTGGAAAGCTTGACAAGTCTACTTTCCAGATAAATTATCACCGCTCACTGAAAAATTCATATGACGCCCGAAAACACCAAAATACCAAAATTGTCCGAAATGGAACTTTTGGGCCTCCGTTGGGGTCTCGGTTTAGCGAGTTCTACAGGGCAACGTAGATGTCGGTAGACTATGAAACTAGACTATCTGGAAAGCTTGACAAGTCTACTTTCCAGATAAATTATCACCGCTCACTGAAAAATTCATTTGACGCCCGAAAACACCAAAATCCCAAAATTGTCCGAAATGGAACTTTTGGGCCTTCGCTGGGGTCTCGGTTTAGCGAGTTCTACAGGGCAACGTAGATGTCGATAGACTATGAAACTAGACCATCTGGAAAGCTTGACAAGTCTACTTTCCAGATAAATTATCACCGCTCCCTGAAAAATTCATTTGACGCCCGAAAACACAAAAAACCAATACTGCCCGAAATGGAACTTTTGGGCCTCCGTTTGGGTCTCGATTTAGGGAGTTCTACAGGGCAACGTAGATGTCGATAGACTATGAAACTAGACTATCTGGAACGCTTGACATGTCTACTTTCCCGATAAATTATCACCGCTCGCTGAAATATTCATTTGACGCTCGAAAACACCAAAATCCCAAAACCGCCCGAAATGGAACTTTTGGGCCTCTGTTGGGGTCTCAATTTAGCGAGTTCTACAGGGCAACGTAGATGTCGGTAGACTATGAAACTAGACTATCTGGAAAGTTTGACAAGTCTACTTTCCAGATAAATTATCACCGCTCACTGAAAAATTCATTTGACGCCCGAAAACACCAAAATCCCAAAATTGTCCGAAATGGAACTTTTGGGCCTTCGCTGGGGTCTCGGTTTAGCAAGTTCTATAGGGCAACGTAGATGTCGGTAGACTATGAAACTAGACTATCTGGAAAGCTTGATAAGTCTACTTTCCCCATAAAGTATCACCGCTCGCTGAAAAATTCATTTGACGCCCGAAAACACCAAAATCCCAAAATTGTCCGAAATGGAACTTTTGGGCCTTCGCTGGGGTCTCGGTTTAGCGAGTTCTACAGGGCAACGTAGATGTCGATAGACTATGAAACTAGACTATCTGGAAAGCTTGACAAGTCTACTTTCCAGATAAATTATCACCGCTCCCTGAAAAATTCATTTGACGCCCAAAAACACAAAAAACCAATACTGCCCGAAATGGAACTTTTGGGCCTCCGTTTGGGTCTCGATTTAGGGAGTTCTACAGGGCAACGTAGATGTCGATAGACTATGAAACTAGACTATCTGGAACGCTTGACATGTCTACTTTCCCGATAAATTATCACCGCTCGCTGAAATATTCATTTGACGCTCGAAAACACCAAAATCCCAAAATTGTCTGAAATGGAACTTTTGGGCCTTCGCTGGGGTCTCGGTTTAGCGAGTTCTACAGGGCAACATAGGTGTCGCTAGACTATGAAACTAGACAATCTGGAAAGCTTGACAAGTCTACTTTCCAGATAAATTATCACCGCTCACTGAAAAATTCATATGACGCCCGAAAACACCAAAATACCAAAATTGTCCGAAATGGAACTTTTGGGCCTCCGTTGGGGTCTCGGTTTAGCGAGTTCTACAGGGCAACGTAGATGCCGATAGATTATGAAACTGGACTATCTGGAAAGTTTGACATGTGCACTTTCCAGGTAAATTATTACCGCTCGCTAAAAAATTCATTTGACGCCCGAAAACACCAAAATCCCAAAACTGCCCGAAATGGAACTTTTGGGCCTCCGTTGAGGTCTCAGTTTAGCGAGTTCTACAGGGCAACGTAGATGTCGGTAGACTATGAAACTAGGCTATCTGGAAAGCTTGACAAGTCTACTTTCCAGATAAATTATCACCGCTCACTGAAAAATTCATTTGACGCCCGAAAACACCAAAATCCCAAAATTGTCCGAAATGGAACTTTTGGGCCTTCGCTGGTGTCTCGATTTAGCGAGTTCTACAGGGCAACGTAGATGTCGGTAGAATATGAAACTAGACTATCTGGAAAGCTTGACAAGTCTACTTTCCAGATAAATTATCACCGCTCACTGAAAAATTCATATGACGCCCGAAAACACCAAAATACCAAAATTGTCTGAAATGGAACTTTTGGGCCTCCGTTGGTGTCTCGGTTTAGCGAATTCTACAGGGCAACGTAGATGTCGGTAGACTATGAAACTAGACTATCTGGAAAGCTTGACAAGTCTACTTTCCAGATAAATTATCACCGCTCACTGAAAAATTCATTTGACGCCCGAAAACACCAAAATCCCAAAATTGTCCGAAATGGAACTTTTGGGCCTTCGCTGGGGTCTCGGTTTAGCGAGTTCTACAGGGCAACGTAGATGTCGATAGACTATGAAACTAGACTATCTGGAAAGCTTGACAAGTCTACTTTCCCCATAAAGTATCACCGCTCGCTGAAAAATTTATTTGATGCCTGAAAACACCAAAATCCCAGAAGTATCCGAGAAGGAACTTTTGGGCCTCTATTGGGGTCCCGGCTTAGCGATTTCTACAGGGCAACGTAGATGTCGATAGACTATGAAACTAGACTATCTGGAAAGCTTGACAAGTCTACTTTCCCCATAAAGTATCACCGTTCGCTGAAAAATTCATTTGACGCCCGAAAACACCAAAATCCCAAAATTGGCCGAAATGGAACTTTTGGGCCTTCGCTGGGGTCTCGGTTTAGCGAGTTCTACAGGGCAACGTAGATGCCGATAGATTATGAAACTGGACTATCTGGAAAGTTTGACATGTGCACTTTCCAGGTAAATTATTACCGCTCGCTAAAAAATTCATTTGACGCCCGAAAACACCAAAATCCCAAAACTGCCCGAAATGGAACTTTTGGGCCTCCGTTGAGGTCTCAGTTTAGCGAGTTCTACAGGGCAACGTAGATGTCGGTAGACTATGAAACTAGGCTATCTGGAAAGCTTGACAAGTCTACTTTCCAGATAAATTATCACCGCTCACTGAAAAATTCATTTGACGCCCGAAAACACCAAAATCCCAAAATTGTCTGAAATGGAACTTTTGGGCCTTCGCTGGTGTCTCGATTTAGCGAGTTCTACAGGGCAACGTAGATGTCGGTAGAATATGAAACTAGACTATCTGGAAAGCTTGACAAGTCTACTTTCCAGATAAATTATCACCGCTCACTGAAAAATTCATATGACGCCCGAAAACACCAAAATACCAAAATTGTCTGAAATGGAACTTTTGGGCCTCCGTTGGTGTCTCGGTTTAGCGAATTCTACAGGGCAACGTAGATGTCGGTAGACTATGAAACTAGACTATCTGGAAAGCTTGACAAGTCTACTTTCCAGATAAATTATCACCGCTCACTGAAAAATTCATTTGACGCCCGAAAACACCAAAATCCCAAAATTGTCCGAAATGGAACTTTTGGGCCTTCGCTGGGGTCTCGGTTTAGCGAGTTCTACAGGGCAACGTAGATGTCGATAGACTATGAAACTAGACTATCTGGAAAGCTTGACAAGTCTACTTTCCCCATAAAGTATCACCGCTCGCTGAAAAATTTATTTGATGCCTGAAAACACCAAAATCCCAGAAGTATCCGAGAAGGAACTTTTGGGCCTCTATTGGGGTCCCGGCTTAGCGATTTCTACAGGGCAACGTAGATGTCGATAGACTATGAAACTAGACTATCTGGAAAGCTTGACAAGTCTACTTTCCCCATAAAGTATCACCGTTCGCTGAAAAATTCATTTGACGCCCGAAAACACCAAAATCCCAAAATTGGCCGAAATGGAACTTTTGGGCCTTCGCTGGGGTCTCGGTTTAGCGAGTTCTACAGGGCAACGTAGATGCCGATAGATTATGAAACTGGACTATCTGGAAAGTTTGACATGTGCACTTTCCAGGTAAATTATTACCGCTCGCTAAAAAATTCATTTGACGCCCGAAAACACCAAAATCCCAAAACTGCCCGAAATGGAACTTTTGGGCCTCCGTTGAGGTCTCAGTTTAGCGAGTTCTACAGGGCAACGTAGATGTCGGTAGACTATGAAACTAGGCTATCTGGAAAGCTTGACAAGTCTACTTTCCAGATAAATTATCACCGCTCACTGAAAAATTCATTTGACGCCCGAAAACACCAAAATCCCAAAATTGTCTGAAATGGAACTTTTGGGCCTTCGCTGGTGTCTCGATTTAGCGAGTTCTACAGGGCAACGTAGATGTCGGTAGAATATGAAACTAGACTATCTGGAAAGCTTGACAAGTCTACTTTCCAGATAAATTATCACCGCTCACTGAAAAATTCATATGACGCCCGAAAACACCAAAATACCAAAATTGTCTGAAATGGAACTTTTGGGCCTCCGTTGGTGTCTCGGTTTAGCGAATTCTACAGGGCAACGTAGATGTCGGTAGACTATGAAACTAGACTATCTGGAAAGCTTGACAAGTCTACTTTCCAGATAAATTATCACCGCTCACTGAAAAATTCATTTGACGCCCGAAAACACCAAAATCCCAAAATTGTCCGAAATGGAACTTTTGGGCCTTCGCTGGGGTCTCGGTTTAGCGAGTTCTACAGGGCAACGTAGATGTCGATAGACTATGAAACTAGACTATCTGGAAAGCTTGACAAGTCTACTTTCCCCATAAAGTATCACCGCTCGCTGAAAAATTTATTTGATGCCTGAAAACACCAAAATCCCAGAAGTATCCGAGAAGGAACTTTTGGGCCTCTATTGGGGTCCCGGCTTAGCGATTTCTACAGGGCAACGTAGATGTCGATAGACTATGAAACTAGACTATCTGGAAAGCTTGACAAGTCTACTTTCCCCATAAAGTATCACCGTTCGCTGAAAAATTCATTTGACGCCCGAAAACACCAAAATCCCAAAATTGGCCGAAATGGAACTTTTGGGCCTTCGCTGGGGTCTCGGTTTAGCGAGTTCTACAGGGCAACGTAGATGCCGATAGATTATGAAACTGGACTATCTGGAAAGTTTGACATGTGCACTTTCCAGGTAAATTATTACCGCTCGCTAAAAAATTCATTTGACGCCCGAAAACACCAAAATCCCAAAACTGCCCGAAATGGAACTTTTGGGCCTCCGTTGAGGTCTCAGTTTAGCGAGTTCTACAGGGCAACGTAGATGTCGGTAGACTATGAAACTAGGCTATCTGGAAAGCTTGACAAGTCTACTTTCCAGATAAATTATCACCGCTCACTGAAAAATTCATTTGACGCCCGAAAACACCAAAATCCCAAAATTGTCTGAAATGGAACTTTTGGGCCTTCGCTGGTGTCTCGATTTAGCGAGTTCTACAGGGCAACGTAGATGTCGGTAGAATATGAAACTAGACTATCTGGAAAGCTTGACAAGTCTACTTTCCAGATAAATTATCACCGCTCACTGAAAAATTCATATGACGCCCGAAAACACCAAAATACCAAAATTGTCTGAAATGGAACTTTTGGGCCTCCGTTGGTGTCTCGGTTTAGCGAATTCTACAGGGCAACGTAGATGTCGGTAGACTATGAAACTAGACTATCTGGAAAGCTTGACAAGTCTACTTTCCAGATAAATTATCACCGCTCACTGAAAAATTCATTTGACGCCCGAAAACACCAAAATCCCAAAATTGTCCGAAATGGAACTTTTGGGCCTTCGCTGGGGTCTCGGTTTAGCGAGTTCTACAGGGCAACGTAGATGTCGATAGACTATGAAACTAGACTATCTGGAAAGCTTGACAAGTCTACTTTCCCCATAAAGTATCACCGCTCGCTGAAAAATTTATTTGACGCCTGAAAACACCAAAATCCCAGAAGTATCCGAGAAGGAACTTTTGGGCCTCTATTGGGGTCCCGGCTTAGCGATTTCTACAGGGCAACGTAGATGTCGATAGACTATGAAACTAGACTATCTGGAAAGCTTGACAAGTCTACTTTCCCCATAAAGTATCACCGGTCGCTGAAAAATTCATTTGACGCCCGAAAACACCAAAATCCCAAAATTGGCCGAAATGGAACTTTTGGGCCTTCGCTGGGGTCTCGGTTTAGCGAGTTCTACAGGGCAACGTAGATGCCGATAGATTATGAAACTGGACTATCTGGAAAGTTTGACATGTGCACTTTCCAGGTAAATTATTACCGCTCGCTGAAAAATTCATTTGACGCCCGAAAACACCAAAATCCCAAAACTGCCCGAAATGGAACTTTTGGGCCTCCGTTGAGGTCTCGGTTTAGCGAGTTCTACAAGGCAACGTAGATATCCATAGATTATGAAACTGGACTATCTGGAAAGTTTGACATGTGTACTTTCCAGATAAATTATCACCGCTCACTGAAAAATTCATATGACGCCCGAAAACACCAAAATCCCAAAATTGTCCGAAATGGAACTTTTGGGCCTTCGCTGGGGTCTCGGTTTAGCGAGTTCTACAGGGCAACGTAGATGTCGATAGACTATGAAACTAGACTATCTGGAAACCTTGACAAATCTACTTTCCCGATAAATTATCACCGCTCGCTGAAAAATTCATTTGACGCCCGAAAACACCAAAATCCCAAAATTGGCCGAAATGGAACTTTTGGGTCTTCGCTGGGGTCTCGGTTTAGCGAGTTCTACAGGGCAACGTAGATATCCATAGATTATGAAACTGGACTATCTGGAAACCTTGACAAGTCTACTTTCTCGATAAATTATCACCGCTCGCTGAAAAATTCATTTGGCGCCCGAAAACACCAAAATCCCAAAATTGGCCGAAATGGAACTTTTGGGCCTTCGCTGGGGTCTCGGTTTAGCGAGTTCTACAGGGCAACGTAGATATCCATAGATTATGAAACTCGACTATCTGGAAACCTTGACAAGTCTACTTTCCCGATAAATTATCACCGCTCGCTGAAAAATTCATTTGACGCCCGAAAACACAAAAATCCCAAAACTGCCCGAAATGGAACTTTTGGGCCTCCGTTGAGGTCTCGGTTTAGCGAGTTCTACAAGGCAATGTAGATATCCATAGATTATGAAACTAGACTATCTGGAAACCTTGACAAGTCTACTTTCCCGATAAATTATCACCGCTCGCTGAAAAATTCATTTGACGCCCAAAATCACCAAAATCCCAAAACTGCCCGTAATGGAACTTTTGGGCCTCCGTTGGGGTCCCGGCTTAGCGATTTCTACAGGGCAACGTAGATATCCATAGATTATGAAACTCGACTATCTGGAAAGCTTGACAAGTCTACTTTCCCCATAAAGTATCACCGCTCGCTGAAAAATTCATTTGACGCCCGAAAACACCAAAATCCCAAAATTGGCCGAAATAGAACTTTTGGGCCTTCGCTGGGGTCTTGGTTTAGCGAGTTCTACAGGGCAATGTAGATGTCGATAGATTATGAAACTGGACGATCTGGAAAGTTTGACATGTGTACTTTCCAGATAAATTATTACCGCTCGCTGAAAAATTCATTTGACGCCCGAAAACACCAAAATCCCAAAACTGCCCGAAATGGAACTTTGGGGCCTCCGTTGGGGTCTCGGCTTGGCGAGTTCTACAGCGTAACTAGATGTCGATAGATTATGAAACTAGACTATCTGGAAAGCTTGACAAGTCTACTTTCCCAATAAATTATCACCGCTCCCTGAAAAATTCATTTGAGGCCCGAAAACACCAAAATCCCAAAACTGCCCGAAATAGAACTTTTGGGCCTCCGTTGAGGTCTCGGTTTAGCGAGTTCTACAAGGCAACGTAGATATCCATAGATTATGAAACCGGACTATCTAGAAACCTTGGCAAGTCTACTTTCCCGATAAATTATCACCGCTCGCTGAAAAATTCATTTGACGCCCGAAAACACAAAAAACCAATACTGCCCGAAATGGAACTTTTGGGCCTCCGTTGGGGTCTCGATTTAGTGAGTTCTACAGGGCAACGTAGATGTCGATAGACTATGAAACTAGACTATCTGGAACGCTTGACATGTCTACTTTCCCGATAAATTATCACCGATCGCTGAAAAATTCATTTGACACCCGAAAACACCAAAATCCCAAAACTGCCCGAAATGGAACTTTTGGGCCTCCGTTGGGGTCTCAATTTAGCCAGTTCTACAGGGCAACGTAGATGTCGCTAGACTATGAAACTAGACGATCTGGAAAGCTTGACAAGTCTACTTTCCAGATAAATTATCACCGCTCACTGAAAAATTCATTTGACGCCCGAAAACACCAAAATCCAAAAATTGTCCGAAATGGAACTTTTGGGCCTCCGGTGGGGTCTCGGCTTTGCGAGTTCTACAGGGTAACGTAGATATCCATAGATTATGAAACTGGACTATCTGGAAACTTTGACAAGTCTACTTTCCTGATAAATTATCACCGCTCGCTAAAAAATTCATTTGACGCCCGAACACCAAAAACCAATACTGCCCGAAATGGAACTTTTAGGCCTCCGTTGGGGTCTCGATTTAGTGAGTTCTACAGGGCAACGTAGATGTCGATAGACTGTGAAACTAGACTATCTGGAACGCTTGACATGTCTACTTTCCCGATAAATTATTACCGCTCATTGAAAAATTCATTTGACGCCCGAAAACACCAAAATCCCAAAACTGCCCGAAATGGAACTTTTGGGCCTCCGTTGGGGTCTCGGCTTGGCGAGTTCTACAGCGTAACTAGATGTCGATAGATTATGAAACTAGACTATCTGGAAAGCTTGACAAGTCTACTTTCCCAATAAATTATCACCGCTCCCTGAAAAATTCATTTGAGGCCCGAAAACACCAAAATCCCAAAACTGCCCGAAATAGAACTTTTGGGCCTCCGTTGAGGTCTCGGTTTAGCGAGTTCTACAAGGCAACGTAGATATCCATAGATTATGAAACTGGACTATCTGGAAACCTTGGCAAGTCTACTTTCCCGATAAATTATCACCGCTCGCTGAAAAATTCATTTGACGCCCGAAAACACAAAAAACCAATACTGCCCGAAATGGAACTTTTGGGCCTCCGTTGGGGTCTCGATTTAGTGAGTTCTACAGGGCAACGTAGATGTCGATAGACTATGAAACTAGACTATCTGGAACGCTTGACATGTCTACTTTCCCGATAAAT
This sequence comes from Leucaena leucocephala, assembly GCA_037074615.1. Lineage (NCBI taxonomy): Eukaryota > Viridiplantae > Streptophyta > Magnoliopsida > Fabales > Fabaceae > Leucaena > Leucaena leucocephala. The sequence continues at coordinate 691,145 of JAYWLJ010000065.1, forward strand.
TATCACCGATCGCTGAAAAATTCATTTGACACCCGAAAACACCAAAATCCCAAAACTGCCCGAAATGGAACTTTTGGGCCTCCGTTGGGGTCTCAATTTAGCCAGTTCTACAGGGCAACGTAGATGTCGCTAGACTATGAAACTGGACTATCTGGAAAGTTTGACATGTGTGCTTTCCAGGTAAATTATTACCGCTCGCTAAAAAATTCATTTGACGCCCGAAAACACCAAAATCCCAAAATTGGCCGAAATGGAACTTTTGGGCCTTCGCTGGGGTCTCGGTTTAGCGAGTTCTACAGGGCAACGTAGATGTCGTTAGATTATGAAACTAGACGATCTGGAAAGTTTGACATGTGTACTTTCCAGATAAATTATTACCGCTCGCTGAAAAATTCATTTGACGCCCGAAAACACCAAAATCCCAAAACTGCCCGAAATGGAACTTTTGGGCCTCCGTTGGGGTCTCGGCTTGGCGAGTTCTACAGCGTAACTAGATGTCGATAGATTATGAAACTAGACTATCTGGAAAGCTTGACAAGTCTACTTTCCCAATAAATTATCACCGCTCCCTGAAAAATTCATTTGAGGCCCGAAAACACCAAAATCCCAAAACTGCCCGAAATAGAACTTTTGGGCCTCCGTTGAGGTCTCGGTTTAGCGAGTTCTACAAGGCAACGTAGATATCCATAGATTATGAAACTGGACTATCTGGAAACCTTGGCAAGTCTACTTTCCCGATAAATTATCACCGCTCGCTGAAAAATTCATTTGACGCCCGAAAACACAAAAAACCAATACTGCCCGAAATGGAACTTTTGGGCCTCCGTTGGGGTCTCGATTTAGTGAGTTCTACAGCGCAACGTAGATGTCGATAGACTATGAAACTAGACTATCTGGAACGCTTGACATGTCTACTTTCCCGATAAATTATCACCGATCGCTGAAAAATTCATTTGACACCCGAAAACACCAAAATCCCAAAACTGCCCGAAATGGAACTTTTGGGCCTCCGTTGGGGTCTCATTTTAGCCAGTTCTACAGGGCAACGTAGATGTCGCTAGACTATGAAACTAGACGATCTGGAAAGCTTGACAAGTCTACTTTCCAGATAAATTATCACCGCTCACTGAAAAATTCATTTGACGCCCGAAAACACCAAAATCCAAAAATTGTCCGAAATGGAACTTTTGGGCCTCCGGTGGGGTCTCGGCTTTGCGAGTTCTACAGGGTAACGTAGATATCCATAGATTATGAAACTGGACTATCTGGAAACTTTGACAAGTCTACTTTCCTGATAAATTATCACCGCTCGCTAAAAAATTCATTTGACGCCCGAACACCAAAAACCAATACTGCCCGAAATGGAACTTTTGGGCCTCCGTTGGGGTCTCGATTTAGTGAGTTCTACAGGGCAACGTAGATGTCGATAGACTATGAAACTAGACTATCTGGAACGCTTGACATGTCTACTTTCCCGATAAATTATCACCGCTCACTGAAAAATTCATTTGACGCCCGAAAACACCAAAATCCCAAAACTGCCCGAAATGGAACTTTTGGGCCTCCGGTGGGGTCTCGGCTTTGCGAGTTCTACAGGGTAACGTAGATATCCATAGATTATGAAACTGGACTATCTGGAAACCTTGGCAAGTCTACTTTCCCGATAAATTATCACCGCTCCCTGAAAAATTCATTTGACGCCCGAAAACACAAAAAACCAATACTGCCCGAAATGGAACTTTTGGGCCTCCGTTGGGGTCTCGATTTAGTGAGTTCTACAGCGCAACGTAGATGTCGATAGACTATGAAACTAGACTATCTGGAACGCTTGACATGTCTACTTTCCCGATAAATTATCACCGATCGCTGAAAAATTCATTTGACACCCGAAAACACCAAAATCCCAAAACTGCCCGAAATGGAACTTTTGGGCCTCCGTTGGGGTCTCATTTTAGCCAGTTCTACAGGGCAACGTAGATGTCGCTAGACTATGAAACTAGACGATCTGGAAAGCTTGACAAGTCTACTTTCCAGATAAATTATCACCGCTCACTGAAAAATTCATTTGACGCCCGAAAACACCAAAATCCAAAAATTGTCCGAAATGGAACTTTTGGGCCTCCGGTGGGGTCTCGGCTTTGCGAGTTCTACAGGGTAACGTAGATATCCATAGATTATGAAACTGGACTATCTGGAAACTTTGACAAGTCTACTTTCCTGATAAATTATCACCGCTCGCTAAAAAATTCATTTGACGCCCGAACACCAAAAACCAATACTGCCCGAAATGGAACTTTTGGGCCTCCGTTGGGGTCTCGATTTAGTGAGTTCTACAGGGCAACGTAGATGTCGATAGACTGTGAAACTAGACTATCTGGAACGCTTGACATGTCTACTTTCCCGATAAATTATTACCGCTCATTGAAAAATTCATTTGACGCCCGAAAACACCAAAATCCCAAAACTGCCCGAAGTGGAACTTTTGGGCCTCCGTTGGGGTCTCGGCTTGGCGAGTTCTACAGCGTAACTAGATGTCGATAGATTATGAAACTAGACTATCTGGAAAGCTTGACAAGTCTACTTTCCCAATAAATTATCACCGCTCCCTGAAAAATTCATTTGAGGCCCGAAAACACCAAAATCCCAAAACTGCCCGAAATAGAACTTTTGGGCCTCCGTTGAGGTCTCGGTTTAGCGAGTTCTACAAGGCAACGTAGATATCCATAGATTATGAAACTGGACTATCTGGAAACCTTGGCAAGTCTACTTTCCCGATAAATTATCACCGCTCGCTGAAAAATTCATTTGACGCCCGAAAACACAAAAAACCAATACTGCCCGAAATGGAACTTTTGGGCCTCCGTTGGGGTCTCGATTTAGTGAGTTCTACAGGGCAACGTAGATGTCGATAGACTATGAAACTAGACTATCTGGAACGCTTGACATGTCTACTTTCCCGATAAATTATCACCGCTCACTGAAAAATTCATTTGACGCCCGAAAACACCAAAATCCAAAAATTGTCCGAAATGGAACTTTTGGGCCTCCGGTGGGGTCTCGGCTTTGCGAGTTCTACAGGGTAACGTAGATATCCATAGATTATGAAACTGGACTATCTGGAAACTTTGACAAGTCTACTTTCCTGATAAATTATCACCGCTCGCTAAAAAATTCATTTGACGCCCGAACACCAAAAACCAATACTGCCCGAAATGGAACTTTTGGGCCTCCATTGGGGTCTCGATTTAGTGAGTTCTACAGGGCAACGTAGATGTCGATAGACTGTGAAACTAGACTATCTGGAACGCTTGACATGTCTACTTTCCCGATAAATTATTACCGCTCATTGAAAAATTCATTTGACGCCCGAAAACACCAAAATCCCAAAACTGCCCGAAGTGGAACTTTTGGGCCTCCGTTGGGGTCTCGGCTTGGCGAGTTCTACAGCGTAACTAGATGTCGATAGATTATGAAACTAGACTATCTGGAAAGCTTGACAAGTCTACTTTCCCAATAAATTATCACCGCTCCCTGAAAAATTCATTTGAGGCCCGAAAACACCAAAATCCCAAAACTGCCCGAAATAGAACTTTTGGGCCTCCGTTGAGGTCTCGGTTTAGCGAGTTCTACAAGGCAACGTAGATATCCATAGATTATGAAACTGGACTATCTGGAAACCTTGGCAAGTCTACTTTCCCGATAAATTATCACCGCTCGCTGAAAAATTCATTTGACGCCCGAAAACACAAAAAACCAATACTGCCCGAAATGGAACTTTTGGGCCTCCGTTGGGGTCTCGATTTAGTGAGTTCTACAGGGCAACGTAGATGTCGATAGACTATGAAACTAGACTATCTGGAACGCTTGACATGTCTACTTTCCCGATAAATTATCACCGATCGCTGAAAAATTCATTTGACACCCGAAAACACCAAAATCCCAAAACTGCCCGAAATGGAACTTTTGGGCCTCCGTTGGGGTCTCAATTTAGCCAGTTCTACAGGGCAACGTAGATGTCGCTAGACTATGAAACTAGACGATCTGGAAAGCTTGACAAGTCTACTTTCCAGATAAATTATCACCGCTCACTGAAAAATTCATTTGACGCCCGAAAACACCAAAATCCAAAAATTGTCCGAAATGGAACTTTTGGGCCTCCGGTGGGGTCTCGGCTTTGCGAGTTCTACAGGGTAACGTAGATATCCATAGATTATGAAACTGGACTATCTGGAAACCTTGGCAAGTCTACTTTCCCGATAAATTATCACCGCTCGCTGAAAAATTCATTTGACGCCCGAAAACACAAAAAACCAATACTGCCCGAAATGGAACTTTTGGGCCTCCGTTGGGGTCTCGATTTAGTGAGTTCTACAGGGCAACGTAGATGTCGATAGACTATGAAACTAGACTATCTGGAACGCTTGACATGTCTACTTTCCCGATAAATTATCACCGATCGCTGAAAAATTCATTTGACACCCGAAAACACCAAAATCCCAAAACTGCCCGAAATGGAACTTTTGGGCCTCCGTTGGGGTCTCAATTTAGCCAGTTCTACAGGGCAACGTAGATGTCGCTAGACTATGAAACTAGACGATCTGGAAAGCTTGACAAGTCTACTTTCCAGATAAATTATCACCGCTCACTGAAAAATTCATTTGACGCCCGAAAACACCAAAATCCAAAAATTGTCCGAAATGGAACTTTTGGGCCTCCGGTGGGGTCTCGGCTTTGCGAGTTCTACAGGGTAACGTAGATATCCATAGATTATGAAACTGGACTATCTGGAAACTTTGACAAGTCTACTTTCCTGATAAATTATCACCGCTCGCTAAAAAATTCATTTGACGCCCGAACACCAAAAACCAATACTGCCCGAAATGGAACTTTTGGGCCTCCGTTGGGGTCTCGATTTAGTGAGTTCTACAGGGCAACGTAGATGTCGATAGACTGTGAAACTAGACTATCTGGAACGCTTGACATGTCTACTTTCCCGATAAATTATTACCGCTCATTGAAAAATTCATTTGACGCCCGAAAACACCAAAATCCCAAAACTGCCCGAAGTGGAACTTTTGGGCCTCCGTTGGGGTCTCGGCTTGGCGAGTTCTACAGCGTAACTAGATGTCGATAGATTATGAAACTAGACTATCTGGAAAGCTTGACAAGTCTACTTTCCCATTAAATTATCACCGCTCCCTGAAAAATTCATTTGAGGCCCGAAAACACCAAAATCCCAAAACTGCCCGAAATAGAACTTTTGGGCCTCCGTTGAGGTCTCGGTTTAGCGAGTTCTACAAGGCAACGTAGATATACATAGATTATGAAACTGGACTATCTGGAAACCTTGGCAAGTCTACTTTCCCGATAAATTATCACCGCTCGCTGAAAAATTCATTTGACGCCCGAAAACACAAAAAACCAATACTGCCCGAAATGGAACTTTTGGGCCTCCGTTGGGGTCTCGATTTAGTGAGTTCTACAGGGCAACGTAGATGTCGATAGACTATGAAACTAGACTATCTGGAACGCTTGACATGTCTACTTTCCCGATAAATTATCACCGCTCACTGAAAAATTCATTTGACGCCCGAAAACACCAAAATCCAAAAATTGTCCGAAATGGAACTTTTGGGCCTCCGGTGGGGTCTCGGCTTTGCGAGTTCTACAGGGTAACGTAGATATCCATAGATTATGAAACTGGACTATCTGGAAACTTTGACAAGTCTACTTTCCTGATAAATTATCACCGCTCGCTAAAAAATTCATTTGACGCCCGAACACCAAAAACCAATACTGCCCGAAATGGAACTTTTGGGCCTCCGTTGGGGTCTCGATTTAGTGAGTTCTACAGGGCAACGTAGATGTCGATAGACTGTGAAACTAGACTATCTGGAACGCTTGACATGTCTACTTTCCCGATAAATTATTACCGCTCATTGAAAAATTCATTTGACGCCCGAAAACACCAAAATCCCAAAACTGCCCGAAGTGGAACTTTTGGGCCTCCGTTGGGGTCTCGGCTTGGCGAGTTCTACAGCGTAACTAGATGTCGATAGATTATGAAACTAGACTATCTGGAAAGCTTGACAAGTCTACTTTCCCAATAAATTATCACCGCTCCCTGAAAAATTCATTTGAGGCCCGAAAACACCAAAATCCCAAAACTGCCCGAAATAGAACTTTTGGGCCTCCGTTGAGGTCTCGGTTTAGCGAGTTCTACAAGGCAACGTAGATATCCATAGATTATGAAACTGGACTATCTGGAAACCTTGGCAAGTCTACTTTCCCGATAAATTATCACCGCTCGCTGAAAAATTCATTTGACGCCCGAAAACACAAAAAACCAATACTGCCCGAAATGGAACTTTTGGGCCTCCGTTGGGGTCTCGATTTAGTGAGTTCTACAGGGCAACGTAGATGTCGATAGACTATGAAACTAGACTATCTGGAACGCTTGACATGTCTACTTTCCCGATAAATTATCACCGATCGCTGAAAAATTCATTTGACACCCGAAAACACCAAAATCCCAAAACTGCCCGAAATGGAACTTTTGGGCCTCCGTTGGGGTCTCAATTTAGCCAGTTCTACAGGGCAACGTAGATGTCGCTAGACTATGAAACTAGACGATCTGGAAAGCTTGACAAGTCTACTTTCCAGATAAATTATCACCGCTCACTGAAAAATTCATTTGACGCCCGAAAACACCAAAATCCAAAAATTGTCCGAAATGGAACTTTTGGGCCTCCGGTGGGGTCTCGGCTTTGCGAGTTCTACAGGGTAACGTAGATATCCATAGATTATGAAACTGGACTATCTGGAAACCTTGGCAAGTCTACTTTCCCGATAAATTATCACCGCTCGCTGAAAAATTCATTTGACGCCCGAAAACACAAAAAACCAATACTGCCCGAAATGGAACTTTTGGGCCTCCGTTGGGGTCTCGATTTAGTGAGTTCTACAGGGCAACGTAGATGTCGATAGACTATGAAACTAGACTATCTGGAACGCTTGACATGTCTACTTTCCCGATAAATTATCACCGATCGCTGAAAAATTCATTTGACACCCGAAAACACCAAAATCCCAAAACTGCCCGAAATGGAACTTTTGGGCCTCCGTTGGGGTCTCAATTTAGCCAGTTCTACAGGGCAACGTAGATGTCGCTAGACTATGAAACTAGACGATCTGGAAAGCTTGACAAGTCTACTTTCCAGATAAATTATCACCGCTCACTGAAAAATTCATTTGACGCCCGAAAACACCAAAATCCAAAAATTGTCCGAAATGGAACTTTTGGGCCTCCGGTGGGGTCTCGGCTTTGCGAGTTCTACAGGGTAACGTAGATATCCATAGATTATGAAACTGGACTATCTGGAAACTTTGACAAGTCTACTTTCCTGATAAATTATCACCGCTCGCTAAAAAATTCATTTGACGCCCGAACACCAAAAACCAATACTGCCCGAAATGGAACTTTTGGGCCTCCGTTGGGGTCTCGATTTAGTGAGTTCTACAGGGCAACGTAGATGTCGATAGACTGTGAAACTAGACTATCTGGAACGCTTGACATGTCTACTTTCCCGATAAATTATTACCGCTCATTGAAAAATTCATTTGACGCCCGAAAACACCAAAATCCCAAAACTGCCCGAAGTGGAACTTTTGGGCCTCCGTTGGGGTCTCGGCTTGGCGAGTTCTACAGCGTAACTAGATGTCGATAGATTATGAAACTAGACTATCTGGAAAGCTTGACAAGTCTACTTTCCCAATAAATTATCACCGCTCCCTGAAAAATTCATTTGAGGCCCGAAAACACCAAAATCCCAAAACTGCCCGAAATAGAACTTTTGGGCCTCCGTTGAGGTCTCGGTTTAGCGAGTTCTACAAGGCAACGTAGATATCCATAGATTATGAAACTGGACTATCTGGAAACCTTGGCAAGTCTACTTTCCCGATAAATTATCACCGCTCGCTGAAAAATTCATTTGACGCCCGAAAACACAAAAAACCAATACTGCCCGAAATGGAACTTTTGGGCCTCCGTTGGGGTCTCGATTTAGTGAGTTCTACAGGGCAACGTAGATGTCGATAGACTATGAAACTAGACTATCTGGAACGCTTGACATGTCTACTTTCCCGATAAATTATCACCGATCGCTGAAAAATTCATTTGACACCCGAAAACACCAAAATCCCAAAACTGCCCGAAATGGAACTTTTGGGCCTCCGTTGGGGTCTCAATTTAGCCAGTTCTACAGGGCAACGTAGATGTCGCTAGACTATGAAACTGGACTATCTGGAAAGTTTGACATGTGTGCTTTCCAGGTAAATTATTACCGCTCGCTAAAAAATTCATTTGACGCCCGAAAACACCAAAATCCCAAAATTGGCCGAAATGGAACTTTTGGGCCTTCGCTGGGGTCTCGGTTTAGCGAGTTCTACAGGGCAACGTAGATGTCGATAGATTATGAAACTGGACGATCTGGAAAGTTTGACATGTGTACTTTCCAGATAAATTATTACCGCTCGCTGAAAAATTCATTTGACGCCCGAAAACACCAAAATCCCAAAACTGCCCGAAATGGAACTTTGGGGCCTCCGTTGGGGTCTCGGCTTGGCGAGTTCTACAGCGTAACTAGATGTCGATAGATTATGAAACTAGACTATCTGGAAAGCTTGACAAGTCTACTTTCCCAATAAATTATCACCGCTCCCTGAAAAATTCATTTGAGGCCCGAAAACACCAAAATCCCAAAACTGCCCGAAATAGAACTTTTGGGCCTCCGTTGAGGTCTCGGTTTAGCGAGTTCTACAAGGCAACGTAGATATCCATAGATTATGAAACTGGACTATCTGGAAACCTTGGCAAGTCTACTTTCCCGATAAATTATCACCGCTCGCTGAAAAATTCATTTGACGCCCGAAAACACAAAAAACCAATACTGCCCGAAATGGAACTTTTGGGCCTCCGTTGGGGTCTCGATTTAGTGAGTTCTACAGGGCAACGTAGATGTCGATAGACTATGAAACTAGACTATCTGGAACGCTTGACATGTCTACTTTCCCGATAAATTATCACCGATCGCTGAAAAATTCATTTGACACCCGAAAACACCAAAATCCCAAAACTGCCCGAAATGGAACTTTTGGGCCTCCGTTGGGGTCTCAATTTAGCCAGTTCTACAGGGCAACGTAGATGTCGCTAGACTATGAAACTAGACGATCTGGAAAGCTTGACAAGTCTACTTTCCAGATAAATTATCACCGCTCACTGAAAAATTCATTTGACGCCCGAAAACACCAAAATCCAAAAATTGTCCGAAATGGAACTTTTGGGCCTCCGGTGGGGTCTCGGCTTTGCGAGTTCTACAGGGTAACGTAGATATCCATAGATTATGAAACTGGACTATCTGGAAACTTTGACAAGTCTACTTTCCTGATAAATTATCACCGCTCGCTAAAAAATTCATTTGACGCCCGAACACCAAAAACCAATACTGCCCGAAATGGAACTTTTGGGCCTCCGTTGGGGTCTCGATTTAGTGAGTTCTACAGGGCAACGTAGATGTCGATAGACTGTGAAACTAGACTATCTGGAACGCTTGACATGTCTACTTTCCCGATAAATTATTACCGCTCATTGAAAAATTCATTTGACGCCCGAAAACACCAAAATCCCAAAACTGCCCGAAGTGGAACTTTTGGGCCTCCGTTGGGGTCTCGGCTTGGCGAGTTCTACAGCGTAACTAGATGTCGATAGATTATGAAACTAGACTATCTGGAAAGCTTGACAAGTCTACTTTCCCAATAAATTATCACCGCTCCCTGAAAAATTCATTTGAGGCCCGAAAACACCAAAATCCCAAAACTGCCCGAAATAGAACTTTTGGGCCTCCGTTGAGGTCTCGGTTTAGCGAGTTCTACAAGGCAACGTAGATATCCATAGATTATGAAACTGGACTATCTGGAAACCTTGGCAAGTCTACTTTCCCGATAAATTATCACCGCTCGCTGAAAAATTCATTTGACGCCCGAAAACACAAAAAACCAATACTGCCCGAAATGGAACTTTTGGGCCTCCGTTGGGGTCTCGATTTAGTGAGTTCTACAGGGCAACGTAGATGTCGATAGACTATGAAACTAGACTATCTGGAACGCTTGACATGTCTACTTTCCCGATAAATTATCACCGATCGCTGAAAAATTCATTTGACACCCGAAAACACCAAAATCCCAAAACTGCCCGAAATGGAACTTTTGGGCCTCCGTTGGGGTCTCAATTTAGCCAGTTCTACAGGGCAACGTAGATGTCGCTAGACTATGAAACTGGACTATCTGGAAAGTTTGACATGTGTGCTTTCCAGGTAAATTATTACCGCTCGCTAAAAAATTCATTTGACGCCCGAAAACACCAAAATCCCAAAATTGGCCGAAATGGAACTTTTGGGCCTTCGCTGGGGTCTCGGTTTAGCGAGTTCTACAGGGCAACGTAGATGTCGATAGATTATGAAACTGGACGATCTGGAAAGTTTGACATGTGTACTTTCCAGATAAATTATTACCGCTCGCTGAAAAATTCATTTGACGCCCGAAAACACCAAAATCCCAAAACTGCCCGAAATGGAACTTTGGGGCCTCCGTTGGGGTCTCGGCTTGGCGAGTTCTACAGCGTAACTAGATGTCGATAGATTATGAAACTAGACTATCTGGAAAGCTTGACAAGTCTACTTTCCCAATAAATTATCACCGCTCCCTGAAAAATTCATTTGAGGCCCGAAAACACCAAAATCCCAAAACTGCCCGAAATAGAACTTTTGGGCCTCCGTTGAGGTCTCGGTTTAGCGAGTTCTACAAGGCAACGTAGATATCCATAGATTATGAAACTGGACTATCTGGAAACCTTGGCAAGTCTACTTTCCCGATAAATTATCACCGCTCGCTGAAAAATTCATTTGACGCCCGAAAACACAAAAAACCAATACTGCCCGAAATGGAACTTTTGGGCCTCCGTTGGGGTCTCGATTTAGTGAGTTCTACAGGGCAACGTAGATGTCGATAGACTATGAAACTAGACTATCTGGAACGCTTGACATGTCTACTTTCCCGATAAATTATCACCGATCGCTGAAAAATTCATTTGACACCCGAAAACACCAAAATCCCAAAACTGCCCGAAATGGAACTTTTGGGCCTCCGTTGGGGTCTCAATTTAGCCAGTTCTACAGGGCAACGTAGATGTCGCTAGACTATGAAACTAGACGATCTGGAAAGCTTGACAAGTCTACTTTCCAGATAAATTATCACCGCTCACTGAAAAATTCATTTGACGCCCGAAAACACCAAAATCCAAAAATTGTCCGAAATGGAACTTTTGGGCCTCCGGTGGGGTCTCGGCTTTGCGAGTTCTACAGGGTAACGTAGATATCCATAGATTATGAAACTGGACTATCTGGAAACTTTGACAAGTCTACTTTCCTGATAAATTATCACCGCTCGCTAAAAAATTCATTTGACGCCCGAACACCAAAAACCAATACTGCCCGAAATGGAACTTTTGGGCCTCCGTTGGGGTCTCGATTTAGTGAGTTCTACAGGGCAACGTAGATGTCGATAGACTGTGAAACTAGACTATCTGGAACGCTTGACATGTCTACTTTCCCGATAAATTATTACCGCTCATTGAAAAATTCATTTGACGCCCGAAAACACCAAAATCCCAAAACTGCCCGAAATGGAACTTTTGGGCCTCCGTTGGGGTCTCAGTTTAGCGAGTTCAACAGGGCAACGTAGATGTCGCTAGACTATGAAACTAGACTATCTGGAAAGCTTGACAAGTCTACTTTCTAGATAAATTATCACCGCTCACTGAAAAATTCATATGACGCCCGAAAACACCAAAATCCCAAAATTGTCCGAAATGGAACTTTTGGGCCTTTGCTGGGGTCTCGGTTTAGCGAGTTCTACAGGGCAACGTAGATGTCGATAGACTATGAAACTAGACTATCTGGAAAGCTTGACAAGTCTACTTTCTCAATAAATTATCATCGCTCGCTGAAAAATTCATTTGACGCCCGAAAACACCAAAATCCCAAAACTGCCCGAAATGGAACTTTTGGGCCTCCGTTGGGGTCTCGATTTAGTGAGTTCTACAGGGCAACGTAGATGTCGCTAGACTATGAAACTAGACTATCTGGAAAGCTTGACAAGTCTACTTTCCAGATAAATTATCACCGCTCACTGAAAAATTCATTTGACGCCCGAAAACACCAAAATCCCAAAATTGTCCGAAATAGAACTTTTGGGCCTTCGCTGGGGTCTCGGTTTAGCGAGTTCTACAGGGCAACGTAGATGTCGATAGACTATGAAACTAGACTATCTGGAAAGCTTGACAAGTCTACTTTCCCCATAAAGTATCACCGCTCGCTGAAAAATTTATTTGACGCCTGAAAACACCAAAATCCCAGAACTATCCGAGAAGGAACTTGTGGGCCTCTGTTGGGGTCCCGGCTTAGCGAGTTCTACAGGGCAACGTAGATGTCGATAGATTATGAAACTGGACTATCTGGAAAGTTTGACAAGTGTACTTTCCAGATAAATTATTACCGCTCGCTGAAAAATTCATTTGACGCCTGAAAACACCAAAATCCCAAAACTGCCCGTAATGGAACTTTTGGGCCTCCGTTGGGGTCTCGGCTTGGCGAGTTCTACAGGGTAACTAGATGTCGATAGATTATGAAACTAGACTATCTGGAAAGCTTGACAAGTCTACTTTCCCAATAAATTATCACCGCCCCCTTAAAAATTCATTTGACGCCCGAACACACCAAAATCCCAAAACTGCCCGAAATGAAACTTTTGGGCCTCCGTTGAGGTCTCGGTTTAGCGAGTTCTACAAGGCAACGTAGATATCCATAGATTATGAAACTAGACTATCTGGAAACCTTGACAAGTCTACTTTCCCGATAAATTATCACCGCTCGCTGAAAAATTCATTTGACGCCCGAAAACACAAAAATCCCAAAACTGCCCGAAATGGAACTTTTGGGCCTCCGTTGAGGTCTCGGTTTAGCGAGTTCTACAAGGCAATGTAGATATCCATAGATTATGAAACTAGACTATCTGGAAACCTTGACAAGTCTACTTTCCCGATAAATTATCACCGCTCGCTGAAAAATTCATTTGACGCCCGAAAACACCAAAATCCCAAAATTGGCCGAAATGGAACTTTTGGGCCTTCGCTGGGGTCTCGGTTTAGCGAGTTCTACAGGGCAACGTAGATATCCATAGATTATGAAACTGGACTATCTGGAAACCTTGATAAGTCTACTTTCTCGATAAATTATCACCGCTCGCTGAAAAATTCATTTGGCGCCCGAAAACACCAAAATCCCAAAATTGGCCGAAATGGAACTTTTGTTCCTTCGCTGGGGTCTCGGTTTAGCGAGTTCTACAGGGCAACGTAGATATCCATAGATTATGAAACTGGACTATCTGGAAACCTTGACAAGTCTACTTTCCCGATAAATTATCACCGCTCACTGAAAAATTCATTTGACGCCCGAAAACACAAAAAACCAATACTGCCCGAAATGGAACTTTTGGGCCTCCGTTGGGGTCTCGATTTAGTGAGTTCTACTGGGCAACGTAGATGTCGATAGACTATGAAACTAGACTATCTGGAACGCTTGACATGTCTACTTTCCCGATAAATTATCACCGCTCGCTGAAAAATTCATTTGACGCCCGAAAACACCAAAATCCCAAAACTGCCCGAAATGGAACTTTTGGGCCTCCGTTGGGGTCTCAGTTTAGCGAGTTCTACAGGGCAACCTAGATGTCGCTAGACTATGAAATTAGACTATCTGGAAAGCTAGACAAGTCTAGTTTCCAGATAAATTATCACCGCTCACTGAAAAATTCATATGATGCCCGAAAACACCAAAATACCAAAATTGTCCGAAATGGAACTTTTGGGCCTCCGTTGGGGTCTCGGTTTAGCGAGTTCTACAGGGCAACGTAGATGTCGGTAGACTATGAAACTAGACTATCTGGAAAGCTTGACAAGTCTACTTTCCATATAAATTATCACCGCTCACTGAAAAATTCATTTGACGCCCGAAAACACCAAAATCCAAAAATTGTCCGAAATGGAACTTTTGGGCCTCCGGTGGGGTCTCGTTTTTGCGAGTTCTACAGGGTAACGTAGATATCGATAGATTATGAAACTGGACTATCTGGAAACTTTGACAAGTCTACTTTCCCGATAAATTATCACCGCTCGCTAAAAAATTCATTTGACACCCGAAAACACCAAAAACCAATACTGCCCGAAATGGAACTTTTGGGCCTCCGTTGGGGTCTCGATTTAGTGAGTTCTACAGGGCAACGTAGATGTCGATAGACTATGAAACTAGACTATCTGGAATGCTTGACATGTCTACTTTCCCGATAAATTATCACCGCTCGTTGAAAAATTCATTTGACGCCCGAAAACACCAAAATCCCAAAACTGCCCGAAATGGAACTTTTGGGCCTCCGTTGGGGTCTCAGTTTAGCGAGTTCAACAGGGCAACGTAGATGTCGCTAGACTATGAAACTAGACTATCTAGAAAGCTTGACAAGTCTAGTTTCCAGATAAATTATCACCGCTCACTGAAAAATTCATATGACGCCCGAAAACACCAAAATACCAAAATTGTCCGAAATGGAACTTTTGGGCCTCCGTTGGGGTCTCGGTTTTGCGAGTTCTACAGGGCAACGTAGATGTCGATAGACTATGAAACTAGACTATCTGGAAAGCTTGACAAGTCTACTTTCCCAATAAATTATCACCGCTCGCTGAAAAATTCATCCGACGCCCAAAAACACCAAAATCCCAAAACTGCCCGAGATGGAACTTTTGGGCCTCCGTTGGGGTCTCGATTTATTGAGTTCTACAGGGCAACGTAGATGTCGCTAGACTATGAAACTAGACTATCTGGAAAGCTTGACAAGTCTACTTTCCAGATAAATTATCACCGCTCACTGAAAAATTCATTTGACGCCCGAAAACACCAAAATCCCAAAATTGTCCGAAATAGAACTTTTGGGCCTTCGCTGGGGTCTCAGTTTAGCGAGTTCTACAGGGCAACGTAGATGTCGCTAGACTATGAAACTAGACTATCTGGAAAGCTTGACAAGTCTACTTTCCAGATAAATTATCACCGCTCACTGAAAAATTCATTTGACGCCCGAAAACACCAAAATCCAAAAATTGTCCGAAATGGAACTTTTGGGCCTCCGTTGGGGTCTCGACTTTGCGAGTTCTACAGGGTAACGTAGATATCCATAGAATATGAAACTGGACTATCTGGAAACCTTGACAAGTCTACTTTCCCGATAAATTATCACCGCTCGCTGAAAAATTCATTTGACGCCCGAAAACACAAAAAACCAATACTGCCCGATATGGAACTTTTGGGCCTCCGTTGGGGTCTCACTTTAGTGAGTTCTACAGGGCAACGTAGATGTCGATAGACTATGAAACTAGACTATCTGGAACGCTTGACATGTCTACTTTCCTGATAAATTATCACCGCTCGCTGAAAAGTTCATTTGACGCCCGAAAACACCAAAATCCCAAAACTGCCCGAAATGGAACTTTTGGGCCTCCGTTGGGGTCTCAGTTTAGCGAGTTCAACAGGGCAACGTAGATGTCGCTAGACTATGAAACTAGACTCTCTGGAAAGCTTGACAAGTCTACTTTCCAGATAAATTATCACCGCTCACTGAAAAATTCATTTGACGCCCGAAAACACCAAAATCCCAAAATTGTCCGAAATGGAACTTTTGGGCCTTCGCTGGGGTCTCGGTTTAGCGAGTTCTACAGGGCAACTAGATGTCGATAGACTATGAAATAGACTATCTGGAAAGCTTGACAAGTCTACTTTCCCCATAAAGTATCACCGCTCGCTGAAAAATTTATTTGACGCCTGAAAACACCAAAATCCCAAAACTGCCCGAAATGGAACTTTTGGGCCTCCGTTGGGGTCTCAGTTTAGCGAGTTCTACAGGGCAACGTAGATGTCGCTAGACTATGAAACTGGACTATCTGGAAAGCTTGACATGTCTACTTTCCCGATAAATTATCACCGGTCACTGAAAAATTCATTTGACCCCCAAAAACACAAAAATCCCAAAAATGTCCGAAATGGAACTTTTGGGCCTCCGTTGGGGTCTCGGTTTGGCGAGTGCTATAGGGGAACGTAGATGTCGATAGATTATAAAACTGGACTATCTGGAAAGCTTGACATGTCTATTTTCCAGATAAATTATCATCGCTCGCTGAAAAATTCATTTGACGCCCGAAAACACCAAAATCCCAAAACTGCCCGAAATGGAACTTTTGGGTCTCCGTTGGGGTCCCGGCTTAGCGAGTTCTACAGGGCAACATAGATGTCGATAGTTTATGAAACTGGACTATCTGGAAAGTTTGACATGTGTACTTTCCAGATAAATTATTACCGCTCCCTGAAAAATTCATTTGACGCCCGAAAACACCAAAATCCCAAAACTGCCCGAAGTGGAACTTTTGGGCCTCCATTGGGGTCTCGGCTTGGCGAGTTCTACAGGGTAACTAGATGTCGATAGATTATGAAACTAGACTATCTAGAAGGCTTGACAAGTCTACTTTCCCAATAAATTATCACCGCTCGCTGAAATATTCATTTGACGCCCGAAAACACCAAAATCCCAAAACTGCCCGAAATGGAACTTTTGGGCCTCTGTTGGGGTCTCAGTTTATCGAGTTCTACAAGGCAAGGTAGATATCCATAGATTATGAAACTTGACTATCTGGAAACCTTGACAAGTCTACTTTCCCGATAAATTATCACCGCTCGCTGAAAAATTCATTTGACGCCCGAAAACACCAAAAACCAATACTGCCCGAAATAGAACTTTTGGGCCTCCGTTGGGGTCTCGATTTAGTGAGTTGTACAGGGCAACGTAGATGTCGATAGACTATAAAACTAGACTATCTGGAACGTTTGACATGTCTACTTTCCCGATAAATTATCACCGCTCGCTGAAAAATTCATT
Organism: Leucaena leucocephala; assembly: GCA_037074615.1. NCBI lineage: Eukaryota > Viridiplantae > Streptophyta > Magnoliopsida > Fabales > Fabaceae > Leucaena > Leucaena leucocephala. Next base: position 708,230 of record JAYWLJ010000065.1, read on the forward strand.
TGACGCCCGAAAACACAAAAATCCCAAAAATGTCTGAAAAGGAACTTTTGGGCCTCCGTTGGGGTCTCGGTTTGGCGAGTGCTATAGGGGAACGTAGATGTCGATAGATTATAAAACTGGACTATCTGGAAAGCTTGACATGTCTATTTTCCAGATAAATTATCACCGCTCGCTGAAAAATTCATTTGACGCCCGAAAACACCAAAAACCAATACTTCCCAAAATGGAACTTTTGGGCCTCCGTTGGGGTCTCGATTTAGTGAGTTCTACAGGGCAACGTAGATGTCGATAGACTATGAAACTAGACTATCTGGAACGCTTGACATGTCTACTTTCCCGATAAATTATCACCGCTCGCTGAAAAATTCATTTGACGCCCGAAAACACCAAAATTCCAAAACTGCCCGAAATGGAACTTTTGGGCCTCCGTTGGGGTCTCAGTTTAGCGAGTTCTACAGGGCAACGTAGATGTCGCTAGACTTTGAAACTAGACTATCTGGAAAGCTTGACAAGTCTACTTTCCAGATAAATTATCACCGCTCACTGAAAAATTCATTTGACGCCCGAAAACACCAAAATCCAAAAATTGTCTGGAATGGAACTTTTGGGCCTCCGTTGGGGTCTCGGCTTTGCGAGTTCTACAGGATAATGTAGATGTCGATAGATTATGAAACTAGACTATCTAGAAAGCTTAACAAGTCTACTTTCCCGATAAATTATCACCTCTCACTGAAAAATTCATTTGACCCCCGAAAACACCAAAATCCCAAAACTGCCCGAAATGGAACTTTTGGGCCTCCATTGGGGTCTCAGTTTAGCGAGTTCTACAGGGCAACGTAGATGTCCCTAGACTATGAAACTAGACTATCTGGAAAGCTTGACAAGTCTACTTTCCAAATAAATTATCATCGCTCGCTGAAAAATTCATTTGACGCCCGAAAACACTAAAATCCCAGAACTATCCGAGAAGGGACTTTTGGGCCTCCGTTGGGGTCTCGGTTTAGCGAGTTCTACAAGGCAACGTAGATATCCATAGATTATGAAACTGGACTATCTGGAAAGCTTGACAAGTCTACTTTCCCAATAAATTATCACCGCTCCCTGAAAAATTCATTTGACGCCCGAAAACACCAAAATCCCAAAACTGCCCGAAATGGAACTTTTGGGCCTCCGTTGAGGTCTCGGTTTAGCAAGTTCTACAAGGCAACGTAGATATCCATAGATTATGAAACTGGACTATCTGGAAAGCTTGACAAGTCTACTTTCCCCATAAAGTATCACCGCTCACTGAAAAATTTATTTGACGCCTGAAAACACCAAAATCCCAGAACTATCCGAGAAGGAACTTTTGGGCCTCTGTTGGGGTCCCGGCTTAGCGAGTTCTATAGGGCAACGTAGATGTCGATAGATTATGAAACTGGACTATCTGGAAAGTTTGACATGTGTACTTTCCAGATAAATTATTACCGCTCGCTGAAAAATTCATTTGATGCCCGAAAACACCAAAATCCCAAAACTGCCCGAAATGGAACTTTTTGGCCTCCGTTGGGGTCTCGGCTTGGCGAGTTCTACAGGGTAACTAGATGTGGATAGATTATGAAACTAGACTATCTGGAAAGGTTGACAAGTCTACTTTCCCAATAAATTATCACCGCTCCCTGAAAAATTCATTTGACGCCCAAAAACACCAAAATCCCAAAACTGCCCGAAATGGAACTTTTGGGCCTCCGTTGAGGTCTCAGTTTAGCGAGTTCTACATGGCAAGGTAGATATCCATAGATTATGAAACTAGACTATCTGGAAACCTTGACAAGTCTACTTTCCCGATAAATTATCACCGCTCGCTGAAAAATTCATTTGACGCCCGAAAACACAAAAAACCAATACTGCCCGAAATGGAACTTTTGGGCCTCCGTTGGGGTCTCGATTTAGTGAGTTCTACAGGGCAACGTAGATGTCGCTAGACTATGAAACTAGACTATCTGGAACGCTTGACATGTCTACTTTCCAGATAAATTATCACCGCTCACTGAAAAATTCATTTGACCCCCGAAAACACCAAAATCCAAAAATTGTCCGAAATGGAACTTTTGGGCCTCCGTTGGGGTCTCGGCTTTGCGAGTTCTATAGGGTAACGTAGATATCCATAGATTATGAAACTGGACTATCTGGAAAGCTTGACAAGTCTACTTTCCCGATAAATTATCACCGCTCGCTGAAAAATTCATTTGACGCCTGAAAACACCAAAAACCAATACTGCCCAAAATGGAACTTTTGGGCCTCCGTTGGGGTCTCGATTTAGTGAGTTCTACAGGGCAACGTAGATGTCGATAGACTATGAAACTAGACTATCTGGAACGCTTGACATGTCTAGTTTCCCGATAAATTATCACCGCTCGCTGAAAAATTCATTTGACGCCCGAAAACACCAAAATCCCAAAACTGCCCGAAATGGAACTTTTGGGCCTCCGTTGGGGTCTCAGTTTAGCGAGTTCTACAGGGCAACGTAGATGTCGCTAGACTATGAAACTAGACTATCTGGAAAGCTTGACAAGTCTACTTTCCAGATAAATTATCACCGCTCACTGAAAAATTCATTTGACGCCCGAAAACACCAAAATCCAAAAATTGTCCGTAATGGAAGTTTTGGGCCTCCGTTGGGGTCTCGGCTTGGCGAGTTCTACAGGGTAACGTAGATGTCGATAGATTATGAAACTAGACTATCTGGAAAGCTTGACATGTCTACTTTCCCGATAAATTATCATCGCTCACTGAAAAATTCAGTTGATGCCCAAAAACACAAAAATCCCAAAAATGTCTGAAAAGGAACTTTTGGGCCTCCGTTGGGGTCTCGGTTTGGCGAGTGCTATAGGGGAACGTAGATGTCGATAGATTATAAAACTGGACTATCTGGAAAGCTTGACATGTCTATTTTCCAGATAAATTATCACCGCTCGCTGAAAAATTCATTTGACGCCCGAAAACACCAAAATCCCAAAACTGCCCGAAATGGAACTTTTGGGCCTCCGTTGGGGTCTCGGTTTAGCGAGTTCTACAGGGCAACGTAGATGTCACTAGACTATGAAACTAGACTATCTGGAAAGCTTGACAAGTCTACTTCCAGATAAATTATCACCGCTCACTGAAAAATTCATTTGACACCCGAAAACACCAAAATCCCAAAATTGTCCGAAATAGAACTTTTGGGCCTCCGTTGGGGTCTCAGTTTAGCGAGTTCTACAGGGCAACGTAGATGTCGCTAGACTATGAAACTAGACTATCTGGAAAGCTTGACAAGTCTACTTTCCCCATAAAGTATCACCGCTCACTGAAAAATTCATTTGACGCCCGAAAACACCAAAATCCCAGAACTATCCGAGAAGGAACTTTTGGGCCTCCGTTGGGGTCTCGGTTTGGCGAGTGCTACAGTGGAACGTAGATGTCGATAGATTATGAAACTGGACTATCTGGAAAGCTTGACATGTCTACTTTCCCGATAAATTATCACCGTTCACTGAAAAATTCATTTGACCCCCAAAAACACAAAAAATCCCAAAAATGTCCGAAATGAAACTTTTGGGCCTCCGTTGGGGTTTCGGTTTGGCGAGTGCTATAGGGGAACGTATATGTCGATAGATTATAAAACTGGACTATCTGGAAAGCTTGACATGTCTATTTTCCCCATAAAGTATCACCGCTCGCTGAAAAATTTATTTGACGCCTGAAAACACCAAAATCCCAAAACTGCCCGAAATGGAACTTTTGGGCCTCCGTTGGGGTCTCAGTTTAGCGAGTTCTACAGGGCAACATAGATGTCACTAGACTATGAAACTAGACTATCTGGAAAGCTTGACAAGTCTACTTCCAGATAAATTATCACCACTCACTGAAAAATTCATTTGACGCCCGAAAACACCAAAATCCCAAAATTGTCCGAAATAGAACTTTTGGGCCTCCGTTGGGGTCTCGGTTTAGCGAGTTCTACAGGGCAACGTAGATGTCGCTAGACTATGAAACTAGACTATCTGGAAAGCTTGACAAGTCTACTTTCCCCATAAAGTATCACCGCTCACTGAAAAATTCATTTGACGCCCGAAAACACCAAAATCCCAGAACTATCCGAGAAGGAACTTTTGGGCCTCCGTTGGGGTCTCGGTTTGGCGAGTGCTACAGCGGAACGTAGATGTCGATAGATTATGAAACTGGACTATCTGGAAAGCTTGACATGTCTACTTTCCCGATAAATTATCACCGTTCACTGAAAAATTCATTTGACCCCCAAAAACACAAAAAATCCCAAAAATGTCCGAAATGAAACTTTTGGGCCTCCGTTGGGGTTTCGGTTTGGCGAGTGCTATAGGGGAACGTATATGTCGATAGATTATAAAACTGGACTATCTGGAAAGCTTGACATGTCTATTTTCCAGATAAATTATCACCGCTCGCTGAAAAATTCATTTGACGCCCGAAAACACCAAAATCCCAAAACTGCCCGAAATGAAACTTTTGGGTCTCCGTTGGGGTCCCGGCTTAGCGAGTTCTACAGGGCAACATAGATGTCGATAGTTTATGAAACTGGACTATCTGGAAAGTTTGACATGTGTACTTTCCAGATAAATTATTACCGCTCACTGAAAAATTCATTTGACGCCCGAAAACACCAAAATCCCAAAACTGCCCGAAGTGGAACTTTTGGGCCTCCATTGGGGTCTCGGCTTGGCGAGTTCTACAGGGTAACTAGATGTCGATAGATTATGAAACTAGACTATCTAGAAGGCTTGACAATTCTACTTTCCCAATAAATTATCACCGCTCGCTGAAATATTCATTTGACGCCCGAAAACACCAAAATCCCAAAACTGCCCGAAATGGAACTTTTGGGCCTCTGTTGGGGTCTCGGTTTATCGAGTTCTACAAGGCAAGGTAGATATCCATAGATTATAAAACTGGACTATCTGGAAACCTTGACAAGTCTACTTTGCCGATAAATTATAACTGCTCGCTGTAAAATTCATTTGACGCCCGAAAACACCAAAAACCAATACTGCCCGAAATAGAACTTTTGGGCCTCCGTTGGGGTCTCGATTTAGTGAGTTCTACAGGGCAACATAGATGTCGCTAGACTATGAAACTAGACTATCTGGAAAGCTTGACAAGTCTACTTTCCCCATAAAGTATCACCGCTCGCTGAAAAATTCATTTGACGCCCGAAAATACCAAAATCCCAGAACTATCCGAGAAGGGACTTTTGGGCCTCCGTTGGGGTCTCGGTTTGGCGAGTGCTACAGCGGAACGTAGATGTCGATAGATTATGAAACTAGACTATCTGGAAAGCTTGACATGTCTACTTTCCCGATAAATTATCACCGCTCCCTGAAAAATTCATTTGATGCCCAAAAACACAAAAATCCCAAAAATGTCTGAAAAGGAACTTTTGGGCCTCCGTTGGGGTCTCGGTTTGGCGAGTGCTATAGGGGAACGTAGATGTCGATAGATTATAAAACTGGACTATCTGGAAAGCTTGACATGTCTATTTTCCAGATAAATTATCACCGCTCGCTGAAAAATTCATTTGACGCCCGAAAACACCAAAATCCCAAAACTGCCCGAAATGGAACTTTTGGGCCTCCGTTGGGGTCTCGGTTTAGCGAGTTCTACAGGGCAACGTAGATGTCACTAGACTATGAAACTAGACTATCTGGAAAGCTTGACAAGTCTACTTCCAGATAAATTATCACCGCTCACTGAAAAATTCATTTGACACCCGAAAACACCAAAATCCCAAAATTGTCCGAAATAGAACTTTTGGGCCTCCGTTGGGGTCTCAGTTTAGCGAGTTCTACAGGGCAACGTAGATGTCGCTAGACTATGAAACTAGACTATCTGGAAAGCTTGACAAGTCTACTTTCCCCATAAAGTATCACCGCTCACTGAAAAATTCATTTGACGCCCGAAAACACCAAAATCCCAGAACTATCCGAGAAGGAACTTTTGGGCCTCCGTTGGGGTCTGGGTTTGGCGAGTGCTACAGCGGAACGTAGATGTCGATAGATTATGAAACTGGACTATCTGGAAAGCTTGACATGTCTACTTTCCCGATAAATTATCACCGTTCACTGAAAAATTCATTTGACCCCCAAAAACACAAAAAATCCCAAAAATGTCCGAAATGAAACTTTTGGGCCTCCGTTGGGGTTTCGGTTTGGCGAGTGCTATAGGGGAACGTATATGTCGATAGATTATAAAACTGGACTATCTGGAAAGCTTGACATGTCTATTTTCCCCATAAAGTATCACCGCTCGCTGAAAAATTTATTTGACGCCTGAAAACACCAAAATCCCAAAACTGCCCGAAATGGAACTTTTGGGCCTCCGTTGGGGTCTCAGTTTAGCGAGTTCTACAGGGCAACATAGATGTCACTAGACTATGAAACTAGACTATCTGGAAAGCTTGACAAGTCTACTTCCAGATAAATTATCACCACTCACTGAAAAATTCATTTGACGCCCGAAAACACCAAAATCCCAAAATTGTCCGAAATAGAACTTTTGGGCCTCCGTTGGGGTCTCGGTTTAGCGAGTTCTACAGGGCAACGTAGATGTCGCTAGACTATGAAACTAGACTATCTGGAAAGCTTGACAAGTCTACTTTCCCCATAAAGTATCACCGCTCACTGAAAAATTCATTTGACGCCCGAAAACACCAAAATCCCAGAACTATCCGAGAAGGAACTTTTGGGCCTCCGTTGGGGTCTCGGTTTGGCGAGTGCTACAGCGGAACGTAGATGTCGATAGATTATGAAACTGGACTATCTGGAAAGCTTGACATGTCTACTTTCCCGATAAATTATCACCGTTCACTGAAAAATTCATTTGACGCCCGAAAACACCAAAATCCCAAAACTGCCCGAAATGGAACTTTTGGGCCTCCGTTGGGGTCTCGGTTTAGCGAGTTCTACAGGGCAACGTAGATGTCACTAGACTATGAAACTAGACTATCTGGAAAGCTTGACAAGTCTACTTCCAGATAAATTATCACCGCTCACTGAAAAATTCATTTGACACCCGAAAACACCAAAATCCCAAAACTGCCCGAAATGAAACTTTTGGGTCTCCGTTGGGGTCCCGGCTTAGCGAGTTCTACAGGGCAACATAGATGTCGATAGTTTATGAAACTGGACTATCTGTAAAGTTTGACATGTGTAATTTCCAGATAAATTATTACCGCTCGCTGAAAAATTCATTTGACACCCGAAAACACGAAAATCCCAAAACTGCCCGAAGTAGAACTTTTGGGCCTCCGTTGGGGTCTCGGCTTGGCGAGTTCTACAGGGTAACTAGATGTCGATAGATTATGAAACTAGACTATCTAGAAAGCTTGACAAGTCTACTTTCCCAATAAATTATCACCGCTCGCTGAAAAATTCATTTGACGCCCGAAAACACCAAAATCCCAAAACTGCCCGAAATGGAACTTTTGGGCCTCTGTTGGGGTCTCGGTTTAGCGAGTTCTACAAGGCAACGTAGATATCCATAGATTATGAAACTGGACTATCTGGAAACCTTGACAAGTCTACTTTCCCGATAAATTATCACTGCTCGCTGAAAAATTCATTTGACGCCCGAAAACACCAAAAACCAATACTGCCCGAAATGGAACTTTTGGGCCTCCGTTGGGGTCTCGATTTAGTGAGTTCTACAGGGCAACATAGATGTCGCTAGACTATGAAACTAGACTATCTGGAATGCTTGACAAGTCTACTTTCCCGATAAATTATCACCGCTCACTGAAAAATTCATTTGACGCCCGAAAACACCAAAATCCCAAAACTGCCCGAAATGGAACTTTTGGGCCTCCGTTAGGGTCTCGGTTTAGCGAGTTCTACAAGGCAACGTAGATATCCATAGATTATGAAACTATACTATCTGGAAACCTTGACAAGTCTACTTTCCCGATAAATTATCACCGCTCGCTGAAAAATTCATTTGACCCCCGAAAACACCAAAATCCTAAAACTACCCGAAATGGAACTTTTGGGCCTCCGTTGGGGTCTCGGTTTAGCGAGTTCTACAGGGCAACGTAGATGTCACTAGACTATGAAACTAGACTATCTGGAAAGCTTGACAAGTCTACTTTCCCGATAAATTATCACCGCTCACTGAAAAATTCATTTGACGCCCGAAAATACCAAAATCCCAAAACTGCCCGAAATGGAACTTTTGGGCCTCCGTTGGGGTGTCAGTTTAGCGAGTTCTACAGGGCAACGTAGATATCCATAGATTATGAAACTGGACTATCTGGAAACCTTGACAAGTCTACTTTCCAGATAAATTATCACCGCTCGCTGAAAAATTCATTTGACCCCCGAAAACACCAAAATCCTAAAACTACCCGAAATGGAACTTTTAGGCCTCCGTTGGGGTCTCGGTTTAACGAGTTCTACAGGGCAACGTAGATGTCACTAGACTATGAAACTAGACTATCTGGAAAGCTTGACAAGTCTACTTTCCCAATAAATTATCACCGCTCATTGAAAAATTCATTTGACGCCCGAAAACACCAAAATCCAAAAATTGTCCGAAATGGAACTTTTGGGCCTTCGCTGGGGTCTCGGTTTAGCGAGTTCTACAGGGCAACATAGATGTCGATAGACTATGAAACTAGACTACCTGGAAAGCTTGACAAGTCTACTTTCCCATAAAGTATCACCGCTCACAGAAAAATTTATTTGACGCCCGAAAACACCAAAATCCCAGAACTATCCAAGAAGGAACTTTTGGGCCTCCGTTAGGGTCTCAGTTTAGCGAGTGCTACAGGGGAACGTAGATGTCGATAGATTATGAAACTGGACTATCTAGAAAGCTTGACATGTCTACTTTCCCGATAAATTATCACCGTTCACTGAAAAATTCATTTGACCCCCAAAAACACAAAAATCCCAAAAATGTCCAAAATGGAACTTTTGGGCCTCTGTTGGGGTCTCAGTTTGGCGAGTGCTATAGGGGAACGTAGATGTCGATAGATTATAAGACTGGACTATCTGGAAAGCTTGACATGTCTATTTTCCAGATAAATTATCACCGCTCGCTGAAAAATTCATTTGACGCCCGAAAACACCAAAATCCCAAAACTGCCCGAAATGGAACTTTTGGGTCTCCGTTGGGGTCTCCGCTTAGCGAGTTCTACAGGGCAACATAGATGTCGATAGATTATGAAACTGGACTATCTGGAAAGCTTGACAAGTCTACTTTCCAGATAAATTATTACTGCTCGCTGAAAAATTCATTTGACGCCCGAAAACACCAAAAACCAATCCTGCCCGAAATGGAACTTTTGGGCCTCCGTTGGGGTCTCGATTTAGTGAGTTCTACAGGGCAAGGTAGATGTCGCTAGACTATGAAATTGGACTATCTGGAAACCTTGACATGTCTACTTTCCCAATAAATTATCACCGCTCGCTGAAAAATTCATTTGACGCCCGAAAACACCAAAAACCAATCCTGCCCGAAATGGAACTTTTGGGCCTCCGTTGGGGTCTCGATTTAGTGAGTTCTACAGGGCAAGGTAGATGTCGCTAGACTATGAAACTGGACTATCTGGAAACCTTGACATGTCTACTTTCCCAATAAATTATCACCGCTCGCTGAAAAATTCATTTGACGCCCGAAAACACCAAAATCCCAAAACTGCCCGAAATGGAACTTTTGGGTCTCCGTTGGGGTCCCGGCTTAGCGAGTTCTACAGGGCAACGTAGATGTCGCTAGACTATGAAACTAGACTATCTGGAACGCTTGACATGTCTACTTTCCGGATAAATTATCACCGCTCACTGAAAAATTCATTTGATGCCCGAAAACACCAAAATCCCAAAACTGCCCGAAATGGAACTTTTGGGCCTCCGTTGCGGTCTCGGTTTAGCGAGTTTTACAGGGCAACGTAGATGTCGCTAGATTATGAAAATAGACTATCTGGAACGCTTGAAATGTCTACTTTCTGATAAATTATCACCGCTCGCTGAAAAATTCATTTGACGCCCGAAAACACCAAAATCCCAAAACTGCCCGAAATGGAACTTTTGGGCCTCCGTTGGGGTCTCAGTTTAGCGAGTTCTACAGGGCAACGTAGATATCCATAGATTATGAAACTAGACTATCTGGAAAGCTTGACAAGTCTACTTTCCCGATAAATTATCACCGCTCGCTGAAAAATTCATTTGACGCCCGAAAACACCAAAAACCTATACTGCCCGAAATGGAACTTTTGGGCCTCCGTTGGGGTCTCGATTTAGTGAGTTCTACAAGGCAACGTAGATATCCATAGATTATGAAACTGGACTATCTGGAAACCTTGACAAGTCTACTTTCCCGATAAATTATCACCGCTCGCTGACAAAGTCATTTGACGCCCGAAAAACCAAAAACCAATGCTGCCCGAAATGGAACTTTTGGGACTCCGTTGGGGTCTCGATTTAGTGAGTTCTACAGGGCAACGTAGATGTCGATAGACTATGAAACTAGACTATCTGGAACGCTTGACATGTCTACTTTCCCGATAAATTATCACCGCTCGCTGAAAAATTCATTTAACGCCCGAAAAAACCAAAATCCCAAAACTGCCCGAAATGGAACTTTTGGGCCTCCGTTGGGGTCTCAGTTTAGCGAGTTCTACAAGGCAACGTAGATGTCGCTAGACTATGAAACTAGACTATCTGGAAAGCTTGACAAGTCTACTTTCCCAATAAATTATCACCGCTCATTGAAAAATTCATTTGACGCCCGAAAACACCAAAATCCAAAAATTGTCCGAAATGGAACTTTTGGGCCTTCGCTGGGGTCTCGGTTTAGCGAGTTCTACAGGGCAACATAGATGTCGATAGACTATGAAACTAGACTACCTGGAAAGCTTGACAAGTCTACTTTCCCATAAAGTATCACCGCTCACAGAAAAATTTATTTGACGCCCGAAAACACCAAAATCCCAGAACTATCCAAGAAGGAACTTTTGGGCCTCCGTTAGGGTCTCGGTTTGGCGAGTGCTACAGGGGAACGTAGATGTCGATAGATTATGAAACTGGACTATCTAGAAAGCTTGACATGTCTACTTTCCCGATAAATTATCACCGTTCACTGAAAAATTCATTTGACCCCCAAAAACACAAAAATCCCAAAAATGTCCAAAATGGAACTTTTGGGCCTCCGTTGGGGTCTCGATTTAGTGAGTTCTACAGGGCAACATAGATGTCGCTAGACTATGAAACTAGACTATCTGGAAAGCTTGACAAGTCTACTTTCCCGATAAATTATCACCGCTCACTGAAAAATTCATTTGACGCCCGAAAACACCAAAATCCCAAAACTGCCCGAAATGGAACTTTTGGGCCTCCGTTAGGGTCTCGGTTTAGCGAGTTCTACAAGGCAACGTAGATATCCATAGATTATGAAACTATACTATCTGGAAACCTTGACAAGTCTACTTTCCCGATAAATTATCACCGCTCGCTGAAAAATTCATTTGACCCCCGAAAACACCAAAATCCTAAAACTACCCGAAATGGAACTTTTGGGCCTCCGTTGGGGTCTCGGTTTAGCGAGTTCTACAGGGCAACGTAGATGTCACTAGACTATGAAACTAGACTATCTGGAAAGCTTGACAAGTCTACTTTCCCGATAAATTATCACCGCTCACTGAAAAATTCATTTGACGCCCGAAAATACCAAAATCCCAAAACTGCCCGAAATGGAACTTTTGGGCCTCCGTTGGGGTCTCAGTTTAGCGAGTTCTACAGGGCAACGTAGATATCCATAGATTATGAAACTGGACTATCTGGAAACCTTGACAAGTCTACTTTCCCAATAAATTATCACCGCTCGCTGAAAAATTCATTTGACCCCCGAAAACACCAAAATCCTAAAACTACCCGAAATGGAACTTTTGGGCCTCCGTTGGGGTCTCGGTTTAGCGAGTTCTACAGGGCAACGTAGATGTCACTAGACTATGAAACTAGACTATCTGGAAAGCTTGACAAGTCTACTTTCCCGATAAATTATCACCGCTCACTGAAAAATTCATTTGACGCCCGAAAATACCAAAATCCCAAAACTGCCCGAAATGGAACTTTTGGGCCTCCGTTGGGGTCTCAGTTTAGCGAGTTCTACAGGGCAACGTAGATATCCATAGATTATGAAACTGGACTATCTGGAAACCTTGACAAGTCTACTTTCCCAATAAATTATCACCGCTCGCTGAAAAATTCATTTGACCCCCGAAAACACCAAAATCCTAAAACTACCCGAAATGAAACTTTTAGGCCTCCGTTGGGGTCTCGGTTTAGCGAGTTCTACAGGGCAACGTAGATGTCACTAGACTATGAAACTAGACTATCTGGAAAGCTTGACAAGTCTACTTTCCCAATAAATTATCACCGCTCATTGAAAAATTCATTTGACGCCCGAAAACACCAAAATCCAAAAATTGTCCGAAATGGAACTTTTGGGCCTTCGCTGGGGTCTCGGTTTAGCGAGTTCTACAGGGCAACATAGATGTCGATAGACTATGAAACTAGACTACCTGGAAAGCTTGACAAGTCTACTTTCCCATAAAGTATCACCGCTCACAGAAAAATTTATTTGACGCCCGAAAACACCAAAATCCCAGAACTATCCAAGAAGGAACTTTTGGGCCTCCGTTAGGGTCTCGGTTTGGCGAGTGCTACAGGGGAACGTAGATGTCGATAGATTATGAAACTGGACTATCTAGAAAGCTTGACATGTCTACTTTCCCGATAAATTATCACCGTTCACTGAAAAATTCATTTGACCCCCAAAAACACAAAAATCCCAAAAATGTCCAAAATGGAACTTTTGGGCCTCCGTTGGGGTCTCAGTTTGGCGAGTGCTATAGGGGAACGTAGATGTCGATAGATTATAAAACTGGACTATCTGGAAAGCTTGACATGTCTATTTTCCAGATAAATTATCACCGCTCGCTGAAAAATTCATTTGACACCCGAAAACACCAAAATCCCAAAACTGCCCGAAATGGAACTTTTGGGTCTCCGTTGGGGTCTCCGCTTAGCGAGTTCTACAGGGCAACATAGATGTCGATAGATTATGAAACTGGACTATCTGGAAAGCTTGACAAGTCTACTTTCCAGATAAATTATTACCGCTCGCTGAAAAATTCATTTGACGCCCGAAAACACCCAAAACCAATCCTGCCCGAAATGGAACTTTTGGGCCTCCGTTGGGGTCTCGATTTAGTGAGTTCTACAGGGCAAGGTAGATGTCGCTAGACTATGAAACTGGACTATCTGGAAACCTTGACATGTCTACTTTCCCGATAAATTATCACCGCTCGCTGAAAAATTCATTTGACGCCCGAAAACACCAAAATTCCAAAACTGTCCGAAATGGAACTTTTGTGCCTTCGCTGGGGTCTCAGTTTACCGAGTTCTACAGGGCAACATAGATGTCGATAGACTATGAAACTAGACTATCTGGAAAGCTTGACAAGTCTACTTTCCCAATAAAGTATCACCGCTCACTGAAAAAATCATTTGACGCCCGAAAACACCAAAAACCAATACTGCCCGAAATGGAACTTTTGGGCCTCCGTTGGGGTCTCGATTTAGTGAGTTCTACAAGGCAACGTAGATATCCATAGATTATGAAACTGGACTATCTGGAAACCTTGACAAGACTACTTTCCCGATAAATTATCACCGCTCGCTGACAAATTCATTTGACGCACGAAAACACCAAAATCCCAAAACTGCCCGAAATGCAACTTTTGGGCCTCCGTTGGGGTCTCGGTTTGGCGAGTTCTACAGGGTAACTAGATGTCGATAGACTATGAAACTAGACTATCTGGAAAGCTTGACAAGTCTACTTTCCCAATAAATTATCACCGCTCCCTGAAAAATTCATTTGACGCCCGAAAACACCAAAATCCCAAAACTGCCCGAAATGGAACTTTTGGGCCTCCGTTGGGGTCTCAGTTTAGCGAGTTCTACAGGGCAACGTAGATGTCGCTAGACTATGAAACTAGACTATCTGGAAAGCTTGACAAGTCTACTTTCCCAATAAATTATCACCGCTCGCTGAAAAATTCATTTGACGCCCGAAAAAACCAAAATCCCAAAACTGCCCGAAATGGAACTTTTGGGCCTCCGTTGGGGTCTCAGTTTAGCAAGTTCTACAAGGCAACGTAGATGTCGCTAGACTATGAAACTAGACTATCTGGAAAGCTTGACAAGTCTACTTTCCAGATAAATTATCACTGCTCACTGAAAAATTCATTTGACGCCCGAAAACACCAAAATCCCAAAATTGTCCAAAATGGAACTTTTGAGCCTCCGTTGGGGTCTCGGCTTGGCGAGTTCTACAGGGTAACGTAGATGTCGATAGACTATGAAACTTGACTATCTGGAAAGCTTGACAAGTCTACTTTCCAGATAAATTATCACCGCTCGCTGAAAAATTCATTTGACGCCCGAAAACACCAAAATCCCAAAACTGCCCGAAATGGAACTTTTGGGCCTCCGTTGGGGTCTCAGTTTAGCGAGTTCTACAGGGTAACTAGATGTCGATAGACTATGAAACTAGACTATCTGAAAACCTTGACAAGTCTACTTTCCCGATAAATTATCACCGCTCGCTGAAAAAATCATTTGACGCCCGAAAACACCAAAAACCAATACTGCCCGAAATGGAACTTTTGGGCCTCCGTTGGGGTCTCGATTTAGTGAGTTCTACAAGGCAACGTAGATATCCATAGATTATGAAACTGGACTATCTGGAAACCTTGACAAGACTACTTTCCCGATAAATTATCACCGCTCGCTGACAAATTCATTTGACGCCCGAAAACACCAAAATCCCAAAACTGCCCGAAATGGAACTTTTGGGCCTCCGTTAGGGTCTCGGTTTAGCGAGTTCTACAAGGCAACGTAGATATCCATAGATTATGAAACTATACTATCTGGAAACCTTGACAAGTCTACTTTCCCGATAAATTATCACCGCTCGCTGAAAAATTCATTTGACCCCCGAAAACACCAAAATCCTAAAACTACCCGAAATGGAACTTTTGGGCCTCCGTTGGGGTCTCGGTTTAGCGAGTTCTACAGGGCAACGTAGATGTCACTAGACTATGAAACTAGACTATCTGGAAAGCTTGACAAGTCTACTTTCCCGATAAATTATCACCGCTCACTGAAAAATTCATTTGACGCCCGAAAATAGCAAAATCCCAAAACTGCCCGAAATGGAACTTTTGGGCCTCCGTTGGGATCTCAGTTTAGCGAGTTCTACAGGGCAACGTAGATATCCATAGATTATGAAACTGGACTATCGGGAAACCTTGACAAGTCTACTTTCCCAATAAATTATCACCGCTCGCTGAAAAATTCATTTGACCCCCGAAAACACCAAAATCCTAAAACTACCCGAAATGGAACTTTTAGGCCTCCGTTGGGGTCTCGGTTTAACGAGTTCTACAGGGCAACGTAGATGTCACTAGACTATGAAACTAGACTATCTGGAAAGTTTGACAAGTCTACTTTCCCAATAAATTATCACCGCTCATTGAAAAATTCATTTGACGCCCGAAAACACCAAAATCCAAAAATTGTCCGAAATGGAACTTTTGGGCCTTCGCTGGGGTCTCGGTTTAGCGAGTTCTACAGGGCAACATAGATGTCGATAGACTATGAAACTAGACTACCTGGAAAGCTTGACAAGTCTACTTTCCCATAAAGTATCACCGCTCACAGAAAAATTTATTTGACGCCCGAAAACACCAAAATCCCAGAACTATCCAAGAAGGAACTTTTGGGCCTCCGTTAGGGTCTCGGTTTGGCGAGTGCTATAGGGGAACGTAGATGTCGATAGATTATGAAACTGGACTATCTAGAAAGCTTGACATGTCTACTTTCCCGATAAATTATCACCGTTCACTGAAAAATTCATTTGACCCCCAAAAACACAAAAATCCCAAAAATGTCCAAAATGGAACTTTTGGGCCTCCGTTGGGGTCTCAGTTTGGCGAGTGCTATAGGGGAACGTAGATGTCGATAGATTATAAAACTGGACTATCTGGAAAGCTTGACATGTCTATTTTCCAGATAAATTATCACCGCTCGCTGAAAAATTCATTTGACGCCCGAAAACACCAAAATCCCAAAACTGCCCGAAATGGAACTTTTGGGTCTCCGTTGGGGTCTCCGCTTAGCGAGTTCTACAGGGCAACATAGATGTCGATAGATTATGAAACTGGACTATCTGGAAAGCTTGACAAGTCTACTTTCCAGATAAATTATTACCGCTCGCTGAAAAATTCATTTGACGCCCGAAAACACCAAAAACCAATCCTGCCCGAAATGGAACTTTTGGGCCTCCGTTGGGGTCTCGATTTAGTGAGTTCTACAGGGCAAGGTAGATGTCGCTAGACTATGAAACTGGACTATCTGGAAACCTTGACATGTCTACTTTCCCGATAAATTATCACCGCTCGCTGAAAAATTCATTTGACGCCCGAAAACACCAAAATCCCAAAACTGTCCGAAATGGAACTTTTGTGCCTTCGCTGGGGTCTCAGTTTACCGAGTTCTACAGGGCAACATAGATGTCGATAGACTATGAAACTAGACTATCTGGAAAGCTTGACAAGTCTACTTTCCCAATAAAGTATCACCGCTCACTGAAAAAATCATTTGACGCCCGAAAACAACAAAAACTAATACTGCCCGAAATGGAACTTTTGGGCCTCCGTTGGGGTCTCGATTTAGTGAGTTCTACAAGGCAACGTAGATATCCATAGATTATGAAACTGGACTATCTGGAAACCTTGACAAGACTACTTTCCCGATAAATTATCACCGCTCGCTGACAAATTCATTTGACGCCCGAAAACACCAAAATCCCAAAACTGCCCGAAATGCAACTTTTGGGCCTCCGCTGGGGTCTCGGTTTGGCGAGTTCTACAGGGTAACTAGATGTCGATAGACTATGAAACTAGACTATCTGGAAAGCTTGACAAGTCTACTTTCCCAATAAATTATCACCGCTCGCTGAAAAATTCATTTGACCCCCGAAAACACCAAAATCCTAAAACTACCCGAAATGGAACTTTTGGGCCTCCGTTGGGGTCTCGGTTTAGCGAGTTCTACAGGGCAACGTAGATGTCACTAGACTATGAAACTAGACTATCTGGAAAGCTTGACAAGTCTACTTTCCCGATAAATTATCACCGCTCACTGAAAAATTCATTTGACGCCCGAAAATACCAAAATCCCAAAACTGCCCGAAATGGAACTTTTGGGCCTCCGTTGGGATCTCAGTTTAGCGAGTTCTACAGGGCAACGTAGATATCCATAGATTATGAAACTGGACTATCGGGAAACCTTGACAAGTCTACTTTCCCAATAAATTATCACCGCTCGCTGAAAAATTCATTTGACCCCCGAAAACACCAAAATCCTAAAACTACCCGAAATGGAACTTTTAGGCCTCCGTTGGGGTCTCGGTTTAACGAGTTCTACAGGGCAACGTAGATGTCACTAGACTATGAAACTAGACTATCTGGAAAGTTTGACAAGTCTACTTTCCCAATAAATTATCACCGCTCATTGAAAAATTCATTTGACGCCCGAAAACACCAAAATCCAAAAATTGTCCGAAATGGAACTTTTGGGCCTTCGCTGGGGTCTCGGTTTAGCGAGTTCTACAGGGCAACATAGATGTCGATAGACTATGAAACTAGACTACCTGGAAAGCTTGACAAGTCTACTTTCCCATAAAGTATCACCGCTCACAGAAAAATTTATTTGACGCCCGAAAACACCAAAATCCCAGAACTATCCAAGAAGGAACTTTTGGGCCTCCGTTAGGGTCTCGGTTTGGCGAGTGCTATAGGGGAACGTAGATGTCGATAGATTATGAAACTGGACTATCTAGAAAGCTTGACATGTCTACTTTCCCGATAAATTATCACCGTTCACTGAAAAATTCATTTGACCCCCAAAAACACAAAAATCCCAAAAATGTCCAAAATGGAACTTTTGGGCCTCCGTTGGGGTCTCAGTTTGGCGAGTGCTATAGGGGAACGTAGATGTCGATAGATTATAAAACTGGACTATCTGGAAAGCTTGACATGTCTATTTTCCAGATAAATTATCACCGCTCGCTGAAAAATTCATTTGACGCCCGAAAACACCAAAATCCCAAAACTGCCCGAAATGGAACTTTTGGGTCTCCGTTGGGGTCTCCGCTTAGCGAGTTCTACAGGGCAACATAGATGTCGATAGATTATGAAACTGGACTATCTGGAAAGCTTGACAAGTCTACTTTCCAGATAAATTATTACCGCTCGCTGAAAAATTCATTTGACGCCCGAAAACACCAAAAACCAATCCTGCCCGAAATGGAACTTTTGGGCCTCCGTTGGGGTCTCGATTTAGTGAGTTCTACAGGGCAAGGTAGATGTCGCTAGACTATGAAACTGGACTATCTGGAAACCTTGACATGTCTACTTTCCCGATAAATTATCACCGCTCGCTGAAAAATTCATTTGACGCCCGAAAACACCAAAATCCCAAAACTGTCCGAAATGGAACTTTTGTGCCTTCGCTGGGGTCTCAGTTTACCGAGTTCTACAGGGCAACATAGATGTCGATAGACTATGAAACTAGACTATCTGGAAAGCTTGACAAGTCTACTTTCCCAATAAAGTATCACCGCTCACTGAAAAAATCATTTGACGCCCGAAAACAACAAAAACTAATACTGCCCGAAATGGAACTTTTGGGCCTCCGTTGGGGTCTCGATTTAGTGAGTTCTACAAGGCAACGTAGATATCCATAGATTATGAAACTGGACTATCTGGAAACCTTGACAAGACTACTTTCCCGATAAATTATCACCGCTCGCTGACAAATTCATTTGACGCCCGAAAACACCAAAATCCCAAAACTGCCCGAAATGCAACTTTTGGGCCTCCGCTGGGGTCTCGGTTTGGCGAGTTCTACAGGGTAACTAGATGTCGATAGACTATGAAACTAGACTATCTGGAAAGCTTGACAAGTCTACTTTCCCAATAAATTATCACCGCTCGCTGAAAAATTCATTTGACGCCCGAAAACACCAAAATCCCAAAACTGCCCGAAATGGAACTTTTGGGCCTCCGTTGGGGTCTCAGTTTAGCGAGTTCTACAGGGCAACGTAGATGTCGCTAGACTATGAAACTAGACTATCTGGAAAGCTTGACAAGTCTACTTTCCCAATAAATTATCACCGCTCACTGAAAAATTCATTTGACGCCCGAAAACACCAAAATCCCAAAACTGCCCGAAATGGAACTTTTGGGCCTCCGTTGGGGTCTCAGTTTAGCGAGTTCTACAAGGCAACGTAGATGTCGCTAGACTATGAAACTAGACTATCTGGAAAGCTTGACAAGTCTACTTTCCAGATAAATTATCACTGCTCACTGAAAAATTCATTTGACGCCCGAAAACACCAAAATCCCAAAATTGTCCAAAATGGAACTTTTGAGCCTCCGTTGGGGTCTCGGCTTGGCGAGTTCTACAGGGTAACGTAGATGTCGATAGACTATGAAACTTGACTATCTGGAAAGCTTGACAAGTCTACTTTCCAGATAAATTATCACCGCTCGCTGAAAAATTCATTTGACGCCCGAAAACACCAAAATCCCAAAACTGCCCGAAATGGAACTTTTGGGCCTCCGTTGGGGTCTCAGTTTAGCGAGTTCTACAGGGTAACTAGATGTCGATAGACTATGAAACTAGACTATCTGAAAACCTTGACAAGTCTACTTTCCCGATAAATTATCACCGCTCGCTGAAAAAATCATTTGACGCCCGAAAACACCAAAAACCAATACTGCCCGAAATGGAACTTTTGGGCCTCCGTTGGGGTCTCGATTTAGTGAGTTCTACAAGGCAACGTAGATATCCATAGATTATGAAACTGGACTATCTGGAAACCTTGACAAGACTACTTTCCCGATAAATTATCACCGCTCGCTGACAAATTCATTTGACGCCCGAAAACACCAAAATCCCAAAACTGCCCGAAATGGAACTTTTGGGCCTCCGTTAGGGTCTCGGTTTAGCGAGTTCTACAAGGCAACGTAGATATCCATAGATTATGAAACTATACTATCTGGAAACCTTGACAAGTCTACTTTCCCGATAAATTATCACCGCTCGCTGAAAAATTCATTTGACCCCCGAAAACACCAAAATCCTAAAACTACCCGAAATGGAACTTTTAGGCCTCCGTTGGGGTCTCGGTTTAACGAGTTCTACAGGGCAACGTAGATGTCACTAGACTATGAAACTAGACTATCTGGAAAGTTTGACAAGTCTACTTTCCCAATAAATTATCACCGCTCATTGAAAAATTCATTTGACGCCCGAAAACACCAAAATCCAAAAATTGTCCGAAATGGAACTTTTGGGCCTTCGCTGGGGTCTCGGTTTAGCGAGTTCTACAGGGCAACATAGATGTCGATAGACTATGAAACTAGACTACCTGGAAAGCTTGACAAGTCTACTTTCCCATAAAGTATCACCGCTCACAGAAAAATTTATTTGACGCCCGAAAACACCAAAATCCCAGAACTATCCAAGAAGGAACTTTTGGGCCTCCGTTAGGGTCTCGGTTTGGCGAGTGCTACAGGGGAACGTAGATGTCGATAGATTATGAAACTGGACTATCTAGAAAGCTTGACATGTCTACTTTCCCGATAAATTATCACCGTTCACTGAAAAATTCATTTGACCCCCAAAAACACAAAAATCCCAAAAATGTCCAAAATGGAACTTTTGGGCCTCCGTTGGGGTCTCAGTTTGGCGAGTGCTATAGGGGAACGTAGATGTCGATAGATTATAAAACTGGACTATCTGGAAAGCTTGACATGTCTATTTTCCAGATAAATTATCACCGCTCGCTGAAAAATTCATTTGACGCCCGAAAACACCAAAATCCCAAAACTGCCCGAAATAGAACTTTTGGGTCTCCGTTGGGGTCTCCGCTTAGCGAGTTCTACAGGGCAACATAGATGTCGATAGATTATGAAACTGGACTATCTGGAAAGCTTGACAAGTCTACTTTCCAGATAAATTATTACCGCTCGCTGAAAAATTCATTTGACGCCCGAAAACACCAAAAACCAATCCTGCCCGAAATGGAACTTTTGGGCCTCCGTTGGGGTCTCGATTTAGTGAGTTCTACAGGGCAAGGTAGATGTCGCTAGACTATGAAACTGGACTATCTGGAAACCTTGACATGTCTACTTTCCCGATAAATTATCACCGCTCGCTGAAAAATTCATTTGACGCCCGAAAACACCAAAATCCCAAAACTGTCCGAAATGGAACTTTTGTGCCTTCGCTGGGGTCTCAGTTTACCGAGTTCTACAGGGCAACATAGATGTCGATAGACTATGAAACTAGACTATCTGGAAAGCTTGACAAGTCTACTTTCCCAATAAAGTATCACCGCTCACTGAAAAATTTATTTGACGCCCGAAAACACCAAAATCCCAGAACTATCTGAGAAGGAACTTTTGGGCCTCCGTTGCGGTCTCGGTTTGGCGACTGCTACAGGGGAACGTAGATGTCGATAGATTATGAAACTGGACAATCTGGAAAGCTTGACATGTCTACTTTCCCGATAAATTATCACCGCTCACTGAAAAATTCATTTGACACCCGAAAACACAAAAATCCCAAAAATGTCCGAAATGGAACTTTTGGGCCTCCGTTGGGGTCTCAGTTTGGCGAGTTCTACAGGGTAACGTAGATGTCGATAGATTATGAAACTAGACTATCTGGAAAGCTTGAAAAGTCTACTTTCCAGATAAATTATCACTGCTCACTGAAAAATTCATTTGACGCCCGAAAACACCAAAATCCCAAAATTGTTCGGAATGGAACTTTTGGGCCTCCGTTGGGGTCTCGGTTTAGCGAGTTCTACAGGGCAACGTAGATGTCGCTAGACTATGAAACTAGACTATCTGGAAAGCTTGACAAGTCTACTTTCCAGATAAATTATCACCGCTCACTGAAAAATTCATTTGACCCCCGAAAACACCAAAATCCCAAAATTGTCTGAAATGGAACTTTTGGGCCTTCGCTGGGGTCTCGGTTTAGCGAGTTCTACAGGGCAACATAGATGTCAATAGACTATGAAACTAGACTATCTGGAAAGCTTGACAAGTCTACTTTCCCCATAAAGTATCATCGCTCGCTGAAAAATTTATTTGACGCCCGAAAACACCAAAATCCCAGAACTATCCGAGAAGGAACTTTTGGGCCTCCAGGGGTCTCGGTTTGGCGAGTGCTACAGGGGAACGTAGATGTCGATAGATTATGAAACTGGACTATTTGGAAAGCTTGACATGTCTATTTTCCAGATAAATTATCACCGCTCGCTGAAAAATTCATTTGACGCCCGAAAACACCAAAATCCCAAAACTGCCCGAAATGGAACTTTTGGGCCTCCGTTGGGGTCTCGGCTTGGCGAGTTCTACAGGGTAACTAGATGTCGATAGACTATGAAACTAGACTATCTGGAAAGCTTGACAAGTCTACTTTCCCAATAAATTATCACCGCTCGCTGAAAAATTCATTTGAGGCCCGAAAACACCAAAATCCCAAAACTGCCCGAAATGGAACTTATGGGCCTCCGTTGGGGTCTCAGTTTAGCGAGTTCTACAAGGCAACGTAGATATCCATAGATTATGAAACTGGACTATCTGGAAACCTTGACAAGTCTACTTTCCCGATAAATTATCACGCTCGCTGACAAATTCATTTGACGCCCGAAAAAACCAAAAACCAATGCTGCCCGAAATGGAACTTTTGGGCCTCCGTTTGGGTCCCGACTTAGCGAGTTCTACAGGGCAACATAGATGTCAATAGATTATGAAACTGGACTATCTGGAAAGTTTGACATGTGTACTTTCCAGATAAATTATTACCGCTCGCTGAAAAATTCATTTGACGCCCAAAAACACCAAAATCCCAAAACTGCCCGAAATGGAACTTTTGGGCCTCCGTTGGGGTCTCGGCTTGGCGAGTTCTACAGGGTAACTAGATGTCGATAGATTATGAAACTAGACTATCTGGAAAGCTTGACAAGTCTACTTTCCCAATAAATTATCACCGCTCGCTGAAAAATTCATTTGACGCCCGAAAACACAAAAAACCAATACTGCCCGAAATGGAACTTTTGGGCCTCCGTTGAGGTCTCGATTTAGTGAGTTCTACAGGGCAACGTAGATGTCGATAGACTATGAAACTAGACTATCTAGAACGCTTGACATGTCTACTTTCCTGATAAATTATCACCGCTCGCTGAAAAATTCATTTGACGCCCGAAAACACCAAAATCCCAAAACTGCCCGAAATGGAACTTTTGGGTCTCCGTTGGGGTCCCGGCTTAGCGAGTTCTACAGGGCAACGTAGATGTCGCTAGACTATGAAACTAGACTATGTGGAAAGCTTGACAAGTCTACTTTCTAGATAAATTATTACCGCTCGCTGAAATATTCATTTGACCCCCGAAAACACCAAAATCCCAAAATTGTCCGAAATGGAACTTTTGGGCCTCCGTTGGGGTCTCGGCTTGGCGAGTTCTAAAGGGTAACGTAGATGTCGATAGATTATGAAACTGGACTATCTGGAAAGCTTGACAAGTCTACTTTCCTGATAAATTATCACCTCTCGCTGAAAAATTGATTTGACGCTCGAAAACACCAAAATCACAAAACTGCCTGAAATGGAACTTTTGGGCCTCCGTTGGGGTCTCGGCTTGGCGAGTTCTACAGGGTAACTAGATGTCGATAGATTATGAAACTAGACTATCTGGAAAGCTTGACAAGTATACTTTCCCAATAAATTATCACCGCTCGCTGAAAAATTCATTTGACGCCCGAAAACACCAAAATCCCAAAACTGCCCGAAATGGAACTTTTGGGTCTCCGTTGGGGTCCCGGCTTAGCGAGTTCTACAGGGCAACGTAGATGTCGCTAGACTATGAAACTAGAATATCTGGAACGCTTGACATGTCTACTTTCCGGATAAATTATCACCGCTCGCTGAAAAATTCATTTGATGCCCGAAAACACCAAAATCCCAAAACTGCCCGAAATGGAACTTTTGGGCCTCCGTTGGGGTCTCGGTTTAGCGAGTTTTACAGGGCAACGTAGATGTCGCTAGATTATGAAAATAGACTATCTGGAACGCTTGAAATGTCTACTTTCTGATAAATTATCACCGCTCGCTGAAAAATTCATTTGACGCCCGAAAACACCAAAATCCCAAAACTGCCCGAAATGGAACTTTTGGGCCTCCGTTGGGGTCTCAGTTTAGCGAGTTCTACAGGGCAACGTAGATATCCATAGATTATGAAACTAGACTATCTGGAAAGCTTGACAAGTCTACTTTCCCGATAAATTATCACCGCTCGCTGAAAAATTCATTTGACGCCCGAAAACACCAAAAACCTATACTGCCCGAAATGGAACTTTTGGGCCTCCGTTGGGGTCTCGATTTAGTGAGTTCTACAAGGCAACATAGATATCCATAGATTATGAAACTGGACTATCTGGAAACCTTGACAAGTCTACTTTCCTGATAAATTATCACCGCTCGCTGACAAAGTCATTTGACGCCCGAAAAACCAAAAACCAATGCTGCCCGAAATGGAACTTTTGGGACTCCGTTGGGGTCTCGATTTAGTGAGTTCTACAGGGCAACGTAGATGTCGATAGACTATGAAACTAGACTATCTGGAACGCTTGACATGTCTACTTTCCCGATAAATTATCACCGCTCGCTGAAAAATTCATTTAACGCCCGAAAAAACCAAAATCCCAAAACTGCCCGAAATGGAACTTTTGGGCCTCCGTTGGGGTCTCAGTTTAGCGAGTTCTACAAGGCAACGTAGATGTCGCTAGACTATGAAACTAGACTATCTGGAAAGCTTGACAAGTCTACTTTCCCAATAAATTATCACCGCTCGCTGAAAAATTCATTTGACGCCCGAAAACACCAAAATCCCAAAACTGCCCGAAATGGAACTTTTGGGCCTCCGTTGGGGTCTCAGTTTAGCGAGTTCTACAGGGCAACGTAGATGTCGCTAGACTATGAAACTAGACTATCTGGAAAGCTTGACAAGTCTACTTTCCAGATAAATTATCACCGCTCACTGAAAAATTCATTTGACGCCCGAAAATACCAAAATCCCAAAATTGTCCGAAATGGAACTTTTGAGCCTCCGTTGGGGTCTCGGCTTGGCGAGTTCTACAGGGTAACGTAGATGTCGATAGACTATGAAACTTGACTATCTGGAAAGCTTGACAAGTCTACTTTCCTGATAAATTATCACCTCTCGCTGAAAAATTCATTTGACCCCCGAAAACACCAAAATCCCAAAACTGCCCGAAATGGAACTTTTGGGCCTACGTTGGGGTCTCAGTTTAGCGAGTTCTACAGGGCAATGTAGATGTCGATAGACTATGAAACTTTACTATCTGGAAAGCTTGACATGTCTACTTTCCCGATAAATTATCACCGCTCACTGAAAAATTCATTTGACGCCCAAAAACACAAAAATCCCAAAAATGTCCGAAATGGAACTTTTGGGCCTCCGTTGGGGTCTCGATTTGGCGAGTGCTATAGGGGAACGTAGATGTCGATAGATTATGAAACTAGAATATCTGGAAAGCTTGACATGTCTATTTTGCAGATAAATTATCACCGCTCGCTGAAAAATTCATTTGACGCCCAAAAACACCAAAATCCCAAAACTGCCCGAAATGGAACTTTTGGGTCTCCGTTGGGGTCTCGATTTAGTGAGTTCTACAGGGCAACGTAGATGTCGATAGACTATGAAACTAGACTATCTGGAACGCTTGACATGTCTACTTTCCCGATAAATTATCACCGCTCGCTGAAAAATTCATTTGACGCCCGAAAAAACCAAAATCCCAAAACTGCCCGAAATGGAACTTTTGGGCCTCCGTTGGGGTCTCAGTTTAGCGAGTTCTACAGGGCAACGTAGATGTCGCTAGACTATGAAACTATACTATCTGAAAAGCTTGACAAGTCTACTTTCCCAATAAATTATCACCGCTCGCTGAAAAATTCATTTGACGCCCGAAAACACCAAAAACCAATACTGCCCTAAATGGAACTTTTGGGCCTCCGTTGGGGTCTCGATTTAGTGAGTTCTACAGGGCAACGTAGATGTCGATAGACTATGAAACTAGACTATCTGGAACGCTTGACATGTCTACTTTCCTGATAAATTATCACCGCTCGCTGAAAAATTCATTTGACGCCCGAAAACACCAAAATCCCAAAACTGCCCGAAATGGAACTTTTGGGTCTCCGTTGGGGTCCCGGCTTAGCGAGTTCTACAGGGCAACGTAGATGTCGCTAGACTATGAAACTAGACTATCTGGAACGCTTGACATGTCTACTTTCTGATAAATTATCACCGCTCGCTGAAAAATTCATTTGACGCCCGAAAACACCAAAATCCCAAAACTGCCCGAAATGGAACTTTTGGGCCTCCGTTGGAGTCTCAGTTTAGCGAGTTCTACAGGGCAACGTAGATATCCATAGATTATGAAACTAGACTATCTGAAAACCTTGACAAGTCTACTTTCCCGATAAATTATCACCGCTCGCTGAAAAAATCATTTGACGCCCGAAAACACCAAAAACCAATACTGCCCGAAATGGAACTTTTGGGCCTCCGTTGGGGTCTCGATTTAGTGAGTTCTACAAGGCAACGTAGATATCCATAGATTATGAAACTGGACTATCTGGAAACCTTGACAAGACTACTTTCCCGATAAATTATCACCGCTCGCTGACAAATTCATTTGACGCCCGAAAACACCAAAATCCCAAAACTGCCCGAAATGCAACTTTTGGGCCTCCGTTGGGGTCTCGGTTTGGCGAGTTCTACAGGGTAACTAGATGTCGATAGACTATGAAACTAGACTATCTGGAAAGCTTGACAAGTCTACTTTCCCAATAAATTATCACCGCTCGCTGAAAAATTCATTTGACGCCCGAAAACACCAAAATCCCAAAACTGCCCGAAATGGAACTTTTGGGCCTCCGTTGGGGTCTCAGTTTAGCGAGTTCTACAGGGCAACGTAGATGTCGCTAGACTATGAAACTAGACTATCTGGAAAGCTTGACAAGTCTACTTTCCCAATAAATTATCACCGCTCGCTGAAAAATTCATTTGACGCCCGAAAACACCAAAATCCCAAAACTGCCCGAAATGGAACTTTTGGGCCTCCGTTGGGGTCTCAGTTTAGCGAGTGCTATAGGGGAACGTAGATGTCAATAGATTATGTAACTAGAATATCTGGAAAGCTTGACATGTCTATTTTCCAGATAAATTATCACCGCTCGCTGAAAAATTCATTTGACGCCCAAAAACACCAAAATCCCAAAACTGCCCGAAATGGAACTTTTGGGTCTCCGTTGGGGTCTCGATTTAGTGAGTTCTACAGGGCAACGTAGATGTCGATAGACTATGAAACTAGACTATCTGGAAAGCTTGACAAGTCTACTTTCCAGATAAATTATCACCGCTCACTGAAAAATTCATTTGACGCCCGAAAACATCAAAATCCCAAAATTGTCCGAAATGGAACTTTTGAGCCTCCGTTGGGGTCTCGGCTTGGCGAGTTCTACAGGGTAACGTAGATGTCGATAGACTATGAAACTAGACTATCTGGAAAGCTTGACAAGTCTACTTTCCCAATAAATTATCACCGCTCGCTGAAAAATTCATTTGACGCCCGAAAACACCAAAATCCCAAAACTGCCCGAAATGGAACTTTTGGGCCTCCGTTGGGGTCTCAGTTTAGCGAGTTCTACAGGGCAACGTAGATGTCGCTAGACTATGAAACTAGACTATCTGGAAAGCTTGACAAGTCTACTTTCCCAATAAATTATCACCGCTCGCTGAAAAATTCATTTGACGCCCGAAAACACCAAAATCCCAAAACTGCCCGAAATGGAACTTTTGGGCCTCCGTTGGGGTCTCAGTTTAGCGAGTTCTACAAGGCAACGTAGATGTCGCTAGACTATGAAACTAGACTATCTGGAAAGCTTGACAAGTCTACTTTCCAGATAAATTATCACCGCTCACTGAAAAATTCATTTGACGCCCGAAAACACCAAAATCCCAAAATTGTCCGAAATGGAACTTTTGAGCCTCCGTTGGGGTCTCGGCTTGGCGAGTTCTACAGGGTAACGTAGATGTCGATAGACTATGAAACTTGACTATCTGGAAAGCTTGACAAGTCTACTTTCCTGATAAATTATCACCTCTCGCTGAAAAATTCATTTGACCCCCGAAAACACCAAAATCCCAAAACTGCCCGAAATGGAACTTTTTGGCCTACGTTGGGGTCTCAGTTTAGCGAGTTCTACAGGGCTATGTAGATGTCGATAGACTATGAAACTTTACTATCTGGAAAGCTTGACATGTCTACTTTCCCGATAAATTATCACCGCTCACTGAAAAATTCATTTGACGCCCAAAAACACAAAAATCCCAAAAATGTCCGAAATGGAACTTTTGGGCCTCCGTTGGGGTCTCGATTTGGCAAGTGCTATAGGGGAACGTAGATGTCAATAGATTATGAAACTAGAATATCTGGAAAGCTTGACATGTCTATTTTCCAGATAAATTATCACCGCTCGCTGAAAAATTCATTTGACGCCCAAAAACACCAAAATCCCAAAACTGCCCGAAATGGAACTTTTGGGTCTCCGTTGGGGTCTCGATTTAGTGAGTTCTACAGGGCAACGTAGATGTCGATAGACTATGAAACTAGACTATCTGGAACGCTTGACATGTCTACTTTCCCGATAAATTATCACCGCTCGCTGAAAAATTCATTTGACGCCCGAAAAAACCAAAATCCCAAAACTGCCCGAAATGGAACTTTTGGGCCTCCGTTGGGGTCTCAGTTTAGCGAGTTCTACAGGGCAACGTAGATGTCGCTAGACTATGAAACTAGACTATCTGAAAAGCTTGACAAGTCTACTTTCCAGATAAATTATCACCGCTCACTGAAAAATTCATATGATGCCCGAAAACACCAAAATACCAAAATTGTCCGAAATGGAACTTTTGGGCCTCCGTTGGGGTCTCGGTTTAGCGAGTTCTACAGGGCAACGTAGATGTCGCTAGACTATGAAACTAGACTATCTGGAAAGCTTGACAAGTCTACTTTCCAGATAAATTATCACCGCTCACTGAAAAATTCATTTGACGCCCGAAAACACCAAAATCCCAAAATTGTCCGAAATGGAACTTTTGGGCCTTCGCTGGGGTCTCGGTTTAGCGAGTTCTACAGGGCAACGTAGATGTCGATAGACTATGAAACTAGACTATCTGGAAAGCTTGACAAGTCTACTTTCCCCATAAAGTATCACCGCTCGCTGAAAAATTTATTTGACGCCCGAAAACACCAAAATCCCAGAACTATCCGAGAAGGAACTTTTGGGCCTCCGTTGGGGTTTCAGTTTGGCGAGTGCTACAGGGGAACGTAGATGTCGATAGATTATGAAACTTTACTATCTGGAAAGCTTGACATGTCTACTTTCCCGATAAATTATCACCGCTCACTGAAAAATTCATTTGACGCCCAAAAACACAAAAATCCCAAAAATGTCCGAAATGGAACTTTTGGGCCTCCGTTGGGGTCTCGATTTGGCGAGTGCTATAGGGGAACGTAGATGTCGATAGATTATGAAACTAGAATATCTGGAAAGCTTGACATGTCTATTTTCCAGATAAATTATCACCGCTCGCTGAAAAATTCATTTGACGCCCAAAAACATCAAAATCCAAAAACTGCCCGAAATGGAACTTTTGGGTCTCCGTTGGGGTCCCGGCTTAGCGAGTTCTACAGGACAACGTAGATGTCGATAGATTATAAAACTGGACAATCTGGAAAGTTTGACATGTGTACTTTCCAGATAAATTATTACCGCTCGCTGAAAAATTCATTTGACACCCGAAAACACCAAAATCCCAAAATTGTCCGAAATGGAACTTTTGGGCCTGCGCTGGGGTCTCGGTTTAGCGAGTTCTACAGGGCAACGTAGACGTCGATAGACTATGAGACTAGACTATCTTGAAAGCTTGACAAGTCTACTTTCCCCATAAAGTATCACCGGTCGCTGAAAAATTTATTTGACGCCCGAAAACACCAAAATCCCAGAACTATCCAAGAAGGAACTTTTGGGCCTCCGTTGGGGTTTCGGTTTGACGAGTGCTACAGGGGAACGTAGATGTCGATAGATTATGAAACTAGACTATCTGGAAAGCTTGACATGTCTACTTTCCCGATAAATTATCACCGCTCACTGAAAAATTCATTTGACGCCCAAAAACACAAAAATCCCAAAAATGTCCGAAATGGAACTTTTGGGCCTCCGTTGGGGTCTCATTTTGGCGAGTGCTATAGGGGAACGTAGATGTCGATAGAGTATGAAACTAGACTATCTGGAAAGCTTGACATGTCTATTTTCCAGACAAATTATCACCGCTCGCTAAAAAATTCATTTGACGCCCGAAAACACCAAAATCCCAAAACTGCCCGAAATGGAACTTTTGGGCCTCCGTTGGGGTCTCAGTTTAGCGAGTTCTACAGGGCAACGTAGATGTCGCTAGACTATGAAACTAGACTATCTGGAAAGCTAGACAAGTCTACTTTCCCAATAAATTATCACCGCTCGCTGAAAAATTCATTTGACGCCCGAAAACACCAAAATCCCAAAACTGCCCGAAATGGAACTTTTGGGCCTCCGTTGGGGTCTCAGTTTAGCGAGTTCTACAGGGCAACGTAGATGTCGCTAGACTATGAAACTAGACTATCTGGAAAGCTTGACAAGTCTACTTTCCAGATAAATTATCACCGCTCACTGAAAAATTCAGTTGACGCCCGAAAACACCAAAATCCCAAAATTGTCCGAAATGGAACTTTTGAGCCTCCATTGGGGTCTCGGCTTGGCGAGTTCTACAGGGTAACGTAGATGTCGATAGACTATGAAACTTGACTATCTGGAAAGCTTGACAAGTCTACTTTCCTGATAAATTATCACCTCTCGCTGAAAAATTCATTTGACCCCCGAAAACACCAAAATCCCAAAACTGCCCGAAATGGAACTTTTGGGCCTACGTTGGGGTCTCAGTTTAGCGAGTTGTACAGGGCAACGTAGATGTCGCTAGACTATGAAACTAGACTATCTGGAAAGCTTGACAAGTCTACTTTCCAGATAAATTATCACCGCTCACTGAAAAATTCATTTGACGCCCGAAAACACCAAAATCCCAAAAATGTCCGAAATGGAACTTTTGGGCCTCCGTTGGGGTCTCGATTTGGCGAGTGCTATAGGGGAACGTAGATGTCGATAGATTATGAAACTAGAATATCTGGAAAGCGTGACATGTCTATTTTCCAGATAAATTATCACCGCTCGCTGAAAAATTCATTTGATGCCCAAAAACACCAAAATCCCAAAACTGCCCGAAATGGAACTTTTGGGTCTCCGTTGGGGTCCCGGCTTAGCGAGTTCTACAGGACAACGTAGATGTCGATAGATTATAAAACTGGACAATCTGGAAAGTTTGACATGTGTACTTTCCAGATAAATTATCACCGCTCGCTGAAAAATTCATTTGACACCCGAAAACACCAAAATCCCAAAACTGCCCGAAATGGAACTTTTGGGCCTCCGTTGGGGTCTCAGTTTAGCGAGTTCTACAGGGCAACGTAGATGTCGCTAGACTATGAAACTAGACTATCTGGAAAGCTTGACAAGTCTACTTTCCAGATAAATTATCACCGCTCACTGAAAAATTCATTTGACGCCCGAAAACACCAAAATCCCAAAATTGTCCGAAATGGAACTTTTGAGCCTCCATTGGGGTCTCGGCTTGGCGAGTTCTACAGGGTAACGTAGATGTCGATAGACTATGAAACTTGACTATCTGGAAAGCTTGACAAGTCTACTTTCCTGATAAATTATCACCTCTCGCTGAAAAATTCATTTGACCCCCGAAAACACCAAAATCCCAAAACTGCCCGAAATGGAACTTTTAGGCCTACGTTGGGGTCTCAGTTTAGCGAGTTGTACAGGGCAATGTAGATGTCGATAGACTATGAAACTAGACTATCTGGAAAGCTTGACAAGTCTACTTTCCCCATAAAGTATCACCGCTCGCTGAAAAATTTATTTGACGCCCGAAAACACCAAAATCCCAGAACTATCCGAGAAGGAACTTTTGGGCCTCCGTTGGGGTTTCAGTTTGGCGAGTGCTACAGGGGAACGTAGATGTCGATAGATTATGAAACTTTACTATCTGGAAAGCTTGACATGTCTACTTTCCCGATAAATTATCACCGCTCACTGAAAAATTCATTTGACGCCCAAAAACACAAAAATCCCAAAAATGTCCGAAATGGAACTTTTGGGCCTCCGTTGGGGTCTCGTTTTGGCGAGTGCTATAGGGGAACGTAGATGTCGATAGATTATGAAACTGGACTATCTGGAAAGCTTGACATGTCTATTTTCCAGACAAATTATCACCGCTCGCTAAAAAATTCATTTGACGCCCGAAAACACCAAAATCCCAAAACTGCCCGAAATGGAACTTTTGGGCCTCCGTTGGGGTCTCAGTTTAGCGAGTTCTACAGGGCAACGTAGATGTGGCTAGACTATGAAACTAGACTATCTGGAAAGCTTGACAAGTCTACTTTCCCAATAAATTATCACCGCTCGCTGAAAAATTCATTTGACGCCCGAAAACACCAAAATCCCAAAACTGCCCGAAATGGAACTTTTGGGCCTCCGTTGGGGTCTCAGTTTAGCGAGTTCTACAGGGCAACGTAGATGTCGCTAGACTATGAAACTAGACTATCTGGAAAGCTTGACAAGTCTACTTTCCCAATAAATTATCACCGCTCGCTGAAAAATTCATTTGACGCCCGAAAACACCAAAATCCCAAAACTGCCCGAAATGGAACTTTTGGGCCTCCGTTGGGGTCTCAGTTTAGCGAGTTCTACAAGGCAACGTAGATGTCGCTAGACTATGAAACTAGACTATCTGGAAAGCTTGACAAGTCTACTTTCCAGATAAATTATCACCGCTCACTGAAAAATTCATTTGACGCCCGAAAACACCAAAATCCCAAAATTGTCCAAAATGGAACTTTTGAGCCTCCGTTGGGGTCTCGGCTTGGCGAGTTGTACAGGGCAATGTAGATGTCGATAGACTATGAAACTAGACTATCTGGAAAGCTTGACAAGTCTACTTTCCCCATAAAGTATCACCGCTCGCTGAAAAATTTATTTGACGCCCGAAAACACCAAAATCCAAGAACTATCCGAGAAGGAACTTTTGGGCCTCCGTTGGGGTTTCAGTTTGGCGAGTGCTACAGGGGAACGTAGATGTCGATAGATTATGAAACTGTACTATCTGGAATGCTTGACATGTCTACTTTCCCGATAAATTATCACCGCTCACTGAAAAATTCATTTGACGCCCAAAAACACAAAAATCCCAAAAATGTCCGAAATGGAACTTTTGGGCCTCCGTTGGGGTCTCGATTTGGCGAGTGCTATAGGGGAACGTAGATGTCAATAGATTATGAAACTAGAATATCTGGAAAGCTTGACATGTCTATTTTCCAGATAAATTATCACCGCTCGCTGAAAAATTCATTTGACGCCCAAAAACACCAAAATCCCAAAACTGCCCGAAATGGAACTTTTGGGTCTCCGTTGGGGTCCTGGCTTAGCGAGTTCTACAGGACAACGTAGATGTCGATAGATTATAAAAATGGACAATTTGGAAAGTTTGACATGTGTACTTTCCAGATAAATTATTACCGCTCGCTGAAAAATTCATTTGACACCCGAAAACACCAAAATCCCAAAATTGTCCGAAATGGAACTTTTGGGCCTGCGCTGGGGTCTCGGTTTAGCGAGTTCTACAGGGCAACGTAGATGTCGATAGACTATGAGACTAGACTATCTTGAAAGCTTGACAAGTCTACTTTCCCCATAAAGTATCACCGCTCGCTGAAAAATTTATTTGACGCCCGAAAACACCAAAATCCCAGAACTATCCAAGAAGGAACTTTTGGGCCTCCGTTGGGGTTTCGGTTTGGCGAGTACTACAGGGGAACGTAGATGTCGATAGATTATGAAACTGGACTATCTGGAAAGCTTGACATGTCTACTTTCCCGATAAATTATCACCGCTCACTGAAAAATTCATTTGACGCCCAAAAACACAAAAATCCCAAAAATGTCCGAAATGGAACTTTTGGGCCTCCGTTGGGGTCTCGTTTTGGCGAGTGCTATAGGGGAACGTAGATGTCGATAGATTATGAAACTAGACTATCTGGAAAGCTTGACATGTCTATTTTCCAGATAAATTATCACCGCTCGCTAAAAAATTCATTTGATGCCCGAAAACACCAAAATCCCAAAACTGCCCGAAATGGAACTTTTGGGTCTCCGTTGGGGTCCCGGCTTAGCGAGTTCTACAGGGCAACGTAGATGTCGATAGATTATGAAACTGGACTATCTCGAAAGGTTGACAAGTCTACTTTCCCGATAAATTATCACCGCTCACTGAAAAATTCATTTGACGCCCGAAAACACCAAAATCCCAAAATTGTCCGAAATGGAACTTTTGGGCCTCCGTTGGGGTCTCGGTTTAGCGAGTTCTACAGGGCAACGTAGATGTCGCTAGACTATGAGACTAGACTATCTTGAAAGCTTGACAAGTCTACTTTCCCCATAAAGTATCACCGCTCGCTGAAAAATTTATTTGACGCCCGAATACACCAAAATCCGAAAACTGCCCGAAATAGAACTTTTGGGCCTACGTTGGGGTCTCAGCTTGGCGAGTTCTACAGGGCCACGTAGATGTCGATAGACTATGAAACTGGACTATCTGGAAA
Source organism: Leucaena leucocephala (assembly GCA_037074615.1). Taxonomy (NCBI): domain Eukaryota; kingdom Viridiplantae; phylum Streptophyta; class Magnoliopsida; order Fabales; family Fabaceae; genus Leucaena; species Leucaena leucocephala. The sequence continues at coordinate 743,278 of JAYWLJ010000065.1, forward strand.
GTTTGACAAGTCTACTTTCTAATAAATTATCACGTCTCGCTGAAAAATTCATTTGACGCCCGAAAATACCAAAATCCCAAAACTGCCCGAAATGGAACTTTTGGGCCTCCGTTGGGGTCTCGGCTTGGTGAGTTCTACAGGGTAACGTAGATGTCAATAGATTATGAAACTGAACTATCTGGAAAGCTTGACAAGTCTACTTTCCTGATAAATTATCACCACTCACTGAAAAATTCATTTGACACCCGAAAACACCAAAATCCCAAAACTGCCCGAAATGGAACTTTTGGGCCTCCGTTGGGGTCCCAGTTTAGCGAGTTCTACAGGGTAACGTAGATGTCGATAGATTATGAAACTGGACTATCTGGAAAGCTTGACAAGTCTACTTTCCCGATAAATTATCACCGCTCGCTGAAAAATTCATTTGACGCCCGAAAACACCAAAATCCCAAGACTGCCTGAAATGGAACTTTTGGGCTTCCGTTGGGTTCTCGGCTTGGCGAGTTCTACAGGGTAACGTAGATATCGCTAGACTATGAAACTAGACTATCTGGAAAACTTGACAAGTCTACTTTCCTGATAAATTCTCACCGCTCCCTGAAAAAGTTATTTGACGCCCGAAAACACCAAAATCCTAAAATTGCCCGAAATGGAACTTTTGGGCCTCCGTTGGGGTCTCGGCTTGGCGAGTTCTACAGGGTAACGTAGATGTCGATAGACTATGAAACTTGACTATCTGGAAAGCTTGACAAGTCTACTTTCCTGATAAATTATCACCTCTCGCTGAAAAATTCATTTGACCCCCGAAAACACCAAAATCCCAAAACTGCCCGAAATGGAACTTTTGGGCCTACGTTGGGGTCTCAGTTTAGCGAGTTGTACAGGGCAACGTAGATGTCGCTAGACTATGAAACTAGACTATCTGGAAAGCTTGACAAGTCTACTTTCCAGATAAATTATCACCGCTCACTGAAAAATTCATTTGACGCCCGAAAACACCAAAATCCCAAAAATGTCCGAAATGGAACTTTTGGGCCTCCGTTGGGGTCTCGATTTGGCGAGTGCTATAGGGGAACGTAGATGTCGATAGATTATGAAACTAGAATATCTGGAAAGCGTGACATGTCTATTTTCCAGATAAATTATCACCGCTCGCTGAAAAATTCATTTGATGCCCAAAAACACCAAAATCCCAAAACTGCCCGAAATGGAACTTTTGGGTCTCCGTTGGGGTCCCGGCTTAGCGAGTTCTACAGGACAACGTAGATGTCGATAGATTATAAAACTGGACAATCTGGAAAGTTTGACATGTGTACTTTCCAGATAAATTATCACCGCTCGCTGAAAAATTCATTTGACACCCGAAAACACCAAAATCCCAAAACTGCCCGAAATGGAACTTTTGGGCCTCCGTTGGGGTCTCAGTTTAGCGAGTTCTACAGGGCAACGTAGATGTCGCTAGACTATGAAACTAGACTATCTGGAAAGCTTGACAAGTCTACTTTCCAGATAAATTATCACCGCTCACTGAAAAATTCATTTGACGCCCGAAAACACCAAAATCCCAAAATTGTCCGAAATGGAACTTTTGAGCCTCCATTGGGGTCTCGGCTTGGCGAGTTCTACAGGGTAACGTAGATGTCGATAGACTATGAAACTTGACTATCTGGAAAGCTTGACAAGTCTACTTTCCTGATAAATTATCACCTCTCGCTGAAAAATTCATTTGACCCCCGAAAACACCAAAATCCCAAAACTGCCCGAAATGGAACTTTTAGGCCTACGTTGGGGTCTCAGTTTAGCGAGTTGTACAGGGCAATGTAGATGTCGATAGACTATGAAACTAGACTATCTGGAAAGCTTGACAAGTCTACTTTCCCCATAAAGTATCACCGCTCGCTGAAAAATTTATTTGACGCCCGAAAACACCAAAATCCCAGAACTATCCGAGAAGGAACTTTTGGGCCTCCGTTGGGGTTTCAGTTTGGCGAGTGCTACAGGGGAACGTAGATGTCGATAGATTATGAAACTTTACTATCTGGAAAGCTTGACATGTCTACTTTCCCGATAAATTATCACCGCTCACTGAAAAATTCATTTGACGCCCAAAAACACAAAAATCCCAAAAATGTCCGAAATGGAACTTTTGGGCCTCCGTTGGGGTCTCGTTTTGGCGAGTGCTATAGGGGAACGTAGATGTCGATAGATTATGAAACTGGACTATCTGGAAAGCTTGACATGTCTATTTTCCAGACAAATTATCACCGCTCGCTAAAAAATTCATTTGACGCCCGAAAACACCAAAATCCCAAAACTGCCCGAAATGGAACTTTTGGGCCTCCGTTGGGGTCTCAGTTTAGCGAGTTCTACAGGGCAACGTAGATGTGGCTAGACTATGAAACTAGACTATCTGGAAAGCTTGACAAGTCTACTTTCCCAATAAATTATCACCGCTCGCTGAAAAATTCATTTGACGCCCGAAAACACCAAAATCCCAAAACTGCCCGAAATGGAACTTTTGGGCCTCCGTTGGGGTCTCAGTTTAGCGAGTTCTACAGCGCAACGTAGATGTCGCTAGACTATGAAACTAGACTATCTGGAAAGCTTGACAAGTCTACTTTCCCAATAAATTATCACCGCTCGCTGAAAAATTCATTTGACGCCCGAAAACACCAAAATCCCAAAACTGCCCGAAATGGAACTTTTGGGCCTCCGTTGGGGTCTCAGTTTAGCGAGTTCTACAAGGCAACGTAGATGTCGCTAGACTATGAAACTAGACTATCTGGAAAGCTTGACAAGTCTACTTTCCAGATAAATTATCACCGCTCACTGAAAAATTCATTTGACGCCCGAAAACACCAAAATCCCAAAATTGTCCAAAATGGAACTTTTGAGCCTCCGTTGGGGTCTCGGCTTGGCGAGTTGTACAGGGCAATGTAGATGTCGATAGACTATGAAACTAGACTATCTGGAAAGCTTGACAAGTCTACTTTCCCCATAAAGTATCACCGCTCGCTGAAAAATTTATTTGACGCCCGAAAACACCAAAATCCAAGAACTATCCGAGAAGGAACTTTTGGGCCTCCGTTGGGGTTTCAGTTTGGCGAGTGCTACAGGGGAACGTAGATGTCGATAGATTATGAAACTGTACTATCTGGAATGCTTGACATGTCTACTTTCCCGATAAATTATCACCGCTCACTGAAAAATTCATTTGACGCCCAAAAACACAAAAATCCCAAAAATGTCCGAAATGGAACTTTTGGGCCTCCGTTGGGGTCTCGATTTGGCGAGTGCTATAGGGGAACGTAGATGTCAATAGATTATGAAACTAGAATATCTGGAAAGCTTGACATGTCTATTTTCCAGATAAATTATCACCGCTCGCTGAAAAATTCATTTGACGCCCAAAAACACCAAAATCCCAAAACTGCCCGAAATGGAACTTTTGGGTCTCCGTTGGGGTCCTGGCTTAGCGAGTTCTACAGGACAACGTAGATGTCGATAGATTATAAAAATGGACAATTTGGAAAGTTTGACATGTGTACTTTCCAGATAAATTATTACCGCTCGCTGAAAAATTCATTTGACACCCGAAAACACCAAAATCCCAAAATTGTCCGAAATGGAACTTTTGGGCCTGCGCTGGGGTCTCGGTTTAGCGAGTTCTACAGGGCAACGTAGATGTCGATAGACTATGAGACTAGACTATCTTGAAAGCTTGACAAGTCTACTTTCCCCATAAAGTATCACCGCTCGCTGAAAAATTTATTTGACGCCCGAAAACACCAAAATCCCAGAACTATCCAAGAAGGAACTTTTGGGCCTCCGTTGGGGTTTCGGTTTGGCGAGTACTACAGGGGAACGTAGATGTCGATAGATTATGAAACTGGACTATCTGGAAAGCTTGACATGTCTACTTTCCCGATAAATTATCACCGCTCACTGAAAAATTCATTTGACGCCCAAAAACACAAAAATCCCAAAAATGTCCGAAATGGAACTTTTGGGCCTCCGTTGGGGTCTCGTTTTGGCGAGTGCTATAGGGGAACGTAGATGTCGATAGATTATGAAACTAGACTATCTGGAAAGCTTGACATGTCTATTTTCCAGATAAATTATCACCGCTCGCTAAAAAATTCATTTGATGCCCGAAAACACCAAAATCCCAAAACTGCCCGAAATGGAACTTTTGGGTCTCCGTTGGGGTCCCGGCTTAGCGAGTTCTACAGGGCAACGTAGATGTCGATAGATTATGAAACTGGACTATCTCGAAAGGTTGACAAGTCTACTTTCCCGATAAATTATCACCGCTCACTGAAAAATTCATTTGACGCCCGAAAACACCAAAATCCCAAAATTGTCCGAAATGGAACTTTTGGGCCTCCGTTGGGGTCTCGGTTTAGCGAGTTCTACAGGGCAACGTAGATGTCGCTAGACTATGAGACTAGACTATCTTGAAAGCTTGACAAGTCTACTTTCCCCATAAAGTATCACCGCTCGCTGAAAAATTTATTTGACGCCCGAATACACCAAAATCCGAAAACTGCCCGAAATAGAACTTTTGGGCCTACGTTGGGGTCTCAGCTTGGCGAGTTCTACAGGGCCACGTAGATGTCGATAGACTATGAAACTGGACTATCTGGAAAGTTTGACAAGTCTACTTTCTAATAAATTATCACGTCTCGCTGAAAAATTCATTTGACGCCCGAAAATACCAAAATCCCAAAACTGCCCGAAATGGAACTTTTGGGCCTCCGTTGGGGTCTCGGCTTGGTGAGTTCTACAGGGTAACGTAGATGTCAATAGATTATGAAACTGAACTATCTGGAAAGCTTGACAAGTCTACTTTCCTGATAAATTATCACCACTCACTGAAAAATTCATTTGACACCCGAAAACACCAAAATCCCAAAACTGCCCGAAATGGAACTTTTGGGCCTCCGTTGGGGTCCCAGTTTAGCGAGTTCTACAGGGTAACGTAGATGTCGATAGATTATGAAACTGGACTATCTGGAAAGCTTGACAAGTCTACTTTCCCGATAAATTATCACCGCTCGCTGAAAAATTCATTTGACGCCCGAAAACACCAAAATCCCAAGACTGCCTGAAATGGAACTTTTGGGCTTCCGTTGGGTTCTCGGCTTGGCGAGTTCTACAGGGTAACGTAGATATCGCTAGACTATGAAACTAGACTATCTGGAAAACTTGACAAGTCTACTTTCCTGATAAATTCTCACCGCTCCCTGAAAAAGTTATTTGACGCCCGAAAACACCAAAATCCTAAAATTGCCCGAAATGGAACTTTTGGGCCTCCGTTGGGGTCTCGGCTTGGCGAGTTCTACAGGGTAACGTAGATGTCGATAGACTATGAAACTTGACTATCTGGAAAGCTTGACAAGTCTACTTTCCTGATAAATTATCACCTCTCGCTGAAAAATTCATTTGACCCCCGAAAACACCAAAATCCCAAAACTGCCCGAAATGGAACTTTTGGGCCTACGTTGGGGTCTCAGTTTAGCGAGTTGTACAGGGCAACGTAGATGTCGCTAGACTATGAAACTAGACTATCTGGAAAGCTTGACAAGTCTACTTTCCAGATAAATTATCACCGCTCACTGAAAAATTCATTTGACGCCCGAAAACACCAAAATCCCAAAAATGTCCGAAATGGAACTTTTGGGCCTCCGTTGGGGTCTCGATTTGGCGAGTGCTATAGGGGAACGTAGATGTCGATAGATTATGAAACTAGAATATCTGGAAAGCGTGACATGTCTATTTTCCAGATAAATTATCACCGCTCGCTGAAAAATTCATTTGATGCCCAAAAACACCAAAATCCCAAAACTGCCCGAAATGGAACTTTTGGGTCTCCGTTGGGGTCCCGGCTTAGCGAGTTCTACAGGACAACGTAGATGTCGATAGATTATAAAACTGGACAATCTGGAAAGTTTGACATGTGTACTTTCCAGATAAATTATCACCGCTCGCTGAAAAATTCATTTGACACCCGAAAACACCAAAATCCCAAAACTGCCCGAAATGGAACTTTTGGGCCTCCGTTGGGGTCTCAGTTTAGCGAGTTCTACAGGGCAACGTAGATGTCGCTAGACTATGAAACTAGACTATCTGGAAAGCTTGACAAGTCTACTTTCCAGATAAATTATCACCGCTCACTGAAAAATTCATTTGACGCCCGAAAACACCAAAATCCCAAAATTGTCCGAAATGGAACTTTTGAGCCTCCATTGGGGTCTCGGCTTGGCGAGTTCTACAGGGTAACGTAGATGTCGATAGACTATGAAACTTGACTATCTGGAAAGCTTGACAAGTCTACTTTCCTGATAAATTATCACCTCTCGCTGAAAAATTCATTTGACCCCCGAAAACACCAAAATCCCAAAACTGCCCGAAATGGAACTTTTAGGCCTACGTTGGGGTCTCAGTTTAGCGAGTTGTACAGGGCAATGTAGATGTCGATAGACTATGAAACTAGACTATCTGGAAAGCTTGACAAGTCTACTTTCCCCATAAAGTATCACCGCTCGCTGAAAAATTTATTTGACGCCCGAAAACACCAAAATCCCAGAACTATCCGAGAAGGAACTTTTGGGCCTCCGTTGGGGTTTCAGTTTGGCGAGTGCTACAGGGGAACGTAGATGTCGATAGATTATGAAACTTTACTATCTGGAAAGCTTGACATGTCTACTTTCCCGATAAATTATCACCGCTCACTGAAAAATTCATTTGACGCCCAAAAACACAAAAATCCCAAAAATGTCCGAAATGGAACTTTTGGGCCTCCGTTGGGGTCTCGTTTTGGCGAGTGCTATAGGGGAACGTAGATGTCGATAGATTATGAAACTGGACTATCTGGAAAGCTTGACATGTCTATTTTCCAGACAAATTATCACCGCTCGCTAAAAAATTCATTTGACGCCCGAAAACACCAAAATCCCAAAACTGCCCGAAATGGAACTTTTGGGCCTCCGTTGGGGTCTCAGTTTAGCGAGTTCTACAGGGCAACGTAGATGTGGCTAGACTATGAAACTAGACTATCTGGAAAGCTTGACAAGTCTACTTTCCCAATAAATTATCACCGCTCGCTGAAAAATTCATTTGACGCCCGAAAACACCAAAATCCCAAAACTGCCCGAAATGGAACTTTTGGGCCTCCGTTGGGGTCTCAGTTTAGCGAGTTCTACAGGGCAACGTAGATGTCGCTAGACTATGAAACTAGACTATCTGGAAAGCTTGACAAGTCTACTTTCCCAATAAATTATCACCGCTCGCTGAAAAATTCATTTGACGCCCGAAAACACCAAAATCCCAAAACTGCCCGAAATGGAACTTTTGGGCCTCCGTTGGGGTCTCAGTTTAGCGAGTTCTACAAGGCAACGTAGATGTCGCTAGACTATGAAACTAGACTATCTGGAAAGCTTGACAAGTCTACTTTCCAGATAAATTATCACCGCTCACTGAAAAATTCATTTGACGCCCGAAAACACCAAAATCCCAAAATTGTCCAAAATGGAACTTTTGAGCCTCCGTTGGGGTCTCGGCTTGGCGAGTTGTACAGGGCAATGTAGATGTCGATAGACTATGAAACTAGACTATCTGGAAAGCTTGACAAGTCTACTTTCCCCATAAAGTATCACCGCTCGCTGAAAAATTTATTTGACGCCCGAAAACACCAAAATCCAAGAACTATCCGAGAAGGAACTTTTGGGCCTCCGTTGGGGTTTCAGTTTGGCGAGTGCTACAGGGGAACGTAGATGTCGATAGATTATGAAACTGTACTATCTGGAATGCTTGACATGTCTACTTTCCCGATAAATTATCACCGCTCACTGAAAAATTCATTTGACGCCCAAAAACACAAAAATCCCAAAAATGTCCGAAATGGAACTTTTGGGCCTCCGTTGGGGTCTCGATTTGGCGAGTGCTATAGGGGAACGTAGATGTCAATAGATTATGAAACTAGAATATCTGGAAAGCTTGACATGTCTATTTTCCAGATAAATTATCACCGCTCGCTGAAAAATTCATTTGACGCCCAAAAACACCAAAATCCCAAAACTGCCCGAAATGGAACTTTTGGGTCTCCGTTGGGGTCCTGGCTTAGCGAGTTCTACAGGACAACGTAGATGTCGATAGATTATAAAAATGGACAATTTGGAAAGTTTGACATGTGTACTTTCCAGATAAATTATTACCGCTCGCTGAAAAATTCATTTGACACCCGAAAACACCAAAATCCCAAAATTGTCCGAAATGGAACTTTTGGGCCTGCGCTGGGGTCTCGGTTTAGCGAGTTCTACAGGGCAACGTAGATGTCGATAGACTATGAGACTAGACTATCTTGAAAGCTTGACAAGTCTACTTTCCCCATAAAGTATCACCGCTCGCTGAAAAATTTATTTGACGCCCGAAAACACCAAAATCCCAGAACTATCCAAGAAGGAACTTTTGGGCCTCCGTTGGGGTTTCGGTTTGGCGAGTACTACAGGGGAACGTAGATGTCGATAGATTATGAAACTGGACTATCTGGAAAGCTTGACATGTCTACTTTCCCGATAAATTATCACCGCTCACTGAAAAATTCATTTGACGCCCAAAAACACAAAAATCCCAAAAATGTCCGAAATGGAACTTTTGGGCCTCCGTTGGGGTCTCGTTTTGGCGAGTGCTATAGGGGAACGTAGATGTTGATAGATTATGAAACTAGACTATCTGGAAAGCTTGACATGTCTATTTTCCAGATAAATTATCACCGCTCGCTAAAAAATTCATTTGATGCCCGAAAACACCAAAATCCCAAAACTGCCCGAAATGGAACTTTTGGGTCTCCGTTGGGGTCCCGGCTTAGCGAGTTCTACAGGGCAACGTAGATGTCGATAGATTATGAAACTGGACTATCTCGAAAGGTTGACAAGTCTACTTTCCCGATAAATTATCACCGCTCACTGAAAAATTCATTTGACGCCCGAAAACACCAAAATCCCAAAATTGTCCGAAATGGAACTTTTGGGCCTCCGTTGGGGTCTCGGTTTAGCGAGTTCTACAGGGCAACGTAGATGTCGCTAGACTATGAGACTAGACTATCTTGAAAGCTTGACAAGTCTACTTTCCCCATAAAGTATCACCGCTCGCTGAAAAATTTATTTGACGCCCGAATACACCAAAATCCGAAAACTGCCCGAAATAGAACTTTTGGGCCTACGTTGGGGTCTCAGCTTGGCGAGTTCTACAGGGCCACGTAGATGTCGATAGACTATGAAACTGGACTATCTGGAAAGTTTGACAAGTCTACTTTCTAATAAATTATCACGTCTCGCTGAAAAATTCATTTGACGCCCGAAAATACCAAAATCCCAAAACTGCCCGAAATGGAACTTTTGGGCCTCCGTTGGGGTCTCGGCTTGGTGAGTTCTACAGGGTAACGTAGATGTCAATAGATTATGAAACTGAACTATCTGGAAAGCTTGACAAGTCTACTTTCCTGATAAATTATCACCACTCACTGAAAAATTCATTTGACACCCGAAAACACCAAAATCCCAAAACTGCCCGAAATGGAACTTTTGGGCCTCCGTTGGGGTCCCAGTTTAGCGAGTTCTACAGGGTAACGTAGATGTCGATAGATTATGAAACTGGACTATCTGGAAAGCTTGACAAGTCTACTTTCCCGATAAATTATCACCGCTCGCTGAAAAATTCATTTGACGCCCGAAAACACCAAAATCCCAAGACTGCCTGAAATGGAACTTTTGGGCTTCCGTTGGGTTCTCGGCTTGGCGAGTTCTACAGGGTAACGTAGATATCGCTAGACTATGAAACTAGACTATCTGGAAAACTTGACAAGTCTACTTTCCTGATAAATTCTCACCGCTCCCTGAAAAAGTTATTTGACGCCCGAAAACACCAAAATCCTAAAATTGCCCGAAATGGAACTTTTGGGCCTCCGTTGGGGTCTCGGCTTGGCGAGTTCTACAGGGTAATCTAGATGTCGATAGATTATGAAACTGGACTATCTGGAAAGCTTGACAAGTCTACTTTCCTGATAAATTATCACCTCTCGCTGAAAAATTCATTTGACTCCCGAAAACACCAAAATCCCAAAACTGCCCGAAATGGAACTTTTAGGCCTCCGTTGGGGTTTCAGTTTAGCGAGTTCTACAGGGCAACATAGATGTCACTAGACTATTAAACTAGACTATCTGGAAATCTTGACAAGTCTACTTTCCAGATAAATTATCACCGCACACTGAAAAATTCATTTGACACCCGAAAACACCAAAATCCCAAAATTGTCCGAAATGGAACTTTTGGGCCTGCGCTGGGGTCTCGGTTTAGCGAGTTCTACAGGGCAACGTAGATGTCGATAGACTATGAGACTAGACTATCTTGAAAGCTTGACAAGTCTACTTTCCCCATAAAGTATCACCGCTCGCTGAAAAATTTATTTGACGCCCGAAAACACCAAAATCCCAGAACTATCCAAGAAGGAACTTTTGGGCCTCCGTTGGGGTTTCGGTTTGGCGAGTGCTACAGGGGAACGTAGATGTCGATAGATTATGAAACTGGACTATCTGGAAAGCTTGACATGTCTACTTTCCCGATAAATTATCACCGCTCACTGAAAAATTCATTTGACGCCCCAAAACACAAAAATCCCAAAAATGTCCAAAATGGAACTTTTGGGCCTCCGTTGGGGTCTCATTTTGGCGAGTGCTATAGGGGAACGTAGATGTCGATAGATTATGAAACTGGACTATCTGGAAAGCTTGACATGTCTATTTTCCAGATAAATTATCACCGCTCGCTGAAAAATTCATTTGACGCCCGAAAACACCAAAATCCCAAAACTGCCCGAAATGGATCTTTTGGGCCTCCGTTGGGGTCTTGGTTTGGCGAGTGCTACAGGGGAACGTACATGTCAATAGATTATGAAACTAGACTATCTGGAAAGCTTGACATGTCTACTTTCTCGATAAATTAATATCGCTCGCTGAAAAATTCATTTGACGCCCGAAAACACAAAAATCCCAAAACTGCCCGAAATGGAACTTTGGGGCCTCCGTTGGGGTCTCGGCTTGGCGAGTTCTACAAGGTAACGTAGATGTCGATAGATTATGAAACTAGACTATCTGGAAAGCTTGACAAGTCTACTTTTCCCAAAAATTATCACCGCTCGCTGAAAAATTCATTTGACGACCGAAAACACCAACATCCCAAAATTGTATGAAATTGAACTTTTGGGCCTACGTTGGGGTCTCGGCTTGGCAAGTTCTACAGTGCCACGTAGATGTCGATAGACTATGAAACTAGACTATCTGGAAAGTTTGACAAGTCTACTTTCCCGATAAATTCTCACCGCTCGTTGAAAAATTCATTTGACGCCCGAAAATACCAAAATCCCAAAACTGCCTGAAATGGAACTTTTGGGCCTCCGTTGGGGTCTCGGCTTGGCGAGTTCTAAAGGGTAACGTAGATGTCAATAGATTATGAAACTAGACTATCTGGAAAGCTTGACAAATCTACTTTCGCGATAAATTATCACCGCTCGCTGAAAAATTCATTTTACACCCAAAAACACCAAAATCCCAAAACTGCCCGAAATAGAACTTTTAGGCCTCCGTTGGGGTCTCAGCTTGGCGAGTTCTACAGGGAAACGTAGATGTCAATAGATTATGAAACTAGACTATCTGGAAAGCTTGACAAGTCTACTTTCCCGATAAATTATCACCGCTCGCTAAAAAATTCATTTGACAGCCGAAAACACCAAAATCCCAAAACTGCCCGAAATGGAACTTTTGGGCCTCCGTTGGGGTCTCGGTTTAGCGAGTTCTACAGGGTAACGTAGATGTCAATAGATTATGAAACTAGACTATATGGAAAGCTTGACAAGTCTACTTTCCCGATAAATTATCACCGCTCGCTGAAAAATTCTTTTGACGCCCGAAAACACCAAAATCACAAAACTGCCCGAAATGGAACTTTTGGGCTTCCGTTGGGTTCTCGGCTTGGCGAGTTCTACAGGGTAACATAGATATCGCTAGACTATGAAACTAGACTATCTGGAAAGCTTGACAAGTCTACTTTCCTGATAAATTCTCACCGCTCCCTGAAAAATTCATTTGACGCCCGAAAACACCAAAATCCCAAAACTGCCGGAAATGGAACTTTTGGGCCTCTGTTGGGGTCTCGGCTTGGCGAGTTCTACAGGGCAACGTAGATGTCAATAGATTATGAAACTGAAATATCTGGAAAGGTTGACAAGTCTACTTTCCCGATAAATTATCACCGCTCACTGAAAAATTCATTTGACGCCCGAAAACACCAAAATCCCAAAATTGTTTGAAATGGAACTTTTGTGTCTCCGTTGGGGTCTCGGTGTAGCGACTTCTACAGGGCAACGTAGATGGCGCTAGACTATGAAACTAGACTATCTGGAAAGCTTGAAAAGTCTACTTTCCGGATAAATTATCACCGCTCACTGAAAAATTCATTTGACGCCCGAAAACACCAAAATCACAAAATTGTCCAAAATGGAACTTTTGGGCGTTCGTTGGGGTCTCCGTTTGGCGACTTCTACAAGGTAACATAGATGTCGATAGATTATGAAACTGGACTATCTGGAAAGCTTGACAAGTCTACTTTCTCGATAAAATATCACTGCTCGCTGAATAATTCATTTGACGGCCAAAAACACCAAAATCCCAAAACTACCTTGAATGGAACTTTTGGGCCTCCGTTGGGGTCTCGGTTTAGTGAGTTCTACAGGGCAACGTAGATGTCGATAGATTATGAAACTAGACTATCTCGAATGCTTCAAAAGTCTACTTTCCCGATAAATTCTCACCGCTCGCTGAAAAATTCATTTGACGCCCGAAAACACCAAAATCCCAAAACTGCCCGAAATGGAACTTTGGGGCCTCCGTTGGGGTCTCGGCTTGGCGAGTTCTACAAGGTAACGTAGATGTCGATAGATTATGAAACTAGACTATCTGGAAAGCTTGACAAGTCTACTTTCCCCAAAAATTGTCACCGCTCGCTGAAAAATTCATTTGACGCCCGAAAACACCAACATCCCAAAATTGTGTGAAATGGAACTTTTGGGCCTACGTTGGGGTCTCGGCTTGGCGAGTTCTACAGTGCCACGTAGATGTCGATAGACTATGAAACTGGACTATCTGGAAAGTTTGACAAGTCTACTTTCCCGATAAATTCTCACCGCTCGTTGAAAAATTCATTTGACGCCCGAAAACACCAAAATCCCAAAACTGCCCGAAATGGAACTTTTGGGCCTCTGTTGGGGTCTCGGCTTGGCGAGTTCTACAGGGTAAAGTAGATGTCGATAGACTATGAAACTGGACTATCTGGAAAGCTTGACAAGTCTACTTTCCCGATAAATTATCACCATTCCCTGAAAAATTCATCTGACGCCCGAAAACACCAAAATCCCAAAACGGCCCGAAATGGAACTTTTGGGCCTCCGTTGGGGTCTCGGTTTAGCGAGTTCTACAGGCAACGTAGATATCGCTAGACTATGAAACTAGAATATCTGGAAAGCTTGACAAGTCTACTTTCCAGATAAATTATCACCACTCACTTAAAAATTCATTTGACACCCGAAAACACCAAAATCCCAAAATTGTCCGAAATGGAACTTTTGGGCCTCCGTTGGGGTCTCGGTTTAGCGAGTTCTACAGGGCAACGTATATGTCGATAGACTATGAAACTAAACTATCTGGAAAGGTTGACAAGTCTACTTTCCCCATAAAGTATCACTGCTCGCTGAAAAATTTATTTGACCCCCAAAAACACCAAAATCCCAAAACTGCCCGAAATGGAACTTTTGGGCCTCTGTTGGGGTCTCGGCTTGGCGAGTTCTACAGGGTAAAGTAGATGTCGATAGACTATGAAACTGGACTATCTGGAAAGCTTGACAAGTCTACTTTCCCGATAAATTATCACCGCTCCCTGAAAAATTTATTTGACGGCCGAAAACACCAAAATCCCAAAACTGCCCGAAATGGAACTTTTGGGCCTCCGTTGGGGTCTCGGCTTGGTGAGTTCTATAGGGTAAAGTAGATGTAGATAGACTATGAAACTGGACTATCTGGAAAGCTTGACAAGTCTACTTTCCCGATAAATTATCACCGCTCCATGAAAAATTCATTTGACGCCTGAAAACACCAAAATCCCAAAACTGCCCGAAATGGAACTTTTGGGCCTCCGTTGGGGTCTCGGTTTAGCGAGTTCTACAGGGCAACGTAGATGTCGATAGAGTATGAAACTAGACTATCTGGAAAGCTTGACAAGTCTACTTTCCCGATAAATTCTCACCACTCGCTGAAAAATTCATTTGACGCCCGAAAACACAAAAATCCCAAAACTTCCCGAAATGGAACTTTTGGGCCTCCATTGGGGTCTCAGCTTGGCGAGTTCTACAGGGTAACGTAAATGTCGATAGACTATGAAAGTAGACTATCTGGAAAGCTTGACAAGTCTACTTTCCCGATAAATTCTCACCGCTCCCTGAAAAATTCATTTGACGCCCGAAAACACCAAAATCCCAAAACTGCCCGAAATGGAACTTTGGGGCCTCTGTTGGGGTCTCGGCTTGGCGGGTTCTACAGGGTAACGTAGATGTCAATAGATTATGAAACTAGACTATCTGGAAAGCTTGACAAGTCTACTTTCCCGATAAATTATCAACGCTCGCTGAAAAATTCATTTGACAGTCGAAAACACTAAAATCCCAAAACTGCCTGAAATAGAACTTTTGGGTCTCCGTTGGGGTCTCGGTTTAGCGAGTTCTACAAGGCAACGTAGATGTCGATAGATTATAAAACTAGACTATCTGGAAAGCTTGACAAGTCTACTTTCCCGATAAATTCTCACCGCTCGCTGAAAAATTCATTTGACGCCCGAAAACACCAAAATCCCAAAACTGACCGAAATGGAACTTTTGGGCCTCCGTTGGGGTCTCGGTTTGGCGAGTTCTACAGGGTAACGTAGATGTCAATAGATTATGAAACTAGACTATCTGGAAAGCTTGACAAGTCTACTTTCCCGATAAATTCTCATCGCTCACTGAAAAATTCATTTGACGCCCGAAAATACCAAAATCCTAAAACTGCCCGAAATGGAACTTTTGGGCCTCCGTTGGGGTCTCGGTTTGGCGAGTGCTACAGGGGAACGTATATGTCGATAGATAATGAAACTAGACTATCTAGAAAGCTTGACAAGTCTACTTTCCCCATAAACTATCACCGCTCGCTGAAAAATTCATTTGACGCCCGAAAACACAAAAATCCCAAAACTGCCCAAAATGGAACTTTGGGGCCTACGTTGGGGTCTCGGTTTGCGAGTTCTCCAGTGCAACGTAGATGTCGATAGATTATGAAACTAGACTATCTGGAAAGCTTGATATGTCTACTTTCCAGATAAATTATCACCGCTCACTGAAAAATTCATTGGAAGCCCGAAAACACCAAAATCCCAAAACTGCCAGAAATGGAACTTTTGGGCCCCCGTTGCGGTCTCTGTTTAGCTAGTTCTACAGGCAACGTAGATATCGATAGATTATGAAACTAGACTATCTGGAAAGCTTGACATGTCTACTTTCTAGATAAATTATCACGGCTCACTGAAAAATTCATTTGACGCCCGAAAACACCAAAATCCCAAAACTGCCCGAAATGGAACTTTTGGTCCTACGTTGGGGTCTCGGTTTAGCGAGTTTTACAGGGCAACGTAGATGTGGATATATAATGAAACTAGACTATCTAGAAAGCTTGACATGTCTACTTTCCAGATAAATTATCACCGTTCGCTGAAAAATTCATTTGACGCCCGAAAACACCAAAATCCCAAAACTGCCCGAAATGGATCTTTTGGGCCTCCGTTGGGGTCTTGGTTTGGCGAGTGCTACAGGGGAATGTAGATGTCAATAGATTATGAAACTAGACTATCTGAAAAGCTTGACAAGTCTACTTTCTCGATAAATTATCACCGCTCGCTGAAAAATTCATTTGACGCCCGAAAACACTAAAATCCCTAAACTGCCCGGAATGGAACTTTTGGGCCTCCGTTGGGGTCTCAGTTTGGCGAGTGCTACAGGGGAACGTAGAAGTCAATAGATTATGAAACTAGACTATCTGGAAAGCTTGACAAGTCTACTTTCCCCATAAATTATCACCGCTCCCTGAAAAATTCATTTGACGCCCGAAAACACCGAAATCCCAAAACTGCCCGAAATGGAACTTTGGGGCCTCCGTTGGGGTCTCCGTTTAGTGAGTTCTACAGGACAACGTAGATGTCAATAGATTATAAAACTGGACTATCTGGAAAGCTTGACATGTCTACTTTCCAGATAAATTATCAATGCTCGCTGAAAAATTCATTTGACGCCCAAAAACACCAAAATCCGAAAACTGCCCGAAATGGAACTTTTGGGCCTCCGTTGGGGTCTCGGCTTGACGAGTTCTACAAGATAATGTAGATGTCGATAGATTATGAAACTAGACTATCTGGAAAACTTGACAAGTCTACTTTCCCCATAAATTATCACCGCTCACTGAAAAATTTATTTGACGCCCGAAAACACTAAAATCCCAAAACTGCCCGAAATGGAACTTTTCGGCCTCCGTTGGGGTCTCGGTTTGGCGAGTGCTACAGGGGAACGTAGATGTCAATAGATTATGAAACTAGACTATCTGGAAATCTTGACAAGTCTACTTTCCCCATAAATTATCATCGCTCGTTGAAAAATTCATTTGACACCCGAAAACACAAAAATCCCAAAACTGCCCGGAATGGAACTTTCGGGCCTCCGTTGGGGTCTCAGTTTAGCGAGTTCTACAGGGGAACGTAGATGTTGATAGATTATGAAACTAGACTATCTGGAAAGCTTGACATGTCTACTTTCCAGATAAATTATCACCGCTCGCTGAAAAATTCATTTGACGCCCGAAAACACCAAAATCCCAAAACTGCCAGAAATGGAACTTTTGGGACCCTGTTGCGGTATCCGTTTAGCGAGTTCTACAGGGCAACGTAGATATCGATAGATTATGAAACTAGACTATCTGGAAAGCTTGACATGTCTACTTTCCTGATAAATTATCACCGCTCGCTGAAAAATTCATTTGACGCCCGAAAACACTAAAATCCCAAAACTCCCCGAAATAGAACTTTTGGGCCTCCGTTGGGGTCTCGGTTTAGCGAGTTCTACAGGGCAACGTAGATGTGGATATATAATGAAACTAGACTATCTAGAAAGCTTGACATGTCTACTTTCTAGATAAATTATCACCGCTCGCTGAAAAATTCATTTGACGCCCGAAAACACCAAAATCCCAAAACTGCCCGAAATAGAACTTTTGGGCCTCCGTTGGGGTCTCGGTTTGGTGAGTGCTACAGGGGAACGTAGATGTCAATAGATTCTGAAACTAGACTATCTATAAAGCTTGGCATGTCTACTTTCTAGATAAATTATCACCGCTCGCTGAAAAATTCATTTGACGCCTGAAAATACGAAAATCCCAAAACTGCCCGAAATGGAACTTTGGTGCCTCCGTTGCGGTCTCCGTTTAGCGAGTTCTACAGGGCAACGTAGATGTCGATAGATTATGAAATTGGACTATCTAGAAAGCTTGACATGCCTACTTTCCCGATAAATTATCACCGCTTGCTAAAAAATTCATTTGACACCCGAAAACACCAAAATCCCAAAACTGCCCAAAATGGAACATTTGGGCCTCCGTTGGGGTCTCGGTTTGGCGAGTGCTACAGGGAAACGTAGATGTCGATAGATAATAAAACTAGACTATCTAGAAATCTTAACAAGTCTACTTTCCTGATAAATTATCACCGCTCACTGAAAAATTCATTTGACGCCCGAAAACACCAAAATCCCAAAACTGCCCGAAATGGAACTTTGGGGCCTCCGTTGGGGTCTCGGCTTGACGAGTTCTACAAGGTAACGTAGATGTCGATAGATTATGAAACTAGACTATCTGGAAAGCTTGACAAGTCTACTTTCTCGATAAATTATCACCGCTTGCTGAAAAATTCATTTGACGCCCGAAAACCCCAAAATTCCAAAACTGCCCGAAATGGAACTTTTGGGCCTCCGTTGCGGTCTCCGTTTAGCGAGTTCTACAGGGCAATGTAGATATCGATAGATTATGAAACTAGACTATCTGGAAAGCTTGACATGTCTACTTTCCAGATAAATTATCACGGGTCGCTGAAAATTTCATTTGACGCCCGAAAACACCAAAATCCCAAAACTGCCTGAAATGGAACTTTTGGGCCTCCGTTGGGGTCTCGGTTTGGCGAGTACTACAGGGACACGTAGATGTCGATAGATAATAAAACTAGACTATCTAGAAATCTTAACAAGTCTACTTTCCTGATAAATTATCACGGCTCGCTGAAAAATTCATTTGACGCCCGAAAACGCCAAAATCCCAAAACTGCCCGAAATGGAACTTTGGGGCCTCCGTTGGGGTCTCGGCTTGGCGAGTTCTACACGGTAACGTAGATGTCGATAGATTATGGAACTAGACTATCTGGAAATCTTGACAAGTCTACTTTCCCCACAAATTATCACCGCTCCTTGAAAAATTCATTTGACGCCCGAAAACACCAAGATTCCCAAACTGCCTGAAATGGAATTTTTGGGCCTCCGTTGTGGTCCTAGTTTAGCGAGTTCTACAGGGCAACGTAGATGTCAATAGATTATGAAACTAGACTATCTAGAAAGCTTGACAAGTCTACTTTTCCCACAAATTATCACCGCTCGCTGAAAAATTCATTTGACGAGCGAAAATACCAAAATCCCAAAACTGCCCGAAATGGAACTTTTGGGCCTCCGTTGGGGTCTCGGTTTGGCGAGTGCTACAGGGGAACGTAGATGTCGATAGATAATGAAACTAGACTATCTAGAAAGCTTAACAAGTCTACTTTCCCGATAAATTATCACTGCTCGCTGAAAAATTCATTTGACGCCCGAAAATACCAAAATCCTAAAACTGCCCGAAATGGAACTTTTGGGCCTCCGTTGGGGTCGCGGTTTGGCGAGTGCTACAGGGGAACGTAGATGTCAATATATTATGAAACTAGACTATCTGGAAAGCTTTACAAGTCTACTTTCCCCATAAATTATCACCGCTCGCTGAAAAATTCATTTGACGCCCGAAAACACCAAAATCCCAAAACTGCCCGAAATGGAACTTTTGGGCCTCCGTTGTGGTCCTAGTTTAGCGTGTTCTGTAGGGCAACGTAGATGTCAATAGATTATAAAACTAGACTATCTGGAAGGCTTGACATGTCTACTTTCCAGATAGATTATCACGGGTCGCTGAAAAATTCATTTGATGCCAAAAACACAAAAATCCCATAACTATCCGAAAAGGAACTTTTTGGCCTTTGTTGGGGTCTCTGTTTAGCGAGTTCTACAGGGGAACGTAGATGTCGATAGATTATGAAACTAGACTATCTGGAAAGCTTGACATGTCTACTTTCCAGATAAATTATCACCGCTCCCTGAAAAATTCATTTGACGCCCGAAAACACCAAAATCCCAAAACTGCCTGAAATGGAACTTTTTGGCCTCCGTTGGGGTCTCGGTTTAGGGAGTTCTACAGGGGAACATAGATGTCGATAGATTATGAAACTAGACTATCTGGAAAGCTTGACAAGTCTACTTTCCCCATAAATTATCACCGCTCACTGAAAAATTCATTTGACGCCCGAAAACACTAAAATCCCAAAACTGCCTGAAATGGAACTTTTGGGCCTCCGTTGGGGTCTCGGTTTAGCGAGTTCTACAGGGCAACGTAGATGTGGATATATAATGAAACTAGACTATCTAGAAAGCTTGACATGTCTACTTTCTAGATAAATTATCACCGCTCGCTGAAAAATTCATTTGACGCCCGAAAACACCAAAATCCCAAAACTGCCCGAAATGGAACTTTTGGGCCTCCGTTGGGGTCTCGGTTTAGCGAGTTCTACAGGGCAACGTAGATGTGGATATATAATGAAACTAGACTATCTAGAAAGCTTGACATGTCTACTTTCTAGATAAATTATCACCGCTCGCTGAAAAATTCATTTGACGCCCGAAAACACCAAAATCCCAAAACTGCCCGAAATAGAACTTTTGGGCCTCCGTTGGGGTCTCAGTTTGGCGAGTGCTACAGGGGAACGTAGATGTCAATAGATTATGAAACTAGACTATCTATAAAGCTTGGCATGTCTACTTTCTAGATAAATTATCACCGCTCGCTGAAAAATTCATTTGACGCCTGAAAATACGAAAATCCCAAAACTGCCCGAAATGGAACTTTGGTGCCTCTGTTGCGGTCTCCGTTTAGCGAGTTCTACAGGGCAACGTAGATGTCGATAGATTATGAAATTGGACTATCTAGAAAGCTTGACATGCCTACTTTCCAGATAAATTATCACCGCTTGCTAAAAAATTCATTTGACACCCGAAAACACCAAAATCCCAAAACTGCCCAAAATGGAACATTTGGGCCTCCGTTGGGGTCTCGGTTTGGCGAGTGCTACAGGGAAACGTAGATGTCGATAGATAATAAAACTAGACTATCTAGAAATCTTAACAAGTCTACTTTCCTGATAAATTATCACCGCTCACTGAAAAAATTCATTTGACGCCCGAAAACACCAAAATCCCAAAACTGCCCGAAATGGAACTTTGGGGCCTCCGTTGGGGTCTCGGCTTGGCGAGTTCTACAAGGTAACGTAGATGTCGATAGATTATGAAACTAGACTATCTGGAAAGCTTGACAAGTCTACTTTCCCCACAAATTATCACCGCTCCTTGAAAAATTCATTTGACGCCCGAAAACACCAAAATCCCAAAACTGCCCGAAATGGAACTTTTAGGCCTCCGTTGGGGTCTCGGTTTGGCGAGTGCTACAGGGGAACGTAGATGTCAATAGATTATGAAACTAGACTATCTGGAAAGCTTGACAAGTCTACTTTTCCCATAAATTATCACCGCTCGTTGAAAAATTCATTTGACACCCGAAAACACAAAAATCCCAAAACTGCCCGGAATGGAACTTTGGGGTCTCCGTTAGGGTCTCAGTTTGGCGAGTGCTACAGGGGAACGTAGATGTCGATAGATAATGAAACTAGACTATCTAGAAAGCTTAACAAGTCTACTTTCCCGATAAATTATCACTGCTCGCTGAAAAATTCATTTGACGCCCGAAAACACCAAAATCCCAAAACTGCCCGAAATGGAACTTTTGGGCCTCCGTTGGGGTCTCAGTTTGGTGAGTGCTACAGGGGAACGTAGATGTCAATAGATTATGAAACTAGACTATCTGGAAAGCTTGACAAGCCTACTTTCCCCATAAACTATCACCGCTCGCTGGAAAATTCATTTCACGCCCGAAAATACCAAAATCCTAAAACTGCCCGTAATGGAACTTTTGGGCCTCCGTTGGGGTCTCGGTTTGGCGAGTGCTACAGGGTAACGTAGATGTCGATAGATAATGAAACTAGACTATCTAGAAAGCTTAACAAGTCTACTTTCCCGATAAATTATCACTGCTCACTGAAAAATTCATTTGACGCCCGAAAACACCAAAATCCCAAAACTGCCCGAAATGGAACTTTTGGGCCTCCGTTGGGGTCTCGGTTTGGCGAGTGCTACAGGGGAACGTACATGTCAATAGATTATGAAACTAGGCTATCTGGAAAGCTTGACAAGTCTACTTTCTCCATAAATTATCAACGCTCGCTGAAAAATTCATTCGACGCCCAAAAATACCAAAATCCCAAAACTGCCCGAAATGGAACTTTTGGGCCTCCGTTGGGGTCTCGGTTTGGCGAGTGCTACAGGGGAACGTAGATGTCGATAGATAATGAAACTAGACTATCTAGAAAGCTTGACAAGTCTACTTTCCCCATAAACTATCACCGCTCACTGAAAAATTCATTTGAAGCCTGAAAACACAAAAATCCCAAAACTGCCCGAAATGGAACTTTGGGGCCTCCGTTGGGGTCTCGGCTTGGCGAGTTCTACAAGGTAACGTAGATGTCGATAGATTATGGAACTAGACTATCTGGAAAGCTTGACAAGTCTACTTTCCCCACAAATTATCACCGCTCCTTGAAAAATTCATTTGACGCCCGAAAACACCAAAATCCCCAAAGTGCCGGAAATGGAACTTTTGGGCCTCCGTTGTGGTCCTAGTTTAGCGAGTTCTACAGGGCAACGTAGATGTCAATAGATTATGAAACTAGACTATCTGGAAAGCTTGACATGTCTACTTTCCAGATAAATTATCACGGGTCACTGAAAAATTCATTTGATGCCCGAAAATACAAAAATCCCATAACTATCCGAAAAGGAACTTTTTGGCCTTTGTTGGGGTCTCCGTTTAGCGAGTTCTACAGGGGAACGTAGATGTCGATAGATTATGAAACTAGACTATCTGGAAAGCTTGACATGTCTACTTTCAAAATAAATTATCACCGCTCCCTGAAAAATTCATTTGACGCCCGAAAACACCAAAATCCCAAAACTGCCCGAAATGGAACTTTTGGGCCTCCGTTGGGGTCTCAGTTTGGTGAGTGCTACAGGGGAACGTAGATGTCAATAGATTATGAAACTAGACTATCTGGAAAGCTTGACAAGCCTACTTTCCCCATAAACTATCACCGCTCGCTGGAAAATTCATTTCACGCCCGAAAATACCAAAATCCTAAAACTGCCCGTAATGGAACTTTTGGGCCTCCGTTGGGGTCTCGGTTTGGCGAGTGCTACAGGGTAACGTAGATGTCGATAGATAATGAAACTAGACTATCTAGAAAGCTTAACAAGTCTACTTTCCCGATAAATTATCACTGCTCACTGAAAAATTCATTTGACGCCCGAAAACACCAAAATCCCAAAACTGCCCGAAATGGAACTTTTGGGCCTCCGTTGGGGTCTCGGTTTGGCGAGTGCTACAGGGGAACGTACATGTCAATAGATTATGAAACTAGGCTATCTGGAAAGCTTGACAAGTCTACTTTCTCCATAAATTATCAACGCTCGCTGAAAAATTCATTCGACGCCCAAAAATACCAAAATCCCAAAACTGCCCGAAATGGAACTTTTGGGCCTCCGTTGGGGTCTCGGTTTGGCGAGTGCTACAGGGGAACGTAGATGTCGATAGATAATGAAACTAGACTATCTAGAAAGCTTGACAAGTCTACTTTCCCCATAAACTATCACCGCTCACTGAAAAATTCATTTGAAGCCTGAAAACACAAAAATCCCAAAACTGCCCGAAATGGAACTTTGGGGCCTCCGTTGGGGTCTCGGCTTGGCGAGTTCTACAAGGTAACGTAGATGTCGATAGATTATGAAACTAGACTATCTGGAAAGATTGACAAGTCTACTTTCCCCACAAATTATCACCGCTCCTTGAAAAATTCATTTGACGCCCGAAAACACCAAAATCCCCAAAGTACCTGAAATGGAACTTTTGGGCCTCCGTTGCGGTCCTAGTTTAGCGAGTTCTATAGGGCAACGTAGATGTCAATAGATTATGAAACTAGACTATCTATAAAGCTTGACAAGCCTACTTTCCCCATAAACTATCACCGCTCGCTGGAAAATTCATTTGACACCCGAAAATACCCAAATCCCAAAACTCCCCGTAATGGAACTTTTGGGCCTCCGTTGGGGTCTCGGTTTGGCGAGTGCTACAGGGGAACGTAGATGTCGATTGATAATGAAACTAGACTATCTAGAAAGCTTAACAAGTCTACTTTCCAGATAAATTATCACTGCTCGCTGAAAAATTCATTTGACGCCCGAAAACACCAAAATCCCAAAACTGCCCGAAATGGAACTTTTGGGCCTCCGTTGGGGTCTCGGTTTGGCGAGTGCTACAGGGGAACGTACATGTCAATAGATTATGAAACTAGGCTATCTGGAAAGCTTGACAAGTCTACTTTCTCGATAAATTATCATCGCTCGCTGAAAAATTCATTTGACGCCCGAAAACACAAAAATCCCAAAACTGCCCGAAATGGAACTTTGGGGCCTCCGTTGGGGTCTCGGCTTGGTAGTCCTACAAGGTAATGTAGATGTCGATAGATTATGAAACTAGACTATCTGGAAAGCATGACAAGTCTACTTTCCCCACAAATTATCACCGCTCCTTGAAAAATTCATTTGACGCCCAAAAACACCAAAATCCCCAAAGTGCCTGAAATGGAACTTTTGGGCCTCCGTTGTGGTCCTAGTTTAGCGAGTTCTACAGGGAAACGTAGATGTCAATAGATTATGAAACTAGACTATCTGGAAAGCTTGACATGTCTACTTTCCAGATAAATTATCACCGCTCCCTGAAAAATTCATTTGACGCCCGAAAACACCAAAATCCCAAAACTGCCCGAAATGGAACTTTTGGGCCTCCGTTGGGGTCTCAGTTTGGCGAGTGCTACAGGGGAACGTAGATGTCAATAGATTATGAAACTAGACTATCTGGAAAGCTTGACAAGTCTACTTTCCCCATAAACTATCACCGCTCACTGGAAAATTCATTTGACGCCCGAAAATACCAAAATCCCAAAACTGCCCGTAATGGAACTTTTGGGCCTCCGTTGGGGTCTCGGTTTGGCGAGTGCTACAGGGGAACGTAGATGTCGATAGATAATGAAACTAGACTATCTGGAAAGCTTGACTTGTCTACTTTCCAGATAAATTATCACCGCTCACTGAAAAATTCATTTGACGCCCGAAAACACCAAAATCCCAAAACTGGCCGAAATGGAACTTTTGGGCCTCCGTTGGGGTCTCGGTTTGGCGAGTGCTACAGGGGAACGTAGATGTCGATAGATAATGAAACTAGACTATCTGGAAAGCTTGACATGTCTACTTTGCAGATAAATTATCACCGCTCCCCGAAAAATTCATTTGACGCCCGAAAACACCAAAATCCCAAAACTGCCCGAAATGGAACTTTTGGGCCTCCGTTGGGGTCTCGATTTGGCGAGTACTACAGGGGAACGTAGATGTCAATAGATTATGAAACTAGACTATCTGGAAAGCTTGACAAGTCTACTTTCTCCATAAATTATCACCGCTCGCTGAAAAATTCATTTGACGCCCGAAAACACAAAAATCCCAAAACTGCCCGAAATGGAACTTTGGGGCCTCCGTTGGGGTCTCGGCTTGGCGAGTTCTACAAGGTAACGTAGATGTCGATAGATTATGAAACTAGACTATCTGGAAAGATTGACAAGTCTACTTTCCCCACAAATTATCACCGCTCCTTGAAAAATTCATTTGACGCCCGAAAACACCAAAATCCCCAAAGTACCTGAAATGGAACTTTTGGGCCTCCGTTGCGGTCCTAGTTTAGCGAGTTCTATAGGGCAACGTAGATGTCAATAGATTATGAAACTAGACTATCTGGAAAGCTTGACATGTCTACTTTCCAGATAAATTATCACCGCTCGCTGAAAAATTCATTTGACACCCGAAAACACCAAAATCCCAAAACTGCCAGAAATGGAACTTTTAGGCCTCCGTTGCGGTCTCCATTTAGCGAGTTCTACAGGGCAACGTAGATATCGATAGATTATGAAACTAGACTATCTGGAAAGCTTGAAAAGTCTAATTTCACAATAAATTATCACCGCTCCTTGAAAAATTCATTTGACGCCTGAAAACACCAAAATACCAAAACTGCCAGAAATGGAACTTTTGGGCCTCCATTGCAATCTCCGTTTAGCGAGTTCTACAGGGCAACGTAGATATCGATAGAATATGAAACTAGACTATCTGGAAAGCTTGAAAACTCTAATTTCCCAATAAATTATCACCGCTCCTTGAAAAATTCATTTGACGCCTGAAAATACCAAAATCCCAAAACTGCCAGAAATGGAACTTTTAGGCCTCTGTTGCAGTCTCCATTTAGCGAGTTCTACAGGGCAACGTAGGTATCGATAGATTATGAAACTAGACTATCTGGAAAGCTTGAAAAGTCTAATTTCCCAATAAATTATCACCGCTCCCTGAAAAATTCATTTGACGCCCGAAAACACCAAAATCCCAAAACTGCCCGAAATAGAACTTTTGGGCCTCCGTTGGGGTCTCAGTTTGGCGAGTGCTACAGGGGAACGTAGATGTCAATAGATTATGAAACTAGACTATCTGGAAAGCTTGAAAAGTCTACTTTCCCCATAAACTATCACCGCTCGCTGAAAAATTCATTTGACGCCCGAAAACACCAAAATCCCAAAACTGCCCGAAATGGAACTTTTGGGCCTCCGTTGGGGTCTCAGTTTGGCGAGTGCTACAGGGGAACGTAGATGTCGATAGATAATGAAACTAGACTATCTAGAAAGCTTAACAAGTCTACTTTCCCGATAAATTATCACTGCTCGCTGAAAAGTTAATTTGACGCCCGAAAACACCAAAATCCCAAAACTGCCCGAAATGGAACTTTTGGGCCTCCGTTGGGGTCTCGGTTTGGCGAGTGCTACAGGGGAACGTACATGTCAATAGATTATGAAACTAGACTATCTGGAAAGCTTGACAAGTCTACTTTCTCGATAAATTATCATCGCTCGCTGAAAAATTCATTTGACGCCCGAAAACACAAAAATCCCAAAACTGCACGAAATGGAACTTTGGGGCCTCCGTTGGGGTCTCGGCTTGGCGAGTTCTACAAGGTAACGTAGATGTCGATAGATTATGAAACTAGAATATCTGGAAAGCTTGACAAGTCTACTTTCCCCACAAATTATCACCGCTCCTTGAAAAATTCATTTGACGCCCGAAAACACCAAAATCCCCAAAGTGCCTGAAATGGAACTTTTGGGCCTCCGTTGTGGTCCTAGTTTAGTGAGTTCTACAGGGCAACGTAGATGTCAATAGATTATGAAACTAGACTATCTGGAAAGCTTGACAAGTATACTTTCCCCATAAATTATCAACGCTCGCTGAAAAATTCATTTGACGCCCGAAAACACCAAAATCCCAAAACTGCCCGAAATGGAACTTTTGGGCCTCCGTTGGGGTCTCAGTTTGGCGAGTGCTACAGGGGAACGTAGATGTCAATAGAGTATGAACCTGGACTATCTGGAAAGCTTGACATGTCTACTTTCCAGATAAATTATCACCGCTCACTGAAAAATTCATTTGACGCCCGAAAACACCAAAATCCCAAAACTGCCAGAAATGGAACTTTTAGGCCTCCGTTGCGGTCTCCATTTAACGAGTTCTACAGGGCAACGTAGATATCGATAGAATATGAAACTAGACTATCTGGAAAGCTTGAAAACTCTAATTTCCCAATAAATTATCACCGCTCCTTGAAAAATTCATTTGACGCCTGAAAACACCAAAATCCCAAAACTGCTAGAAATGGAAGTTTTAGGCCTCTGTTGCAGTCTCCATTTAGCGAGTTCTACAGGGCAACGTAGGTATCGATAGATTATGAAACTAGACTATCTGGAAAGCTTGAAAAGTCTAATTTCCCAATAAATTATCACCGCTCCCTGAAAAATTCATTTGACGCCCGAAAACACCAAAATCCCAAAACTGCCCGAAATGGAACTTTTGGGCCTCCGTTGGGGTCTTAGTTTGGCGAGTGCTACAGGGGAACGTAGATGTCAATAGATTATGAAACTAGACTATCTGGAAAGCTTGACAAGTCTACTTTCCCCATAAACTATCACCGCTTGCTGAAAAATTCATTTGACGCCCGAAAACACCAAAATCCCAAAACTGCCCGAAATGGAACTTTTGGGCCTCCGTTGGGGTCTCAGTTTGGCGAGTGCTACAGGGGAACGTAGATGTCGATAGATAATGAAACTAGACTATCTAGAAAGCTTAACAAGTCTACTTTCCCAATAAATTATCACTGCTCGCTGAAAAATTAATTTGACACCCGAAAATACCAAAATCCCAAAACTGCCCGAAATGGAACTTTTGGGCCTCCGTTGGGGTCTCGGTTTGGCGAGTGCTACAGGGGAACGTACATGTCAATAGATTATGAAACTAGACTATCTGGAAAGCTTGACAAGTCTACTTTCTCGATAAATTATCATCGCTCGCTGAAAAATTCATTTGACGCCCGAAAACACAAAAATCCCAAAACTGCACGAAATGGAACTTTGGGGCCTCCGTTGGGGTCTCGGCTTGGCGAGTTCTACAAGGTAACGTAGATGTCGATAGATTATGAAACTAGAATATCTGGAAAGCTTGACAAGTCTACTTTCCCCACAAATTATCACCGCTCCTTGAAAAATTCATTTGACGCCCGAAAACACCAAAATCCCCAAAGTGCCTGAAATGGAACTTTTGGGCCTCCGTTGTGGTCCTAGTTTAGCGAGTTCTACAGGGCAACGTAGATGTCAATAGATTATGAAACTAGACTATCTGGAAAGCTTGACATGTCTACTTTCCAGATAAATTATCACGGGTCACTGAAAAATTCATTTGATGCCCGAAAACACCAAAATCCCAAAACTGCCCGAAATGGAACTTTTGGGCCTCCGTTGGGGTCTCAGTTTGGCGAGTGCTACAGGGGAACGTAGATGTCAATAGATTATGAAACTAGACTATCTGGAAAGCTTGATAAGTCTACTTTCCCCATTAACTATCACCGCTCGCTGGAAAATTCATTTGACGCCCGAAAATACAAAAATCCCAAAACTGCCCGAAATGGAACTTTTGGGACTCCGTTGGGGTCTCAGTTTGGCGAGTGCTACAGGGAAACGTAGATGTCGATAGATAATGAAACTAGACTATCTAGAAAGCTTAACAAGTCTACTTTCCCGATAAATTATCACTGCTCGCTGAAAAATTCATTTGACGCCCGAAAACACCAAAATCCCAAAACTGCCCGAAATGGAACTTTTGGGCCTCCGTTGGGGTCTCAGTTTGGCTAGTGCTACAGGGGAACGTACATGTCAATAGATTATGAAAGTAGACTATCTGGAAATCTTGACAAGTCTACTTTCTCGATAAATTATCATCGCTCGCTGAAAAATTCATTTGACGCCCGAAAACACAAAAATCCCAAAACTGCCCGAAATGGAACTTTGGGGCCTCCGTTGGGGTCTCGGCTTGGCGAGTCCTACAAGGTAACGTAGACGTCGATAGATTATGAAACTAGACTATCTGGAAAGCTTGACAAGTCTACTTTCCCCACAAATTATCACCGCTCCTTGAAAAATTCATTTGACGCCCAAAAACACCAAAATCCCCAAAGTGCCTGAAATGGAACTTTTGGGCCTCCGTTGTGGTCCTAGTTTAGTGAGTTCTACAGGGCAACGTAGATCTCAATAGATTATGAAACTAGACTATCTGGAAAGCTTGACAAGTCTACTTTCCCCATAAATTATCAACGCTCGCTGAAAAATTCATTTGACGCCCGAAAACACCAAAATCCCAAAACTGCCCGAAATGGAACTTTTGGGCCTCCGTTGCGGTCTCCGTTTAGGGAGTTCTACAGGGCAACGTAGATGTCGATAGAGTATGAAACTGGACTATCTGGAAAGCTTGACATGTCTACTTTCTAGATATATTATCACTGCTCACTGAAAAATTCATTTGAGGCCCGAAAATACCAAAATACAAAAACTGCCCGAAATGGAACTTTTGGGCCTCCGTTGGGGTCTCAGTTTGGCGAGTGCTACAGGGGAACGTAGATGTCGATAGATAATGAAACTAGACTATCTAGAAAGCTTAACAAGTCTACTTTCCCGATAAATTATCACTGCTCGCTGAAAAATTCATTTGACGCCCGAAAACACCAAAATCCCAAAACTGCCCGAAATGGAACTTTTGGGCCTCCGTTGGGGTCTCAGTTTGGCGAGTGCTACAGGGGAACGTAGATGTCAATAGATTATGAAACTAGACTATCTGGAAAGCTTGACAAGTCTACTTTCCCCATAAACTATCACCGCTCGCTGAAAAATTCATTTGACGCCCGAAAACGCCAAAATCCCAAAACTGCCAGAAATGGAACTTTTAGCCCTCCGTGGGGGTCTCGGTTTGGCGAGTGCTACAGGGGAACGTAGATGTCAATAGATTATGAAACTAGACTATCTGGAAAGCTTGACAAGTCTACTTTCTCGATAAATTATCACCGCTCGCTGAAAAATTCATTTGACGCCCGAAAACACCAAAATCCCCAAAGTGCCTGAAATGGAACTTTTGGGCCTCCGTTGTGGTCCTAGTTTAGCGAGTTCTACAGGGCAACGTATATGTCAATAGATTATGAAACTAGACTATCTGGAAAGCTTGACATGTCTACTTTCCAGATAAATTATCACGGGTCGCTGAAAAATTCATTTGATGCCCGAAAATAGAAAAATCCCATAACTATCCGAAAAGGAACTTTTTGGCCTTTGTTGGGGTCTCCGTTTAGCGAGTTCTACAGGGGAACGTAGATGTCGATAGATTATGAAACTAGACTATCTGGAAAGCTTGACATGTCTACTTTCCAGATAAATTATCACCGCTCCCTGAAAAATTCATTTGACGCCCGAAAACACAAAAATCCCAAAACTGCCCGAAATGGAACTTTGGGGCCTCCGTTGGGGTCTCGGCTTGGCGAGTCCTACAAGGTAACGTAGACGTCGATAGATTATGAAACTAGACTATCTGGAAAGCTTGACAAGTCTACTTTCCCCACAAATTATCACCGCTCCTTGAAAAATTCATTTGACGCCCAAAAACACCAAAATCCCCAAAGTGCCTGAAATGGAACTTTTGGGCCTCCGTTGTGGTCCTAGTTTAGTGAGTTCTACAGGGCAACGTAGATGTCAATAGATTATGAAACTAGACTATCTGGAAAGCTTGACAAGTCTAATTTCCCCATAAATTATCAACGCTCGCTGAAAAATTCATTTGACGCCCGAAAACACCAAAATCCCAAAACTGCCCGAAATGGAACTTTTGGGCCTCCGTTGTGGTCTCCGTTTAGGGAGTTCTACAGGGCAACGTAGATGTCAATAGATTATGAAACTAGACTATCTGGAAAGCTTGACAAGTCTACTTTCCCCATAAATTATCAACCCTCGCTGAAAAATTCATTTGACACCCGAAAATACCAAAATCCCAAAACTGCCCGAAATAGAACTTTTGGGCCTCCGTTGGGGTCTCGGTTTGGCGAGTGCTACAGGGGAACGTAGATTTCGATAGATAATGAAACTAGACTATCTAGAAAGCTTAACAAGTCTACTTTCCCGATAAATTATCGCTGAAAAATTCATTTGACGCCCGAAAACGCCAAAATCCCAAAACTGCCAGAAATGGAACTTTTAGGCCTCCGTGGGGGTCTCGGTTTGGCGAGTGCTACAGGGGAACGTAGATGTCAATAGATTATGAAACTAGACTATCTGGAAAGCTTGACAAGTCTACTTTCTCGATAAATTATCACCGCTCGCTGAAAAATTCATTTGACGCCCGAAAACACAAAAATCCCAAAACTGCCCGAAATGGAACTTTGGGGCCTCCGTTGGGGTCTCGGCTTGGCGAGTTCTACAAGGTAACGTAGATGTCGATAGATTATGAAACTAGACTATCTGGAAAGCTTGACAAGTCTACTTTCCCCACAAATTATCACCGCTCCTTGACAAATTCATTTGACGCCCGAAAACACCAAAATCCCCAAAGTACCGGAAATGGAACTTTTGGGCCTCCGTTGTGGTCCTAGTTTAGCGAGTTCTACAGGGCAACGTAGATGTCAATAGATTATGAAACTAGACTATCTGGAAAGCTTGACATGTCTACTTTCCAGATAAATTATCACGGGTCGCTGAAAAATTCATTTGATGCCCGAAAATACAAAAATCCCATAACTATCCGAAAAGGAAATTTTTGGCCTTTGTTGGGGTCTCCGTTTAGCGAGTTCTACAGGGGAACGTAGATGTCGATAGATTATGAAACTAGACTATCTGGAAAGCTTGACATGTCTACTTTCCAGATAAATTATCACCGCTCCCCGAAAAATTCATTTGACGCCCGAAAACACCAAAATCCCAAAACTGCCCGAAATGGAACTTTTGGGCCTCCGTTGGGGTTTCGATTTGGCGAGTGCTACAGGGGAACGTAGATGTCAATAGATTATGAAACTAGACTATCTGGAAAGCTTGACAAGTCTACTTTCTCGATAAATTATCACCGCTCGCTGAAAAATTCATTTGACGCCCGAAAACACCAAAATCCCCAAAGTGCCTGAAATGGAACTTTTGGGCCTCCGTTGTGGTCCTAGTTTAGCGAGTTCTACAGGGCAACGTATATGTCAATAGATTATGAAACTAGACTATCTGGAAAGCTTGACATGTCTACTTTCCAGATAAATTATCACGGGTCGCTGAAAAATTCATTTGATGCCCGAAAATAGAAAAATCCCATAACTATCCGAAAAGGAACTTTTTGGCCTTTGTTGGGGTCTCCGTTTAGCGAGTTCTACAGGGGAACGTAGATGTCGATAGATTATGAAACTAGACTATCTGGAAAGCTTGACATGTCTACTTTCCAGATAAATTATCACCGCTCCCTGAAAAATTCATTTGACACCCGAAAACACAAAAATCCCAAAACTGCCCGAAATGGAACTTTGGGGCCTCCGTTGGGGTCTCGGCTTGGCGAGTCCTACAAGGTAACGTAGACGTCGATAGATTATGAAACTAGACTATCTGGAAAACTTGACAAGTCTACTTTCCCCACAAATTATCACCGCTCCTTGAAAAATTCATTTGACGCCCAAAAACACCAAAATCCCCAAAGTGCCTGAAATGGAACTTTTGGGCCTCCGTTGTGGTCCTAGTTTAGTGAGTTCTACAGGGCAACGTAGATGTCAATAGATTATGAAACTAGACTATCTGGAAAGCTTGACAAGTCTAATTTCCCCATAAATTATCAACGCTCGCTGAAAAATTCATTTGACGCCCGAAAACACCAAAATCCCAAAACTGCCCGAAATGGAACTTTTGGGCCTCCGTTGTGGTCTCCGTTTAGGGAGTTCTACAGGGCAACGTAGATGTCAATAGATTATGAAACTAGACTATCTGGAAAGCTTGACAAGTCTACTTTCCCCATAAATTATCAACCCTCGCTGAAAAATTCATTTGACACCCGAAAATACCAAAATCCCAAAACTGCCCGAAATAGAACTTTTGGGCCTCCGTTGGGGTCTCGGTTTGGCGAGTGCTACAGGGGAACGTAGATTTCGATAGATAATGAAACTAGACTATCTAGAAAGCTTAACAAGTCTACTTTCCCGATAAATTATCGCTGAAAAATTCATTTGACGCCCGAAAACGCCAAAATCCCAAAACTGCCAGAAATGGAACTTTTAGGCCTCCGTGGGGGTCTCGGTTTGGCGAGTGCTACAGGGGAACGTAGATGTCAATAGATTATGAAACTAGACTATCTGGAAAGCTTGACAAGTCTACTTTCTCGATAAATTATCACCGCTCGCTGAAAAATTCATTTGACGCCCGAAAACACAAAAATCCCAAAACTGCCCGAAATGGAACTTTGGGGCCTCCGTTGGGGTCTCGGCTTGGCGAGTTCTACAAGGTAACGTAGATGTCGATAGATTATGAAACTAGACTATCTGGAAAGCTTGACAAGTCTACTTTCCCCACAAATTATCACCGCTCCTTGACAAATTCATTTGACGCCCGAAAACACCAAAATCCCCAAAGTACCGGAAATGGAACTTTTGGGCCTCCGTTGTGGTCCTAGTTTAGCGAGTTCTACAGGGCAACGTAGATGTCAATAGATTATGAAACTAGACTATCTGGAAAGCTTGACATGTCTACTTTCCAGATAAATTATCACGGGTCGCTGAAAAATTCATTTGATGCCCGAAAATACAAAAATCCCATAACTATCCGAAAAGGAAATTTTTGGCCTTTGTTGGGGTCTCCGTTTAGCGAGTTCTACAGGGGAACGTAGATGTCGATAGATTATGAAACTAGACTATCTGGAAAGCTTGACATGTCTACTTTCCAGATAAATTATCACCGCTCCCCGAAAAATTCATTTGACGCCCGAAAACACCAAAATCCCAAAACTGCCCGAAATGGAACTTTTGGGCCTCCGTTGGGGTTTCGATTTGGCGAGTGCTACAGGGGAACGTAGATGTCAATAGATTATGAAACTAGACTATCTGGAAAGCTTGACAAGTCTACTTTCTCGATAAATTATCACCGCTCGCTGAAAAATTCATTTGACGCCCGAAAACACCAAAATCCCAAAACTGCCAGAAATGGAACTTTGGGGCCTCCGTGGGGGTCTCGGTTTGGCGAGTGCTACAGGGGAACGTAGATGTCAATAGATTATGAAACTAGACTATCTGGAAAGCTTGACAAGTCTACTTTCTCGATAAATTATCACCGCTCGCTGAAAAATTCATTTGACGCCCGAAAACACAAAAATCCCAAAACTGCCCGAAATGGAACTTTGGGGCCTCCGTTGGGGTCTCGGCTTGGCGAGTTCTACAAGGTAACGTAGATGTCGATAGATTATGAAACTAGACTATCTGGAAAGCTTGACAAGTCTACTTTCCCCACAAATTATCACCGCTCCTTGACAAATTCATTTGACGCCCGAAAACACCAAAATCCCCAAAGTACCGGAAATGGAACTTTTGGGCCTCCGTTGTGGTCCTAGTTTAGCGAGTTCTACAGGGCAACGTAGATGTCAATAGATTATGAAACTAGACTATCTGGAAAGCTTGACATGTCTACTTTCCAGATAAATTATCACGGGTCGCTGAAAAATTCATTTGATGCCCGAAAATACAAAAATCCCATAACTATCCGAAAAGGAAATTTTTGGCCTTTGTTGGGGTCTCCGTTTAGCGAGTTCTACAGGGGAACGTAGATGTCGATAGATTATGAAACTAGACTATCTGGAAAGCTTGACATGTCTACTTTCCAGATAAATTATCACCGCTCCCCGAAAAATTCATTTGACGCCCGAAAACACCAAAATCCCAAAACTGCCCGAAATGGAACTTTTGGGCCTCCGTTGGGGTTTCGATTTGGCGAGTGCTACAGGGGAACGTAGATGTCAATAGATTATGAAACTAGACTATCTGGAAAGCTTGACAAGTCTACTTTCTCCATAAATTATCACCGCTCGCTGAAAAATTCATTTGACGCCCGAAAACACAAAAATCCCAAAACTGCCCGAAATGGAACTTTGGGGCCTCCGTTGGGGTCTCGGCTTGGCGAGTTCTACAAGGTAACGTAGATGTCGATAGATTATGAAACTAGACTATCTGGAAAGATTGACAAGTCTACTTTCCCCACAAATTATCACCGCTCCTTGAAAAATTCATTTGACGCCCAAAAACACCAAAAACCCCAAAGTGCCTGAAATGGAACTTTTGGGCCTCCGTTGCGGTCCTAGTTTAGCGAGTTCTATAGGGCAACGTAGATGTCAATAGATTATGAAACTAGACTATCTGGAAAGCTTGACATGTCTACTTTCCAGATAAATTATCACCGCTCGCTGAAAAATTCATTTGACACCCGAAAACACCAAAATCCCAAAACTGCCTGAAATGGAACTTTTTGGCCTCCGTTGGGGTCTCGGTTTAGCGAGTTCTACAGGGGAACGTAGATGTCGATAGATTATGAAACTAGACTATCTGGAAAGTTTGACATGTTTACTTTCCGGATAAATTATCACCTCTCACTGAAAAATTCATTTGACGCCCGAAAACACAAAAATACCAAAACTGCCAGAAATGGAACTTTTGGGCCTCCATTGCGATCTCCGTTTAGCGAGTTCTACAGGGCAACGTAGATATCGATAGATTATGAAACTAGACTATCTGGAAAGCTTGACATGTCTACTTTCCAGATAAATTATCACCGCTCACTGAAAAATTCATTTGACGCCCGAAAACACCAAAATCCCAAAACTGCCCGAAATGGAACTTTGGGGCCTCCGTTGGGGTCTCGGCTTGGCGAGTTCTACAAGGTAACGTAGATGTCGATAGATTATGAAACTAGACTATCTGGAAAGCTTGACAAGTCTACTTTCCCCATAAATTATCACCGCTCCTTGAAAAATTCATTTGACGCCTGAAAACACCAAAATCCCAAAACTGCCAGAAATGGAACTTTTAGGCCTCTGTTGCAGTCTCCATTTAGCGAGTTCTACAGGGCAACGTAGGTATCAATAGATTATGAAACTAGACTATCTGGAAAGCTTGAAAAGTCTAATTTCCCAATAAATTATCACCGCTCCCTGAAAAATTCATTTGACGCCCGAAAACACCAAAATCCCAAAACTGCCCGAAATGGAACTTTTGGGCCTCCGTTGGGGTCTCAGTTTGGCGAGTGCTACAGGGGAACGTAGATGTCAATAGATTATGAAACTAGACTATCTGGAAAGCTTGACAAGTCTACTTTCCCCATAAACTATCACCGCTCGCTGAAAAATTCATTTGACGCCCGAAAACACCAAAATCCCAAAACTGCCCGAAATGGAACTTTTGGGCCTCCGTTGGGGTCTCAGTTTGGCGAGTGCTACAGGGGAACGTAGATGTCGATAGATAATGAAACTAGACTATCTAGAAAGCTTAACAAGTCTACTTTCCCGATAAATTATCACTGCTCGCTGAAAAATTCATTTGACGCCCGAAAACACCAAAATCCCAAAACTGCCCGAAATGGAACTTTTGGGCCTCCGTTGGGGTCTCGGTTTGGCGAGTGCTACAGGGGAACGTACATGTCAATAGATTATGAAACTAGACTATCTGGAAAGCTTGACAAGTCTACTTTCTCGATAAATTATCATCGCTCGCTGAAAAATTCATTTGACGCCCGAAAACACAAAAATCCCAAAACTGCCCGAAATGGAACTTTGGGGCCTCCGTTGGGGTCTCAGCTTCGCGAGTTCTACAAGGTAACGTAGATGTCGATAGATTATGAAACTAGACTATCTGGAAAGCTTGACAAGTCTACTTTCCCCACAAATTATCACCGCTCCTTGAAAAATTCATTTGACGCCTGAAAACACCAAAATCCCCAAAGTGCCTGAAATGGAACTTTTGGGCCTCCGTTGTGGTCCTAGTTTAGCGAGTTCTACAGGGCAACGTAGATGTCAATAGATTATGAAACTAGACTATTTGGAAGGCTTGACAAGTCTACTTTCCCCATAAATTATCACCGCTCGCTGAAAAATTCATTTGACGCCCAAAAATACAAAAATCCCAAAACTGCCCGAAATGGAACTTTTGGGCCTCCGTTGGGGTCTCAGTTTGGCGAGTGCTACAGGGGAACGTAGATGTCGATAGATAATGAAACTAGACTATCTAGAAAGCTTGACAAGTCTACTTTCCCGATAAATTATCACTGCTCGCTGAAAAATTCATTTGACGGCCGAAAACACCAAAATCCCAAAACTGCCCGAAATGGAACTTTGGGGCCTCCGTTGCGGTCTCCGTTTAGTGAGTTCTACAGGGCAACGTAGATGTCGATAGATTATGAAAATGGACTATCTGGAAAGCTTGACATGTCTACTTTCTAGATAAATTATCACCGCTCCCTAAAAAATTCATTTGACGCCCGAAAACACCAAAATCCCCAAAGCGCCTGAAATGGAACTTATGGGCCTCCGTTGTGGTCCTAGTTTAACGAGTTCTACAGGGCAACGTAGATGTCAATAGATTATGAAACTAGACTATCTGGAAAGCTTGACATGTCTACTTTCCAGATAAATTATGACAGGTCACTGAAAAATTCATTTGATGCACGAAAACACAAAAATCCCATAACTATCCGAAAAGGAAATTTTTGGCCTCTGTTGGGGTCTCCGTTTAGCGAGTTCTACAGGGCAATGTAGATGTTTATAGATTATGAAACTGGACTATCTGGAAAGCTTGACATGTCTACTTTCCAGATAAATTATCACCGCTCGCTGAAAAATTCATTTGATGCCCGAAAACACCAAAATCTGAAAACTGCCCGAAATGGAACTTTTGGGCCTCCGTTGGGGTCTCAGTTTGGCGAGTGATACAAGGGAACGTAGATGTCTATAGATTATGAAACTAGACTATCTGGAAAGCTTGACAACTCTACTTTCCCCATAAATTATCACCGCTCGCTGAAAAATTCATTTGATGCAGAAAACACCAAAATTCCAAAACTGCCCGAAATGAAACTTTTGGGCCTCCGTTAGGGTCTCAGTTTGGCGAGTGCTACAGGGGAACGTAGATGTCAATAGATTATGAAACTAGACTATCTGGAAAGCTTGACAAGTCTACTTTCCCCATAAACTATCACCGCTCGCTGAAAAATTCATTTGACGCCCGAAAACACAAAAATCCCAAAACTGCCCGAAATGGAACTTTTGGGCCTCCGTTGGGGTCTCGGTTTGGCGAGTGCTACAGGGGAACGTAGATGTCAATAGATTATGAAACTAGACTATCTGGAAAGCTTGACAAGTCTACTTTCTCGATAAATTATCACCGCTTGCTGAAAAATTCATTTGACGCCCGAAAACACAAATCCCAAAACTGCCCGAAATGGAACTTTGGGGCCTCCGTTGGCGTCTCGGCTTGGCGAGTTCTACAAGGTAACGTAGATGTCGATAGATTATGAAACTAGACTATCTAGAAAGCTTGACAAGTCTACTTTCTCGATAAATTATCATTGCTCGCTAAAAAATTCATTTGACGCTCGAAAACATAAAAATCCCAAAACTGCCCGAAATGGAACTTTGGGGCCTCCGTTGGGGTCTCGGCTTGGCGAGTTCTACAAGGTAACGTAGATGTCGATAGATTATGAAACTAGACTATCTAGAAAGCTTGACAAGTCTACTTTCCCCACAAATTATCACCGCTCCTTGAAAAATTCATTTGACGCCCAAAAACACCAAAATCCCCAAAGTGCCTGAAATGGAACTTTTGGGCCTCCGTTGTGGTCCTAGTTTAGTGAGTTCTACAGGGCAACGTAGATGTCAATAGATTACGAAACTAGACTATCTGGAAAGCTTGACAAGTCTACTTTCCCCATAAATTATCAACGCTCGCTGAAAAATTCATTTGACCCCCGAAAATACCAAAATCCCAAAACTGCCCGAAATGGAACTTGTGGGCCTCCGTTGGGGTCTCAGTTTGGCGAGTGCTACAGGGGAACGTAGATGTCGATAGATAATGAAACTAGACTATCTAGAAAGCTTAACAAGTCTACTTTCCCAATAAATTATCACTGCTCGCTGAAAAATTCATTTGACGCCCGAAAACACCAAAATCCCAAAACTGCCCGAAATGGAACTTTTGGGCCTCCGTTGGGGTCTCAGTTTGGCGAGTGCTACAGGGGAACATAGATGTCAATAGATTATGAAACTAGACTATCTGGAAAGCTTGACAAGTCTACTTTCTCGATAAATTATCACCGCTCGCTGAAAAATTCATTTGACGCCCGAAAACACAAAAATCCCAAAACTGCCCGAAATGGAACTTTGGGGCCTCCGTTGGGGTCTCGGCTTGGCGAGTTCTACAAGGTAACGTAGATGTCGATAGATTATGAAACTAGACTATCTGGAAAGCTTGACAAGTCTACTTTCCCCACAAATTATCACCGCTCCTTGAAAAAGTCATTTGACGCCTGAAAACACCAAAATCCCCAAAGTGCCTGAAATGGAACTTTTGGGCCTCCGTTGGGGTCTCGGTTTGGCGAGTGCTACAGGGGAACGTAGATGTCGATAGATAATGAAACTAGACTATCTAGAAAGCTTAACAAGTCTACTTTCACGATAAATTATCACTGCTCGCTGAAAAATTCATTTGACGCCCGAAAACACCAAAATCCCAAAACTGCCCGAAATGGAACTTTAGGGACTCCGTTGGGGTCTCGGTTTGGCGAGTGCTACAGGGGAACGTAGATGTCAATAGATTATGAAACTAGACTATCTGGAAAGCTTGACAAGTCTACTTTCTCGATAAATTATCACCACTCGCTGAAAAATTCATTTGACGCCCGAAAACACAAAAATCCCAAAACTGCCCGAAATGGAACTTTGGGGCCTCCGTTGGCGTCTCGGCTTGGCGAGTTCTACAAGGTAACGTAGATGTCGATAGATTATGAAACTAGACAATCTGGAAAGCTTGACAAGTCTACTTTCTCGATAAATTATCACCGCTCGCTGAAAAATTCATTTGACGCCCGAAAACACAAAAATCCCAAAACTGCCCGAAATGGAACTTTGGGGCCTCCGTTGGGGTCTCGGCTTGGCGAGTTCTACAAGGTAACGTAGATGTCGATAGATTATGAAACTAGACTATCTAGAAATCTTGACAAGTCTACTTTCCCCACAAATTATCACCGCTCCTTGAAAAATTCATTTGACGCCCAAAAACACCAAAATGCCTAAAGTGCCTGAAATGGAACTTTTGGGCCTCCGTTGTGGTCCTAGTTTAGTGAGTTCTACAGGGCAACGTAGATGTCAATAGATTACGAAACTAGACTATCTAGAAAGCTTGACAAGTCTACTTTCCCCATAAATTATCAACGCTCACTGAAAAATTCATTTGACCCCCGAAAATACCAAAATCCCAAAACTGCCCGAAATGGAACTTTTGGGCCTCCGTTGGGGTCTCAGTTTGGCGAGTGCTACAGGGGAACGTAGATGTCGATAGATAATGAAACTAGACTATCTAGAAAGCTTGACAACTCTACTTTCCCCATAAATTATCACCGCTCGCTGAAAAATTCATTTGACGCCCGAAAATACCAAAATCCCAAAACTGCCCGAAATGAAACTTTTGGGCCTCCGTTGGGGTTTCAGGTTGGCGAGTGCTACAGGGGAACGTAGATGTCACTAGATTATGAAACTAGACTATCTGGAAAGCTTGAAAAGTCTACTTTCTCGATAAATTATCACCGCTGCTGAAATATTCATTTGACACCCGAAAACACAAAAATCCCAAAACTGCCCGAAATGGAACTTTGGGGCCTCCGTTGGGGTCTCGGCTTGGCGAGTTCTACAAGGTAATGTAGATGTCGATAGATTATGAAACTAGACTATCTGGAAAGCTTGACAAGTC
The DNA here is from genome assembly GCA_037074615.1 of Leucaena leucocephala. NCBI lineage: Eukaryota > Viridiplantae > Streptophyta > Magnoliopsida > Fabales > Fabaceae > Leucaena > Leucaena leucocephala. The sequence goes on from JAYWLJ010000065.1 coordinate 784,371, forward strand.
TACTTTCCCCACAAATTATCACCGCTCCTTGAAAAATTCATTTGACGCCCGAAAACACCAAAATCCCCAAAGTGCCTGAAATGGAACTTTTGGGCCTCCGTTGTGGTCCTAGTTTAGCGAGTTCTACAGGGCAACGTAGATGTCAATAGATTATGAAACTAGACTATCTGGAAAGCTTGATAAGTCTACTTTTCCCATAAATTATCACCGCTCGCTGAAAAATTCATTTGACTAGCGAAAATACCAAAATCCCAAAACTGCCCGAAATGGAACTTTTGGGCCTCCGTTGGGGTCTCGGTTTGGCGAGTGCTACAGGGGAACGTAGATGTCGATTGATAATGAAACTAGACTATCTAGAAAGCTTAACAAGTCTACTTTTCTGATAAATTATCACCGCTCCTTGAAAAATTCATTTGACGCCCGAACACACCAAAATCCGCAAAGTGCCTGAAATGGAACTTATGGGCCTCCGTTGTGGTCCTAGTTTAACGAGTTCTACAGGGCAACGTAGATGTCAATAGATTATGAAACTAGACTATCTGGAAAGCTTGACATGTCTACTTTCCAGATAAATTATCACGGGTCACTGAAAAATTCATTTGATGCACGAAAACACAAAAATCCCATAACTATCCGAAAAGGAACTTTTTGGCCTTCGTTGGGGTCTCCGTTTAGCGAGTTCTACAGGGCAATGTAGATGTTGATAGACTATGAAACTGGACTATCTGGAAAGCTTGACATGTCTACTTTCCAGATAAATTATCACCGCTCGCTGAAAAATTCATTTGACGCCCGAAAACACCAAAATCCCAAAACTGCCCGAAATGGAAATTTTGGGCCTCCGTTGGGGTCTCAGTTTGGCGAGTGCTACAGGGGAACGTAGATGTCTATAGATTATGAAACTAGACTATCTGGAAAGCTTGACAACTCTACTTTCCCCATAAATTATCACCGCTCGCTGAAAAATTCATTTGATGCAGAAAACATTAAAATTCCAAAACTGCCCGAAATGAAACTTTTGGGCCTCCGTTAGGGTCTCAGTTTGGCGAGTGCTACAGGGGAACGTAGATGTCAATAGATTATGAAAGTAGACTATCTGGAAAGCTTGACAAGTCTACTTTCCCCATAAACTATCACCGCTCGCTGAAAAATTCATTTGACGCCCGAAAATACCAAAATCCCAAAACTGCCCGAAATAGAACTTTTGGGCCTCCGTTGGGGTCTCAGTTTGGCGAGTGCTACAGGTGAACGTAGATGTCGTTAGATAATGAAACTAGACTATCTACAAAGCTTAACAAGTCTACTTTCTCGATAAATTATCACTGCTCGCTGAAAAATTCATTTGACGCCCGAAAACACCAAAATCCCAAAACTGCCCGGAATGGAACTTTTGGGCCTCCGTTGGGGTCTCAGTTTGGCGAGTGCTACAGGGGAACATAGATGTCAATTGATTATGAAACTAGACTATCTGGAAAGCTTGACAAGTCTACTTTCTTGATAAATTATCACCGCTTTCTGAAATATTCATTTGACGCCCGAAAACACAAAAATCCCAAAACTGCCCGGAATGGAACTTTGGGGCCTCCATTGGGGTCTCCGTTTAGCGAGTTCTACAGGGCAACGTAGATGTCGATAGATTATGAAACTGGACTATCTGGAAAGCTTGACATGTCTACTTTCCAGATAAATTATCACCGCTCCCTAAAAAATTCATTTGACGCCTAAAAACACAAAATCCCAAAACTGCCTGAAATGAAACTTTTAGGCGTTCGTTGGGGTCTCAGTTTAGCGAGTGCTACAGGGGAACGTAGATGTCGATACATAATGAAACTAGACTATCTATAAAGCTTGACAAGTCTACTTTCCCAATAAACTATCACCGCTCGCTGAAAAATTCATTTGACCCCCGAAAATACCAAAATCCCAAAACTGCCCGAAATGGAACTTTTGGGCCTCCGTTGGGGTCTCGGTTTGGCGAGTGCTACAGGGGAACGTAGATGTCGATAGATAATGAAACTAGACTATCTACAAAGCTTAACAAGTCTACTTTCCCGATACATTATCACTGCTCGCTGAAAAATTCATTTGACGCCCGAAAACACCAAAATCCCAAAACTGCCCGAAATGAAACTTTTGGGCCTCCGTTGGGGTCTCAGTTTGGCGAGTGCTACAGGGGAACGTAGATGTCACTAGATTATGAAACTAGACTATCTGGAAAGCTTGAAAAGTCTACTTTCTTAATAAATTATCACCGCTCGCTGAAATATTCATTTGACATCCGAAAACACAAAAATCCCAAAACTGCCCGAAATGGAACTTTGGGGCCTTCGTTGGGGTCTCGGCTTGGCGAGTTCTACAAGGTAACGTAGATGTCGATAGATTATGAAACTAGACTATCTGGAAAGCTTGACAAGTCTACTTTCCCCACAAATTATCATCACTCCTTGAAAAATTCATTTGACGCCCGAAAACACCAAAATACCCAAAGTGCCTGAAATGGAACTTTTGGGCCTCCGTTGTGGTCCTAGTTTAACGAGTTCTACAGGGCAACGTAGATGTTAATAGATTATGAAACTAGACTATCTGGAAAGCTTGACAAGTCTACTTTTCCCATAAATTATCACCGCTCGCTGAAAAATTCATTTGACGAGCGAAAATACCAAAATCCCAAAACTGCCCAAAATGGAACTTTTGGGCCTCCGTTGGGGTCTCGGTTTGGCGAGTTCTACAGGGGAACGTAGATGTCGATTGATAATAAAACTAGACTATCTAGAAAGCTTAACAAGTCTACTTTTCCGATAAATTATCACTGCTCACTGAAAAATTCATTTGACGCCCGAAAACACCAAAATCCCAAAACTGCCCGAAATGGAACTTTTGGGCCTCCGTTGGGGTCTCAGTTTGGCGAGTGCTACAGGGGAACATAGATGTCGATAGATAATGAAACGAGACTATCTAGAAAGCTTAACAAGTCTACTTTCCCGATATATTATCATCGCTCGCTGAAAAATTTATTTGACGCCCGCAAACACTAAAATCCCAAAACTGCCCAAAATGGAACTTTTGGGCCTCCGTTGGGGTCTCGGTTTGGCGAGTGCTACAGGGGAACGTAGATGTCAATAGATTATGAAACTAGACTATCTGGAAAGCTTGACAAGTCTACTTTCTCGATAAATTATCACCGCTCGCTGAAAAATTCATTTGACGCCAGAAAACACCAAAATCCCAAAACTGCCATAAATGGAACTTTGGGGCCTCCGTTGGGGTCTCGGCTTGGCGAGTTCTACAAGATAACGTAGATGTCGATAGATTATAAAACTAGACTATCTGGAAAGCTTGACAAGTCTACTTTCCCCACAAATTATCACCGCTCCTTGAAAAATTCATTTGCGCCCGAAAACACAAAAATCCCCAAAGTGCCTAAAATGGAACTTTTGGGCCTCCGTTGTGGTCCTAGTTTAGCGAGTTCTACAGGGCAACGTAGATGTCAATAGATTATGAAACTAGACTATCTGGAAAGCTTGACAAGTCTACTTTCCCCACAAATTATCACTACTCCTTGAAAAATTCATTTGACGCCCGAACACACCAAAATCCCCAAAGTGCCTGAAATGGAACTTATGGGCCTCCGTTGTGGTCCTAGTTTAACGAGTTCTACAGGGCAACGTAGATGTCAATAGATTATGAAACTAGACTATCTGGAAAGCTTGACATGTCTACTTTCCAGATAAATTATCACTACTGGCTGAAAAATTCATTTGGCACACGAAAACACCAAAATCCCATAACTATCCAAAAAGGAACTTTTTGGCCTTTGTTGGGGTCTCAGTTTGGCGAGTACTACAGGGCAAAATAGATGTCGATAGATTATGAAGCTGGACTATCTGGAAAGCTTGACATGTCTACTTTCCAGATAAATTATCACCGCTCCCTGAAAAATTCATTTGACGCCCGAAAACACCAAAATCCCAAAACTGCCGGAAATGGAACTTTTGCGCCTCCATTGGAGTCTCGGCTTGGCGAGTTCTACAGGGTAACGTAGATGTCAATAGATTATGAAACTAGACTATCTGAAAAGCTTGACAAGTCTACTTTCCTGATAAATTATCACCGCTCGCTGAAAAATTCATTTGACGCCCGAAAACACCAAAATCCCAAAACTGCCTGAAATGGAACTTTTGGGCCTCCGTTGGGGTCTCAGCTTGGCGAGTTCTACAGGGTAACGTAGATGTCAATAGATTATGAAACTACACTATCTGGAAAGCTTGACAAGTCTACTTTCCTAATAAATTATCACCGCTCGCTGAAAAAATTATTTGACGCCCGAAAACACCAAAATCCCAAAACTGCCTGAAATGGAACTTTGGGGCCTCCATTGGGGTCTCGGTTAGCGAGTTCTACAGGCGAACGTAGATGTCGATAGATTATGAAACTAGACTATCTGGAAAGGTTGACATGTCTACTTCCCAGATAAATTATCACCGCTCATTGAAAAATTCATTTGACACCCGAAAACACCAAAATCCCAAAACTGCTCGAAATGGAACTTTTGGGCCTCCGTTGGGGTCTCGGTTTGGCGAGTGCTACAGGGGAATGTAGATGTCGATAGATAATGAAACTAGACTATCTACAAAGGTTGACAAGTCTACTTTCCCGATAAATTAACACCGCTCGCTGAAAAATTTATTTGGATCCCGAAAACACCAAAATCCCAGAACTATCCGAGAAGGAACTTTTGGGCCTCCGTTGGGGTCTTGGTTTGGCGAGTGCTACAGGGGAACGTAGATGTCGATAGATTATGAAACTAGACTATCTGGAAAGCTTGACAAGTCTACTTTCCCAATAAATTATCACCGCTCGCTGAAAAATTTATTTGACGCCCGAAAACACCAAAATCCCAAAAGTGCCCGAAATTTAACTTTTGGGCCTCTGTTGGTGTCTCAGTTTGGCGAGTGCTACAGGGGAACGTAGATGTCAATAGATTATGAAACTAGACTATCTGGAAAGCTTGACAACTCTACTTTTCCCATAAATTATCACCGCTCGCTGAAAAATTCATTTGACGCCCGAAAATACAAAAATCCCAAAACTGCCCGAAATGGAACTTTGGCGCCTTCGTTGCGGTCTCCGTTTAGCGAGTTCTACAGGGCAACGTAGATGTCGATAGATTATGAAACTGGACTATCTGGAAAGCATGACATGTCTACTTTCCAGATAAATTATCACCGCTCCCTAAAAAATTCATTTGACACCCGAAATCACCAAAATCTAAAAACTGCCCGAAATGAAACTTTTAGGCCTTCGTTGTGGTCTCGGTTTGGCGAGTGCTACAGGGGAACGTAGATATCGATACATAATGAAACTAGACTATTTAGAAAGCTTGACAAGTCTACTTTCCTGATAAATTATCACCGCTCACTGAAAAATTCATTTGATGCCTACAAACACCAAAATCGCAAAACTGCCCGAAATGGAACTTTTGGGCCTCCGTTGGGGTCTCGGTTTGGCGAGTGCTACAGGGGAACGTAGATGTCGATAGATAAAGAAACTAGACTATCTAGAAAGCTTGGCAAGTCTACTTTCCCAATAAATTATCACCGCTTACTGAAAAATTCATTTGACCCCTAAAAACACCAAAATCCCAAAACCGCCCGAAATTGAACTTTTGGGCCTCCGTTAGGGTCTCCGTTTGGCGAGTGCTACAGTGGAACGTAGATGTCAATAGATTATGAAACTGGACTATCTAGAAAGCTTAACATGTCTACTTTCCAGACAAATTATCACCGCTCACTGAAATATTCAGTTGATGCCCGAAAACACCAAAATCCTAAAACTGCCCGAAATAGAACTTTTGGGCCTCCGTTGGGATCTCGGTTTCGCGAGTTCTACAGGGCAACGTAGATGTGGATAGATAATGAAACTAGACTATCTAGAAAGCTTGACATGTCTACTTTCCAGATAAATTATCACCGCTCGCTGAAAAATTCATTTGACGCCCGAAAACACTAAAATCCCAAAACTGGCCGAAATGGAACTTTTGGGCCTCCGTTGGGGTCTCAGTTTTGCGAGTACTACAGGGGAACGTAGAAGTCAATAGATTATGAAACTAGACTATCTGGAAAGCTTGACAAGTCTACTTTCCCCATAAATTATCACCGCTCGCTGAAAAATTTATTTGACGCCCGAAAACACCAAAATCCCAAAACTGCTCGAAATGGAACTTTGGGACCTCCGTTGCGGTCTCCGTTTAGCGAGTTCTACAGGGCAACGTAGATGTCGATAGATTATGAAACTGGACTATCTGGAAAGCTTGACATGTCTTCTTTCCAGATAAATTATCACCGCTCCCTAAAAAATTCATTTGACGCCCGAAAACACAAAAATCCCAAAACTGCCTGAAATGGAACTTTGGGGCCTCCGTTGCGGTCTCCGTTTAGCGAGTTCTACAGGGCAACGTAGATGTCGATAGATTATGAAACTGGACTATCTGGAAAGTTTGACATGTCTACTTTCCAGATAAATTATCATCGCTCCCTAAAAAATTCATTGACGCCCGAAAACACCAAAATCCCAAAACTGCCCGAAATGAAACTTTTAGGCCTCCGTTGGGGTCTCGGTTTGGCGAGTGCTACAGGGGAACATAGATGTCGATACATAATGAAACTAGACTATCTAGAAAGCTTGACAAGTCTACTTTCCTGATAAATTATCACCGCTCGCTGAAAAATTCATTTAACGCCTGAAAACACCAAAATCTCAAAACTGCCCGAAATGGAACTTTTGGGCCTCCGTTGGGGTCTCGGTTTGGCGAGTGCTACAGGGGAATGTAGATGTCGATAATAATGAAACTAGACTATCTAGAAAGCTTGGCAAGTCTACTTTCCCGATAAATTATTACCGCTTACTGAAAAATTCATTTGACCCCTGAAAACACCAAAATCCCAAAGCCGCCCGAAATTGAACTTTTGGGCATCCGTTGGGGTCTCGGTTTGGCGAGTGCTACAGGAGAACGTAGATGTCGATAGATAATGAAACTGGACTATCTAGAAAGTTGACAAGCCTACTTTCCTGATAAATTATCACCGCTCCCTGAAAAATTTATTTGATTCCCGAAAACACCAAAATCCCAGAACTATCCGAGAAGGAACCTTTGGGCCTCCGTTGGGGTCTCGGTTTGGCGAGCGCTACGGGAGAACATAGATGTCGATAGATTATGAAACTAGACTATCTGGAAAGCTTGACATGCCTACTTTCCAGATAAATTATCACAGGTCAATGAAAACTTCATTTGATGCCCAAAAACACCAAAATCCCATAACTATCTGAAAAGGAACTTTTTGTCTTTCGTTGGGGTCTCGGTTTGGCGAGTGCTACAGGGGAACGTAGATGTCGATCGATTATGAAACTAGACTATCTGGAAAGCTTGACAAGTCTACTTTCCAGATAAATTATCACCGCTCGCTGAAAAATTCATTTGACGCCCGAAAACACCAAAATCCCAAAACTGCCCGAAATGGAACTTTGGGGCCTCCGTTGCGGTCTCCATTTAGCGAGTTCTACAGGGCAACGTAGATGTCGATAGATTATGAAACTGGACTATCTGGAAAGTTTGACATGTCTACTTTCCAGATAAATTATCATCGCTCCCTAAAAAATTCATTGACGCCCGAAAACACCAAAATCCCAAAACTGCCCGAAATGAAACTTTTAGGCCTCCGTTGGGGTCTCGGTTTGGCGAGTGCTACAGGGGAACATAGATGTCGATACATAATGAAACTAGACTATCTAGAAAGCTTGACAAGTCTACTTTCCTGATAAATTATCACCGCTCGCTGAAAAATTCATTTAACGCCTGAAAACACCAAAATCTCAAAACTGCCCGAAATGGAACTTTTGGGCCTCCGTTGGGGTCTCGGTTTGGCGAGTGCTACAGGGGAATGTAGATGTCGATAATAATGAAACTAGACTATCTAGAAAGCTTGGCAAGTCTACCTTCCCGATAAATTATCACCGCTCGCTGAAAAATTCATTTGACCCCTGAAAACACCAAAATCCCAAAGCCGCCCGAAATTGAACTTTTGGGCATCCGTTGGGGTCTCGGTTTGGCGAGTGCTACAGGAGAACGTAGATGTCGATAGATAATGAAACTGGACTATCTAGAAAGTTGACAAGCCTACTTTCCTGATAAATTATCACCGCTCCCTGAAAAATTTATTTGATTCCCGAAAACACCAAAATCCCAGAACTATCCGAGAAGGAACCTTTGGGCCTCCGTTGGGGTCTCGGTTTGGCGAGCGCTACAGGAGAACATAGATGTCGATAGATTATGAAACTAGACTATCTGGAAAGCTTGACATGCCTACTTTCCAGATAAATTATCACAGGTCAATGAAAACTTCATTTGATGCCCAAAAACACCAAAATCCCATAACTATCTGAAAAGGAACTTTTTGTCTTTCGTTAGGGTCTCGGTTTGGCGAGTGCTACAGGGGAACGTAGATGTCGATCGATTATGAAACTAGACTATCTGGAAAGCTTGACAAGTCTACTTTCCAGATAAATTATCACCGCTCGCTGAAAAATTCATTTGACGCCCGAAAACACCAAAATCCCAAAACTGCCCGAAATGGAACTTTGGGGCCTCCGTTGCGATCTCCATTTAGCGAGTTCTACAGGGCAACGTAGATGTCGATAGATTATGAAACTGGATTATCTGGAAAGCTTGATATGTCTACTTTCCAGATAACTTATCACCGCTCCCTAAAAAATTCATTTGATGCCCGAAAACACCAAAATCCCAAAACTGCCAGAAATGGAACTTTGGGGCCTCCGTTGCGGTCTCCGTTTAGCGAGTTCTACAGGGCAATGTAGATGTCGATAGATTATGAAACTGGACTATCTGGAGAGCTTGACATGTCTACTTTCCAGATAAATTATCACCGCTCCCTAAAAAATTCATTGACGCCCGAAAACACCAAAATCCCAAAACTGCCCGAAATGAAACTTTTAGGCCTCCGTTGGGGTCTCGGTTTGGCGAGTGCTACAGGGGAACGTAGATGTCGATAGATTATGAAACTAGACTATCTGGAAAGCTTGACATGTCTACTTTCCAGATAAATTATCACCGCTCACTGAAAATTTATTTGACTCCCGAAAACACCAAAATCCCAAAACTGCCAGAAATGGAACTTTGGGGCCTCCATTGCGGTCTCCGTTTAGCGAGTTCTACAGGGCAACGTAGATATCGATAGATTATGAAACTAGACTATCTGGAAAGCTTGACATGTCTACTTTCCAGATAAATTATCACCGCTCGCTGAAAAATTCATTTGAGGCCCGAAAACACCAAAATCCCAAAACTGCCCGAAATGGAACTTTTGGGCCTCTGTTGGGGTCTCGGTTTATTGAGTTCTACAGGGCAAGGTAGATGTAGATATATAATGAAACTAGACTATCTAGAAAGCTTGACATATCTACTTTCCAGATAAATTATCACCGCTCGCTGAAAAATTCATTTGACGCCCGGAAACACCAAAATCCCAAAACTGCCCGAAATGGAAGTTTTGGGCCTCCGTTGGTGTCTCAGTTTGGCGAGTGCTACAGGGGAACGTAGATGTCAATAGATTATGAAACTAGACTATCTGGAAAGCTTGACAACTCTACTTTTCCCATAAATTATCACCGCTCGCTGAAAATTTCATTTGACGCCCGAAAATACCAAAATCCCAAAACTGCCCGAAATGGAACTTTGGCGCCTTCGTTGCAGTCTCCGTTTAGCGAGTTCTACAGGGCAACGTAGATGTCGATAGATTATGAAACTGGACTATCTGGAAAGCATGACATGTCTACTTTCCAGATAACTTATCACCGCTCCCTAAAAAATTCATTTGACACCCGAAATCACCAAAATCTAAAAACTGCCCGAAATGAAACTTTTAGGCCTTCGTTGGGGTCTCGGTTTGGCGAGTGCTACAGGGGAACGTAGATATCGATACATAATGAAACTAGACTATTTAGAAATCTTGACAAGTCTACTTTCCTGATAAATTATCACCGCTCGCTGAAAAATTCATTTGATGCCTGAAAACACCAAAATCGCAAAACTGCCCGAAATGGAACTTTTGGGCCTCCGTTGGGGTCTCGGTTTGGCGAGTGCTACAGGGGAACGTAGATGTCGATAGATAAAGAAACTAGACTATCTAGAAAGCTTGGAAAGTCTACTTTCCAGATAAATTATCACCGCTCACTGAAAATTTATTTGACTCCCGAAAACACCAAAATCCCAAAACTGCCAGAAATGGAACTTTGGGGCCTCCGTTGCGGTCTCCGTTTAGCGAGTTCTACAGGGCAACGTAGATATCGATAGATTATTAAACTAGACTATCTGGAAAGCTTGACATGTCTACTTTCCAGACAAATTATCACCGCTCGCTGAAAAATTCATTTGACGCCCGAAAACACCAAAATCCCAAAACTGCCCGAAATGGAACTTTTGGGCCTCTGTTGGGGTCTCGGTTTATTGAGTTCTACAGGGCAAGGTAGATGTAGATATATAATGAAACTAGACTATCTAGAAAGCTTGACATATCTACTTTCCAGATAAATTATCACCGCTCGCTGAAAAATTCATTTGACGCCCGGAAACACCAAAATCCCAAAACTGCCCGAAATGGAAGTTTTGGGCCTCCGTTGGTGTCTCAGTTTGGCGAGTGCTACAGGGGAACGTAGATGTCAATAGATTATGAATCTAGACTATCTGGAAAGCTTGACAACTCTACTTTTCCCATAAATTATCACCGCTCGCTGAAAATTTCATTTGACGCCCGAAAATACCAAAATCCCAAAACTGCCCGAAATGGAACTTTGGCGCCTTCATTGCAGTCTCCGTTTAGCGAGTTCTACAGGGCAACGTAGATGTCGATAGATTATGAAACTGGACTATCTGGAAAGCATGACATGTCTACTTTCCAGATAACTTATCACCGCTCCCTAAAAAATTCATTTGACACCCGAAATCACCAAAATCTAAAAACTGCCCGAAATGAAACTTTTAGGCCTTCGTTGGGGTCTCGGTTTGGCGAGTGCTACAGGGGAACGTAGATATCGATACATAATGAAACAAGACTATGTTGAAAGCTTGACAAGTCTACTTTCCTGATAAATTATCACCGCTCGCTGAAAAATTCATTTGATGCCTGAAAACACCAAAATCGTAAAACTGCCCGAAATGGAACTTTTGGGCCTCCGTTGGGGTCTCGGTTTGGCGAGTGCTACAGGGGAACGTAGATGTCGATAGATAAAGAAACTAGACTATCTAGAAAGCTTGGCAAGTCTACTTTCCCAATAAATTATCACCGCTTACTGAAAAATTCATTTGACCCCTAAAAACACCAAAATCCCAAAACCGCCCGAAATTGAACTTTTGGGCCTCCGTTGGGGTCTCAGTTTGGCGAGTGCTACAGGGGAACGTAGATGTCAATAGATTATGAAACTAGACTATCTAGAAAGCTTAACATGTCTACTTTCCAGACAAATTATCACCGCTCACTGAAAAATTCAGTTGATGCCCGAAAACACCAAAATCCTAAAACTGCCCGAAATGGAACTTTTGGGCCTCCGTTGGGATCTCGGTTTCGCGAGTTCTACAGGGCAACGTAGATGTGGATAGATAATGAAACTAGACTATCTAGAAAGCTTGACATGTCTACTTTCCAGATAAATTATCACCGCTCGCTGAAAAATTCATTTGACGCCCGAAAACACTAAAATCCCAAAACTGGCCGAAATGGAACTTTTGGGCCTCCGTTGGGGTCTCAGTTTGGCGAGTACTACAGGGGAACGTAGAAGTCAATAGATTATGAAACTATACTATCTGGAAAGCTTGACAAGTCTACTTTCCCCATAAATTATCACCGCTCGCTGAAAAATTTATTTGACGCCCGAAAACACCAAAATCCCAAAACTGCTCGAAATGGAACTTTGGGACCTCCGTTGCGGTCTCCGTTTAGCGAGTTCTACAGGGCAACGTAGATGTCGATAGATTATGAAACTGGACTATCTGGAAAGCTTGACATGTCTTCTTTCCAGATAAATTATCACCGCTCCCTAAAAAATTCATTTGACGCCCGAAAACACAAAAATCCCAAAACTGCCTGAAATGGAACTTTGGGGCCTCCGTTGCGGTCTCCGTTTAGCGAGTTCTACAGGGCAACGTAGATGTCGATAGATTATGAAACTGGACTATCTGGAAAGTTTGACATGTCTACTTTCCAGATAAATTATCATCGCTCCCTAAAAAATTCATTGACGCCCGAAAACACCAAAATCCCAAAACTGCCCGAAATGAAACTTTTAGGCCTCCGTTGGGGTCTCGGTTTGGCGAGTGCTACAGGGGAACATAGATGTCGATACATAATGAAACTAGACTATCTAGAAAGCTTGACAAGTCTACTTTCCTGATAAATTATCACCGCTCGCTGAAAAATTCATTTAACGCCTGAAAACACCAAAATCTCAAAACTGCCCGAAATGGAACTTTTGGGCCTCCGTTGGGGTCTCGGTTTGGCGAGTGCTACAGGGGAATGTAGATGTCGATAATAATGAAACTAGACTATCTAGAAAGCTTGGCAAGTCTACTTTCCCGATAAATTATTACCGCTTACTGAAAAATTCATTTGACCCCTGAAAACACCAAAATCCCAAAGCCGCCCGAAATTGAACTTTTGGGCATCCGTTGGGGTCTCGGTTTGGCGAGTGCTACAGGAGAACGTAGATGTCGATAGATAATGAAACTGGACTATCTAGAAAGTTGACAAGCCTACTTTCCTGATAAATTATCACCGCTCCCTGAAAAATTTATTTGATTCCCGAAAACACCAAAATCCCAGAACTATCCGAGAAGGAACCTTTGGGCCTCCGTTGGGGTCTCGGTTTGGCGAGCGCTACGGGAGAACATAGATGTCGATAGATTATGAAACTAGACTATCTGGAAAGCTTGACATGCCTACTTTCCAGATAAATTATCACAGGTCAATGAAAACTTCATTTGATGCCCAAAAACACCAAAATCCCATAACTATCTGAAAAGGAACTTTTTGTCTTTCGTTGGGGTCTCGGTTTGGTGAGTGCTACAGGGGAACGTAGATGTCGATCGATTATGAAACTAGACTATCTGGAAAGCTTGACAAGTCTACTTTCCAGATAAATTATCACCGCTCGCTGAAAAATTCATTTGACGCCCGAAAACACCAAAATCCCAAAACTGCCCGAAATGGAACTTTGGGGCCTCCGTTGCGGTCTCCATTTAGCGAGTTCTACAGGGCAACGTAGATGTCGATAGATTATGAAACTGGATTATCTGGAAAGCTTGATATGTCTACTTTCCAGATAACTTATCACCGCTCCCTAAAAAATTCATTTGATGCCCGAAAACACCAAAATCCCAAAACTGCCAGAAATGGAACTTTGGGGCCTCCGTTGCGGTCTCCGTTTAGCGAGTTCTACAGGGCAATGTAGATGTCGATAGATTATGAAACTGGACTATCTGGAGAGCTTGACATGTCTACTTTCCAGATAAATTATCACCGCTCCCTAAAAAATTCATTGACGCCCGAAAACACCAAAATCCCAAAACTGCCCGAAATGGAACTTTTAGGCCTCCGTTGGGGTCTCGGTTTGGCGAGTGCTACAGGGGAACGTAGATGTCGATAGATTATGAAACTAGACTATCTGGAAAGCTTGACATGTCTACTTTCTAGATAAATTATCACCGCTCACTGAAAAATTTATTTGATGCCCGCAAACACCAAAATCCCAAAACTGCCCGAAATGGAACTTTTGAGCCTCCGTTGGGGTCTCAGTTTCGCGAGTTCTACAGGGCAACGTAGATGTCGATAGATAATAAAACTAGACTATCTAGAAAGATTGACAAGTCTACTTTCCCGATAAATTATCACCGCTTGCTGAAAAATTTATTTGACGCCCGAAAACACCAAAATCCCAAAACTGCCCGAAATGGAACTTTTGGGCCTCCGTTGGGGTCTCAGTTTGGCGAGTGCTATAGGGGAACGTAGATGTCAATAGATTATTAAACTAGACTATCTGGAAAGCTTGACAAGTCTACTTTCCCCATAAATTATCACCGCTCGCTGAAAAATTCATTTGACGCCCGAAATCTCCAAAATCCCAAAACTGCCCGAAATAGAACTTTTGGGATTCCGTTGGGGTCTTGGCTTGGCGAGTTCTACAGGGTAATGTAGATGTCGATAGATTATGAAACTGGTCTATCTAAAAGCTTGACATGTCTACTTTCTAGATAAATTATCACCGCTCGCTGAAAAATTTATTTGACGCCCGAAAACACCAAAATCCCCAAAGTGCATGAAATGGAACTTTTGGGCCTCCGTTGTGGTCCTAGTTTAGCGAGTTCTACAGGGCAACGTAGATGTCAACAGATTATGAAACTAGACTATCTAGAAAGCTTAACATGTCTACTTTCCAGATAAATTATCACCGCTCACTGAAAAATTCAGTTGATGCCCGAAAACACCAAAATCCCAAAACTGCCCGAAATGGAACTTTTGGGCCTCTGTTGGGATCTCGGTTTCGCGAGTTCTACAGGGCAACGTAGATGTGGATAGATAATGAAAGTAGACTATCTAGAAAGCTTGACAAGTCTACTTTCCAGATAAATTATCACCGCTCGCTGAAAAATTCATTTGACGCCCGAAAACACTAAAATCCCAAAACTGCCCGAAATGGAACTTTTGGGCCTCCGTTGGGGTCTCAGTTTGGCGAGTACTACAGGGGATCGTAGAAGTCAATAGATTATGAAACTAGACTATCTGGAAAGCTTGACAAGTCTACTTTTCCCATAAATTATCACCGCTCGCTGAAAAATTCATTTGACGCCCGAAAACACCAAAATCCCAAAACTGCCCGAAATGGAACTTTTGGGCCTCCGTTGGGGTCTCGGTTTGGCGAGTGCTACAGGGGAACGTAGATGTCAATAGATTATGAAACTAGACTATCTGGAAAGCTTGAGAAGTCTACTTTCTCGATAAATTATCACCGCTCGCTGAAAAATTCATTTGACGCCCGAAAACAAAAAAATCCCAAAACTGCCCGAAATGGAACTTTGGGGCCTCCGTTGCGGTCTCGGTTTAGCGAGTTCTACAGGGCAACGTAGATGTCGATAGATTATGAAACTGGACTATCTAGAAAGCTTGACATGTCTACTTTCCAGATAAATTATCACCGCTCCCTAAAAAATTCATTTGACGCCCGAAAACACCAAAATCCTAAAACTGCCCAAAATGAAACTTTTAGGCCTTCGTTGGGGTCTCGGTTTGGCGAGTGCTACAGGGGAACGTAGATGTCGATACATAATGAAACTAGACTATCTAGAAAGCTTGACAAGTCTACTTTCCTGATAAATTATCACCGCTCGCTAAAAAATTTATTTGACGCCTGAAAACACCAAAATCTCAAAACTGCTCGAAATGGAACTTTTGGGCCTCCGTTGGGGTCTCAGTTTGGCGAGTGCTACAGGGGAACGTAGATGTGAATAGATTATGAAACTAGACTATCTGGAAAGCTTGACAAGTCTACTTTTCCCATAAATTATCACCGCTCGCTGAAAAATTCATTTGACGCCCGAAAAGACCAAAATCCTAAAACTGCCCAAAATGGAACTTTGGCGCCTTCGTTGCAGTCTCCGTTTAGCGAGTTCTACAGGGCAACGTAGATGTGGATAGATAAAGAAACTAGACTATCTAGAAAGTTGACAAGTCTACTTTCCTGATAAATTATCACCGCTCCCTGAAAAATTTATTTGATGCCCGAAAACACCAAAATCCCAGAACTATCCGAGAAGGAACCTTTGGGCCTCCGTTGGGGTCTCAGTTTGGCGAGCGCTACAGGAGAACATAGATGTCGATAGATTATGAAACTAGACTATCTGGAAAGCTTGACATGCCTACTTTCCAGATAAATTATCACAGGTCGCTGAAAACTTCATTTGATGCCCGAAAACACAAAAATACCATAACTATCCGAAAAGGAACTTTTTGTCCTTCGTTGGGGTCTCGGTTTGGCGAGTGCTACAGGGGAATGTAGATGTCGATAGATTATGAAACTAGACTATCTGGAAAGCTTGACATGTCTACTTTCTAGATAAATTATCACCGCTCGCTGAAAAATTTATTTGATGCCCAAAAACACAAAAATCCCAAAACTGCCCAAAATGGAACTTTTGGGCCTCCGTTGCGGTCTCGGTTTAGCGATTTCTAAGGGCAACGTAGATGTCGATAGATAATGAAACTAGACTATCTAGAAAGCTTGGAAAGTCTACTTTCCCGATAAATTATCACCGCTTACTGAAAAATTCATTTGACCCCTGAAAATACCAAAATCCCAAAACCGCCCGAAATTGAACTTTTTGTCCTTCGTTGGGGTCTCGGTTTGGCGAGTGCTACAGGGGAACGTAGATGTCAATAGATTATTAAACTAGACTATCTGGAAAGCTTGACAAGTCTACTTTCCCCATAAATTATCACCGCTCGTTGAAAAATTCATTTGATGCCCGAAAACACCAAAATCCCAAAACTGCCAGAAATGGAACTTTGGGGCCTCCGTTGCTGTCTCCGTTTAGCGAGTTCTACAGGGCAACGTTGATATCGATAGATTATGAAACTAGACTATCTGGAAAGCTTGACATGTCTACTTACCAGATAAATTATCACCGCTCGCTGAAAAATTCATTTGACACCCGAAAACACCAAAATCCCAAAATCGCCCGAAATGGAACTTTTGGGCCTCCGTTGAGGTCTCAGTTTACCGAGTTCTACAGGGCAAGGTAGATGTGGATATATAATGAAACTAGACTATCTAGAAAGCTTGACAAGTCTACTTTCCTGATAAATTATCACCGCTCGCTGAAAAATTCATTTGACGCCCGAAAACACCAAAATCCCAAAACTGCCTGAAATGGAACTTTTGGGCCTCCGTTGGGGTCTCAGTTTGGCGAGTGCTACAGGGGAACATAGATGTCAATAGATTATGAAACTAGACTATCTGGAAAGCTTGACAAGTCTACTTTTCCCATAAATTATCACCGCTCGCTGAAAAATTCATTTGACGCCCGAAAATACCAAAATCCCAAAACTGCCAGAAATGGAACTTTGGGGCCTCCGTTGCGGTCTCCGTTTAGCGAGTTCTACAGGGTAACGTAGATGTCGATAGATTATGAAACTGGACTATCTGGAAAGCTTGACATGTCTACTTTCCAGATAAATTATCACCGTTTGCTGAAAAATTCATTTGACACCCGAAAACACCAAAATCCCAAAACTGCCCAAAATGGAACTTTTGGGCCTCCGTTGGGGTCTCAGTTTGGCGAGTGCTACAGGGGAACGTAGATGTCGATACATAATGAAACTAGACTATCTAGAAAGCTTGACAAGTCTACTTTCCCGATAAATTATCACTGCTCGCTGAAAAATTCATTTGACGCCCGAAAACACCAAAATCCCAAAACTTCCTGAAATGGAACTTTTGGGCCTCCGTTGGGGTCTCGGTTTGGCGAGTGCTACAGGGGAACGTAGATGTCAATAGATTATGAAACTAGACTATCTGGAAAGCTTGACAAGTCTACTTTCTCGATAAATTATCACCGCTCACTGAAAAATTCATTTGACGCCCGAAAACACCAAAATCCCAAAACTGCCCGAAAAGGAACTTTGGGGCCTCTGTTGCGGTCTCCATTTAGCGAGTTCTACAGGGTAACGTAGATGTCGATAGATTATGAAACTGGACTATCTGGAAAGCTTGACATGTCTACTTTCCAGATAAATTATCACCGTTTGCTGAAAAATTCATTTGACACCCGAAAACACCAAAATCCCAAAACTGCCCAAAATGGAACTTTTGGGCCTCCGTTGGGGTCTCAGTTTGGCGAGTGCTACAGGGGAACGTAGATGTCGATAGATAATGAAACTAGACTATCTAGAAAGCTTAACAAGTCTACTTTCCCGATAAATTATCACTGCTCGCTGAAAAATTCATTTGACGCCCGAAAACACCAAAATCCCAAAACTGCCCGAAATGGAACTTTTGGGCCTCCGTTGGGGTCTCGGTTTGGCGAGTGCTACAGGGGAACGTAGATGTCAATAGATTATGAAACTAGACTATCTGGAAAGCTTGACAAGTCTACTTTCTCGATAAATTATCACCGCTCACTGAAAAATTCATTTGACGCCCGAAAACACAAAAATCCCAAAACTGCCCGAAAAGGAACTTTGGGGCCTCTGTTGCGGTCTCCATTTAGCGAGTTCTACAGGGCAACGTAGATGTCGATAGATTATGAAACTAGACTATCTGGAAAGCTTGACAAGTCTACTTTCCAGATAAATTATCACCGCTCGCTGAAAAATTTATTTGACACCCGAAAACACCAAAATCCCAAAACTACCAGAAATGAACTTTGGGGCCTCCGTTGCGGTCTCTGTTTAGCGAGTTCTACAGGGCAACATATATATCGATAGATTATAAAACTAGACTATCTGGAAAGTTTGACAGGTCTACTTTCCAGATAAATTATCACCGCTAGCTGAAAAATTCATTTGACGCCCGAAAACATCAAAATCCCTAAACTGCCCGAAATAGAACTTTGGCGCCTTTGTTGTGGTCTCCGTTTAGCGAGTTCTACAGGGTAACGTAGTTGTCTATAGATTATGAGACTGGACTATCTGGAAAGCTTGACATGTCTACTTTCCAGATAAATTATCACTGCTTGCTGAAAAATTCATTTGACACCCGAAAACACCAAAATCCCAAAACTGGCTGAAATAGAACTTTTGGGCCTCTGTTGCGGTCTCAGTTTAGCGAGTTCTACAGGACAACGTAGATGTCGATAGATTATGAAACTAGACTATCTGCAAAGCTTGACAAGTCTACTTTCCCGATAAATTATCACCGCTCGCAGAAAAATTTATCTGACACCCGAAACACAAGAATCCCAAAACTGTCCGAAATGGAACTTTTGGGCCATCGTGTGGTGTGGGTTTGGTAATTTCTACAGGGCAATGTAGATGTCAATAAATTATGAAACTGGAGTACCTGGAAGAGTTGGCAAGTCTACTTTCCAGATAAATTATAACCGCTTGCAGAAAAATTCATGTGATGCCTGAAAACACAAAAATCCCAAAACTGTCTGAAATGGAACTTTTGGGCCATCTTGTGGTTTGGGTTTGGCAATTTCTACAGGGCAACGTCAACGTCGATAAATTATGAAACTAGACTACCTGGAAAGCTTGGCAAGTCTACTTTGAAGACAAATTATCACCGCTCGCAGAAAAATTCATGTGACGCCCGAAAACACAAGAATAACAAAACTGTCCAAAATGGAACTTTAGGCCATCGTGTGGTCTGGGTTTGGCAATTTCTACAGGGCAACATCGATATCGATAAATTATGAAACTGGACTACCTGGAAATCTTGGCAAGTCTACTTTGCAGATAAATTATCACCGCTCGCAGAAAAATTCATCTGACACCCAAAAACACAAGAATCCCAAAACTGTCTGAAATGGAAAATTTAGAATATAAATATTCTAAATTAATATATTCAATTTTTTAAATTAAAAATAGTATAATTATAAAAAATTAGAAATTAGAATTCTAATATATATCTAATATATAAATATAGAACTTTTGGGTCAAAACTGTACGAAATAGAACTTTTGGGCCATTATGTGGTCTGGGTTTGGCAATTTCTACAGGGCAACGTAGATATCGATAAATTATGAAATCAGACTCCCTGGAAAGCTTGGCAAGTCTACTTTCCAAATAAATTATAACCGCTCGCAGAAAATTTCATTTGACACCCGAAAACACCAAAATCCCAAAACTGCCTAAAATGGAACTTTTGGCCCATCGTGTGGTCTGGGTTTGGCAATTTCTACAAGGCAACGTAGATGTCCATAAATTATGAAACCGGACTCCCTGGAAAGCTTGGCAAGTCTACTTTCCAGATAAATTATCACCGCTCATAGAAAAATTCATGTGACACCTGAAAACACAAAAATCCCAAAACTGTCCGAAATGGAACTTTTGGACCATCGTGTCGTCTAGGTTTGGCAATTTCTACAGGGCAACGTAGATGTCGATAAAGTATGAAACCGGACTCCCTGGAAAGCTTGGCAAGTCTACTTTGCAGATAAATTATCACCTCTCGCCATGTGACGCCCGAAAACACAATAATCCCAACATTGTACGAAATGGAACTTTTGGGCCATCCTATCCTCTGGGTTTGGCAATTTCTACAGGGCAACGTAGATGTCGATAAATTATGAAACCAGACTCCCTGGAAAGCTTGGAAAGTCTACTTTGCAGATAAATTATCACCGCTCGCAGAAAAATTCTTGTGACGCCCGAAAACACAAAAATCCCAAAACTCTACAAAATGGAAGTTTTGGGCCATTGTGTGGTCTGGGTTGGGCAATTTCTACACGGGAAAGTAGATGTCGATAAATTATGAAACTGGACTATCTGGAAAGCTTGGCAAGTCTACTTTCCATATAAATTATCACTGCGCGCATAAAAATTCATTTGACACCCGAAAACACCAAAATCCCAAAACTGCCTAAAATGGAACTTTTGGCCCATGGTGTGGTCTGGGTTTGGCAATTTCTACAGGGCAACGTAGATGTCGATAAAGTATGAAACTGGACTCCCTAGAAAGTCTGGCAAGTCTACTTTCCATATAAATTATCACTGCGTGCAGAAAAATTCATTTGACTCCAAAAAACACCAAAATCCCAAAACTGCCTAAAATGGAACTTTTGGCCCATCGTGTGGTCTGGGTTTGGCAATATCTATAGGGCAACGTAGATGTCGATAAATTATGAAACCGGACTCCCTGGAAAGCTTGGCAAGTCTACTTTCCATGTAAATTATCACTGTTGGCCATGTGACGCCCGAAAACACAAAAATCCCAAAACTGTCTGAAATGGAACTTTGGGGCCATCGTGTTGTCTGGGTTTGGCAATTTCTACAGGGCAACGTAGATGTCGATAAATTATGAAACTGGACTCCCTGGAAAGCTTGGCAAGTCTACATTCCAGATAAATTATCACCGCTCGCAGAGAAATTCATGTGACGCCCGAAAACACAAAAATCCCAAAACTGTACGAAATGGAACTTTTGGGCCATTGTGTGGTATGGGTTGGGCAATTTCTACAAGGCAACGTAGATGTCAATAAATTATGAAACTGGACTCCCTGGAAAGCTTGGCAAGTCTACTTTACAGATAAATTATCACCGCTCACAGTAAAATTCATGTGATAGCCAAAAACACAAAAATCCCAAAATTGTCTGAAATGGAACTTTTGGGCCATCGTGTCGTCTGGGTTTCGCAATTTCTACAGGGCAACGTAGATGTCCATAAATTATGAAACTGGACTCCTTGGAAAGCTTGGCAAGTCTATTTTGCAGATAAATTATCACCGCTCCCAGAAAAATTCATATGACGCCCGAAAACACAAAAATCCCAAAACTGTACGAAATGGAACTTTTGGGCCATTGTGTGGTCTGGGTTGTGGAATTTCTACAGGGCAACGTAGATGTCGATAAATTATGAAACTGGACTCCCTGGAAAGTTTGGCAAGTCTACTTTTTAGATAAATTATCACCGCTCGCAGAAAAATTCATCTGACACCCGAAAACACAAAAATCCCAAAACTGGCCAAAATAGAACTTTTGGGCCATCGTGTGGTCTGGGTTTGGCAATTTCTACAGGACAACGTAGATGTTGATAAATTATGAAACTGGACTCCTTAGAAATCTTGGCAAGTCTAATTTGCAGATAAATTATCACCGCTCGCAGAAAAATTCATCTGACACCCGAAAACACAAAAATCCCAAAACTCTCCGATATAGAACTTTTGGGTCATCGTGTGGTCTGGGTTTGGTAATTTGTACAGGGCAACGTAGATGTCGATTAATTATGAAACCAGACTCCCTGGAAAGCTTTGCACGTCTACTTTCCAGATAAATTATCACCGCTGGCAGAAAAATTCATCTGACACCTGAAAACACAAAAATCACAAACCTGTCCGAAATGGAACTTTTGGGCCATCGTGTGGTCTGGGTTTGGCAATTTCTACAGGGCAACGTAGATGTCGATAAATTATGAAACCGGACTCCCTGGAAAGCTTGGCAAGTCTACTTTGCAGATAAATTATCACCGCTGGAAGAAAAATTCATGTGATGCCCAAAAACACAAAAATCCCAAAACTGGCCTAAATGGAACTTTCAGGCCATCGTGTGGTCTGGGTTTGGCAATTTCTAGAGGGCAACATAGATGTCGATAAATTATGAAACCGGACTCCCTGGAAAGCTTGGCAAGTCTACTTTCCAGATAAATTATAACCGCTAGCAGAAAAATTCATGTGATGCCCGAAAACATAAAAATCCCAAAACTGGCCTAAATGGAACTTTCAGGCCATCGTGTGGTTTGGGTTTGGCAATTTCTAGAGGGCAACATAGATGTCGATAAATTATGAAACCGGACTCCCTGGAAAGCTTGGCAAGTGTACTTTCCAGATAAATTATAACCGCTAGCAGAAAAATTCATGTGATGCACGAAAACATAAAAATCCCAAAACTGGCCTAAATGGAACTTTCAGGCCATCGTGTGGTCTGGGTTTGGCAATTTCTAGAGGGCAACATAGAAGTCGATAAATTATGAAACCGGACTCCCTGGAAAGCTTGGCAAGTCTACTTTCCAGATAAATTATAACCGCTAGCAGAAAAATTCATCTGACTCCCGAAAAGACCAAAATCCCAAAACTGTCAAAAATGGAACTTTGGGGCCATTGTGTGGTCTGGGTTGGGAAATTTCTACAGGGGAAAGTAGATGTCGATAAATTATGAAACTAGACTCCCTGGAAAGCTTGGTAAGTCTGCTTTGCAGATAAATTATCACTGCGCGCAGAAAATTTCATTTGACACCCGAAAACACCAAAATCCCAAAACTGCCTCAAATGGAACTTTTGGCCCATCGTGTGGTCTGGGTTTGGTAATTTCTACAGGGCAACGTAGTTGTCCATAAATTATGAAACCGGACTCCCTGGAAATTTGGCAAGTCTACTTTTTAGATAAATTATCACCGCTCGCAGAAAAATTCATCTGACACCCGAAAACACAAAAATCCCAAAACTGGCCAAAATAGAACTTTTGGGCCATCGTGTGGTCTGGGTTTGGCAATTTCTACAGGACAACGTAGATGTCGATAAATTATGAAACTGGACTCCTTAGAAATCTTGGCAAGTCTACTTTTCAGATAAATTATCACCGCTCGCAAAAAAATTCATCTGACTCCCGAAAACACCAAAATCCCAAAACTGTCTGAAATGGAACTTTGGGGCCATCCTGTCGTCTGGGTTTGGCAATTTCTACAGGGCAACGTAGATGTCGATAAATTATGAAACCAGACTCCCTGGAAAGCTTGGCAAGTCTACTTTACAGATAAATTATCACCACTCGCAGAAAAATTCATCTGGCACCCGAAAACGCAAAAATCCAAAAACTGTCCGAAATGGAAGTTTTGGGCCATCGTGTGGTCTGGGTTTGGCAATTTCTATAGGGCAACGTAGATGTCGATAAATTATGAAACCGGACTCCCTGGAAAGCTTGGCAAGTCTACTTTGCAGATAAATTATCAATGCTCGCAGAAAAATTCATCTGGCACCCGAAAACGGAAAAATCCGAAAACTGTCTGAAATGGAAGTTTTGGGCCATCGTGTGGTCTGGGTTTGGCAATTTCTACAGGGCAACGTAGATGTCGATAAATTATGAAACCGGACTCCCTGGAAAGCTTGGCAAGTCTACTTTCCAGATAAATTATCACCGCTTGCAGAAAAATTCATCTGACTCCCGAAAACACCAAAATACCAAAACTGTCAAAAATGGAACTTTAGGGCCATTGTGTGGTTTGTGTTGGGCAATTTCTACAGGGGAAAGTAGATGTCGATAAATTATGAAACTGGACTCCCTGGAAAGCTTGGCAAGTCTGCTTTACAGATAAATTATCACTGCGCGCAGAAAATTTCATTTGACACCCGAAAACACCAAAATCCCAAAACTGCCTAAAATGGAACTTTTGGCCCATCGTGTGGTCTGGGTTTGGCCATTTCTATAGGGCAACGTAGATGTCCATAAATTATGAAACCGGACTCCCTGGAAAGCTTGGCAAGTCTACTTTCCAGATAAATTATCATCGCTCACAGAAAAATTCATGTGACCGCTGAAAACACAAAAATCCCAAAACTATCTGAAATGGAACTTTTGGGCCATCGTGTCGTCTGGGTTTGGCAATTTCTACAGGGCAACGTAGATGTCCATAAATTATGAAACTGGACTCCCTGGAAAGCTTGGCAAGTCTACTTTCCATATAAATTATCACCGCTCACAGAAAAATTCATGTGACACCTGAAAAAACAAAAATCCCAAAACTGTCTGTAATGGAACTTTTGGGCCATCGTGTCCTCTGGGTTTGGCAATTTCTACAGGGCAACGTAGATGTCGATAAAGTATGAAACTGGACTCCCTGGAAATCTTGGCAAGTCTACTTTGCAGATAAATTATCACCTCTCGCCATGTGACGCCCGAAAACACAATAATCCCAACATTGTACGAAATGAAACTTTTGGGCCATCCTATCGTTTGTGTTTGGCAATTTCTACATGGCAACGTAGATGTCGATAAATTATGAAACCAGACTCCCTGGAAAGCTTGGCAAGTCTACTTTGCAGATAAATTATCACCGCCCACAGAAAAATTCATCTGACGCCCGAAAACACAAAAATCCCAAAACTGTCTGAAATGAAACTTTTGGGCCATCTTGTGGTAGGGGTTTGGCAATTTCTACAGGGCAACGTAAGATGTCGATAAATTATGAAACTGGACTCCCTGGAAAGCTTGGAAAGTCTACTTTCCATATAAATTATCACTGCGGGCATAAAAATTCATTTGACACTCGAAAACACCAAAATCCCAAAACTGCCTGAAATGGAACTTTTGGCCTATCGTGTGGTCTGGGTTTGGCAATATCTACAGGGCAACGTAGATGTCCATAAATTATGAAACCGGACTCCCTGGAAATTTGGCAAGTCTACTTTCCAGATAAATTATTACCGCTTGCAGAAAAATTCATCTGACGTACGAAAACACAAAAATCCCAAAACTGTCCGAAATAGAACTTTTGGCCCATCGTGTCGTCTGGGTTTGGCAATTTCTACAGGGCAACGTTGATGTCGATAAATTATGAAACTGGACTCCCTGGAAAGCTTGGCAAGTCTACTTTGCAGATAAATTATCACTGCGCGCAGAAAAATACATTTGACACCCGAAAACACAAAAATCCCAAAACTGGCCTAAATGGAACTTTCGGGCCATCGTGTGGTCTGGGTTTGGCAATTTCTAGAGGGCAACATAGATGTCGATAAATTATGAAACTGGACTCTCTGGAAAGCTTGGCAAGTCTACTTTCCAGATAAATTATAACCACTAGCAGAAAAATTCATCTGACTCCCGAAAATACCAAAATCCCAAAACTGTCAAAAATAGAACTTTGGGGCCATTGTGTGGTTTGGGTTGGGCAATTTCTACAGGGGAAAGTAGATGTCGATAAATTATGAAACTGGACTCTCTGGAAAGCTTGGCAAGTCTACTTTTCAGATAAATTATCACCGCTCGCAAAAAAATTCATCTGACTCCCGAAAACACCAAAATCCCAAAACTGTCCGAAATGGAACTTTGGGGCCATCCTGTCGTCTGGGTTTGATAATTTCTACAGGGCAACATAGATGTCGATAAATTATGAAACTGGACTATCTGGAAAGCTTGGCAAGTCTACTTTCCATATAAATTATCACTGTGCGCAGAAAAATTCCTTTGACACCCGTAAACACCAAAATCCCAAAACTGCCTGAAATGGAATTTTTGGCCCATCATGTGGTCTGGGTTTGGCAATTTTTACAGGGCAACGTAGATGTCGATAAATTATGAAACTGGACTCCGTGGAAAGCTTGGCAAGTCTACTTTCCAGATAAATTATCACCACTCACAGAAATATTCATGTGACGACCGAAAACACAAAAATCCCAAAACTGTACGAAATGGAACTTTTGGGCCATTGTGTGGTCTGGGTTTGGCAATTTCTCCAGGACAACGTAGATGTCGATAAATTATGAAACTGAACTCCCTGGAAAGCTTGGCAAGTCTACTTTGTAGATAAATTATCACTGCGCAGAAAAATTCATTTGACACCCAAAAACACCAAAATCCCAAAACTGTCTGAAATGGAACTTTTGGGCCATCTTGTCGTCTGGGTTTAGTAATTTCTACAGGCCAACGTAGAGGTCGATAAATTATGAAACCAGACTCCCTGGAAAGCTTGGCAAGTCTACTTTCCAGATAAATTATCACCGCTCACAGAAAAATTCATGTGACGACCGAAAACACAAAAATCCCAAAACTGTACGAAATGGAACTTTTGGGCCATTGTGTGGTCTGGGTTTGGTAATTTCTACAGGACAACGTAGATGTCGATAAATTATGAACTGGACTCCCTGGAAAGCTTGGCAAGTCTACTTTGTAGATAAATTATCACTGCGCAGAAAAATTCATTTGACACCCGAAAACACCAAAATCCCAAAACTGTCTGAAATGGAACTTTTGGGCCATCTTGTCGTCTGGGTTTAGTAATTTCTACAGGCCAACGTAGAGGTCGATAAATTATGAAACCAGACTCCCTGGAAAGCTTGGCAAGTCTACTTTCCAGATAAATTATCACCGCTCACAGAACAATTCATGTGATGCTCAAAAACACAAAAATCCCAAAACTGCACAAAATAGAACTTTTGGGCCATTGTGTGTTCTGGGTTTGGCAATTTCTATAGGGGAAAGTAGATGTCAATAAATTATGAAACAGGACTATCTGAAAAGCATGGCAAGACTACTTTCCATATAAATTATCACTGCGCGCAGAAAAATTCATGTGACACCCGAAAACACCAAAATCCCAAAACTGTCTGAAATGGAACTTTTGGGCCATCTTGTCGTCTGGGTTTGGTAATTTCTACAGGGCAACGTAGATGTCGATAAATTATGAAACCGGACTCCCTGGAAAGCTTGGCAAGTCTACTTTCCAGATAAATTATCACCGCTCGCAAAAAAATTCATCTGACTCCCGAAAACACCAAAATCCCAAAACTGTCCGGAATGGAACTTTGGGGTCATCGTGTGGTTTGGGTTTGGCAATTTCTACAGGGCAACGTAGATGTCGATAAATTATGAAACTGGACTCTCTGGAAAGCTTGGCTAGTCTACTTTCCATATAAATTATCACTGAGCACAGAAAAATTCATTTGACACCCGAAAACATCAAAATCCCAAAACTGTCTGAAATGGAACTTTTGGGTCATCCTGTCGTCTGGGTTTGGCAATTTCTACAGGGCAACGTAGATGTCAATAAATTATGAAACTAGACTCCCTGGAAAGCTTGGCAAGTCTATTTTCCAGATAAATTATCATCGCTCGCAGAAAAATTCATCTATCTCCCGAAAACACCAAAATCCCAAAACTGTCCGAAATAGAACTTTGGAGCCATCCTGTCGTCTGGGTTTGGCAATTTCTACAGGGCAACGTAGATGTGGATAAATTATGAAACTGGACTATCTGGAAAGCTTGGCAAGTCTACTTTGCATATAAATTATCACTGCGCGTAGGAAAATTAATTTGACACCCGAAAACACCAAAATCCCAAAACTGCCTGAAATGGAACTTTTGGCCCATCGTGTGGTCTGGGTTTGGCAATTTCTACAGGGCAAC
Source organism: Leucaena leucocephala (assembly GCA_037074615.1). Taxonomy (NCBI): domain Eukaryota; kingdom Viridiplantae; phylum Streptophyta; class Magnoliopsida; order Fabales; family Fabaceae; genus Leucaena; species Leucaena leucocephala. Next base: position 812,261 of record JAYWLJ010000065.1, read on the forward strand.
GTAGATATCGATAAATTATGAAACTGTACTCCCTAGAAAGCTTGGCAAGTCTACTTTACAGATAAATTATCACCGCTCACAGTAAAATTCATGTGACAGCCAAAAACACAAAAATCCCAAAACTGTACGAAATGGAACTTTTGGGCCATTGTGTGGTTTGGGTTTCGCAATTTCTACAGGGGAAAGTAGATGTCGATAAATTATGAAACTGGACTCCCTGGAAAGCTTGGCAAGTCTACTTTGTAGATAAATTATCACCGCTCACAGTAAAATTCATGTGACGGCCAAAAACAAAAAAATCCCCAAATTGTACGAAATGGAACTTTTGGGCCATTGTGTGGTATGGGTTTGGCAATTTCTACAGGGCAACGTAGATGTCGATAAATTATGAAACTGGACTCCCTGGAAAGCTTGGCAAGTCTACTTTCCAGATAAATTATCACCGCTCGCAGAAAATTCATGTGATGCCCGAAAACACAAAAATCCCAAAACTGTACGAAATGGAACTTTTGCGCGATGGTGTGGTTTGGGTTGGGCAATTTCTACAGGGCAATGTAGATGTCGATAAATTATGAAACCGAACTCCCTGGAAAGCTTGGCAAGTCTACTTTGCAGATAAATTATCACTGTGCGTAGAAAAATTCATTTGACACCCGAAAACACCAAAATCCCAAAACTGTCTGAAATGGAACTTTTGACCCAGCGTGTGGTATGGGTTTGGCAATTTCTACAGGGTAACGTAGATGTCGATAAATTATGAAACTGGACTCCCTGGAAAGCTTGGCAAGTGTACTTTGCAGATAAATTATCACCTCTCGCCAAATGACGCCCGAAAATACAATAATCCCAACATTGTACGAAATGGAACTTTTGGGCCATCCTATCGTTTGGGTTTGGCAATTTCTACAGGGCAACGTAGATGTCGATAAATTATCAAACCGGACTCCCTGGAAAGCTTGGCAAGTCTACAGTCCAGATAAATTATTACCGCTCGCAGAGAATTTCATGTGACGCCCGAAAACACAAAAATCCCAAAACTGTACGAAATGGAACTTTTAGGCCATTGTGTGGTTTGGGTTGGGCAATTTCTACAAGGCAACGTAGATGTCGATAAATTATGAAACTGGACTCCCTGGAAAGCTTGGCAAGTCTACTTTGCAGATAAATTATCACCGCTCACAGTCAAATTCATGTGACGGCCAAAAACACAAAAATCCCCAAACTGTACGAAATGGAACTTTTGGGCCATTGTGTGGTCTGGGTTTGGCAATTTCTACAGGGCAACATAGATGTCGATAAATTATGAAACTGGACTCCCTGGAAAGCTTGGCAAGTCTACTTTGCAGATAAATTATCACCGCTCGCAGAAAATTCATGTGACGCTCGAAAACACAAAAATCCCAAAACTGTATGAAATGGAACTTTTGGGCCATTATGTGGTTTGGGTTGGGCAATTTCTACATGGCAACGTAGATGAAACTGGACTCCCTAGAAATTGGCAAACCCAGACCACACAATGGCCCTGTAGAAATTCATTTGACACCTGAAAACACCAAAATCCCAAAACTGTCTGAAATGGAACTTTGGGGCCATCCTGTCATCTTGGTTTGGGGTTGGGCAATTTCTACACGGCAACGTAGATGTCGATAAATTATGAAACTGGACTCCCTGGAAAGCTTGGCAAGTCTACTTTACAGATAAATTATCACCGCTCACAGTAAAATTCATGTGATGCTCAAAAACACAAAAATCCCAAAACTGTACGAAATAGAACAGAAAAATTCATTTGACACCTGAAAACACCAAAATCCCAAAACTGTCCGAAATGGAACTTTGGGGTTATCGTGTGGTCTGGGTTTGGCAATTTCTACAGGGCAACGTAGATGTCGATAAATTATGAAACTGGACTCCCTGGAAAGCTTGGCTAGTCTACTTTCCATATAAATTATCACTGAGCACAGAAAAATTAATTTGACTCCCAAAAACACCAAAATCCTAAAACTGTCTGAAATGGAACTTTGGGGCCATCCTGTTGTCTGGGTTTGGCAATTTCTACGAGCAACGTAGATGTGGATAAATTATGAAACTGGACTATCTGGAAAGCTTGGCAAGTCTACTTTCCATATAAATTATCATTACGCGCAGAAAAATTCATTTGACACCCGAAAACACCAAAATCCCAAAACTGCCGGAAATGGAACTTTTGGCACATCGTGTGGTCTGGGTTTGGCAATTTCTACAGCGCAACGTAGATGTCGATAAATTATGAAACTGGACTCCCTGGAAAGCTTGGCAAGTCTACTTTCCAGATAAATTATCACCGCTCACTGTAAAATTTATGTGACACCCAAAAACACAAAAATACCCAAACTGTACGAAATGGAACTTTTGGGCCATTGTGTGGTCTGGGTTTGGCAATTTCTACAGGGCAACATAGATGTCGATAAATTATGAAACTGGACTCCCTGGAAAGCTTGGCAAGTCTACTTTGCAGATAAATTATCACCGCTCGCAGAAAATTCATGTGACCCCCGAAAACAAAAAAATCCCAAAACTGTACGAAATGGAACTTTTGGGCCATGGTGTGGTTTGGGTTGGGCAATTTCTACATGGCAACGTAGATGTCGATAAATTATGAAACTGGACTCCCTGGAAAGCTTGGCAAGTCTACTTTGTAGATAAATTATCACTGCGCAGAAAAATTCATTTGACACCCAAAAACACCTAAATCCCAAAACTGCCTGAAATAGAACTTTTTTCCCATCGTATGGTTTGGGTTTGGCAATTTCTACAGGGCAACATAGATGTCGATAAATTATGAAACCAGACTCCGTGGAAAGCTTGGCAAGTCTACTTTACAGATAAATTATCACCGCTGGTAGAAAAATTCATGTGACGCCCGAAAACACAAAAATCCCAAAACTGTACGAAATGGAACTTTTGGGCCATTGTGTGGTTTGGGTTTGGCAATTTCTACAGGACAACGTAGATGTCGATAAATTATGAAACTGGACTCCTTGGAAAGCTTGGCAAGTCTACTTTGTAGATAAATTATCACCGCTCACAGAAAAATTCATCTGTCTCCCGAAAACACCAAAATCCCAAAACTGTCCGAAATGGAACTTTGGGGCCATCCTGTCGTCTGGGTTTGGCAATTTCTACAGGGCAACGTAGATGTCGATAAATTATGAAACTGGACTATCTGGAAAGCTTGGCAAGTCTACTTTCCATATAAATTATCACTGCGCGCAGAAAAATTCATTTGACACCCGAAAACACCAAAATCCCAAAACTGCCGAAAATGGAACTTTTGGCCCATCATGTGGTCTGTGTTTGGCAATTTCTACAGGGCAACGTAGATGTCGATAAATTATGAAACTGGACTCCCTGGAAAGCTTGGCAAGTGTACTTTGCAGATAAATTATCACCTCTCGCCAAGTGACGCCCGAAAACACAATAATCCCAACATTGTACGAAATGGAACTTTTGGGCCATTGTGTGGTCTGGGTTTGGCAATTTCTCCAGGACAACGTAGATGTCGATAAATTATGAAACTGGACTCCCTGGAAAGCTTGGCAAGTCTACTTTGCAGATAAATTATCACCGCTCGCAGAAAATTCATGTGACGCTCGAAAACACAAAAATCCCAAAACTGTATGAAATGGAACTTTTGGGCCATTGTGTGGTTTGGGTTGGGCAATTTCTACACGGCAACGTAGATGAAACTGGACTCCCTAGAAATTGGCAAACCCAGACCACACAATGGCCCTGTAGAAATTCATTTGACACCTGAAAACACCAAAATCCCAAAACTGTCTGAAATGGAACTTTGGGGCCATCCTGTCATCTTGGTTTGGGGTTGGGCAATTTCTACAGGGCAACGTAGATGTCGATAAATTATGAAACTGGACTCCCTGGAAAGCTTGGCAAGTCTACTTTCTAGATAAATTATCACCGCTCGCAGAAAAATTCATCTGTCTCCCAAAAACACCAAAATCCCAAAACTGTCCGAAATGGAACTTTGGGGCCATCCTGTCGTCTGGGTTTGGCAATTTCTACAGGGCAACGTAGATGTGGATAAATTATGAAACTGGACTATCTGGAAAGCTTGGCAAGTCTACTTTGCATATAAATTATCACTGCGCGTAGGAAAATTAATTTGACACCCGAAAACACAAAAATCCCGAAACTGTCCGAAATAGAACTTTTGACCTAGCGTGTGGTATGGGTTTGGCAATTTCTACAGGGCAACGTAGATGTCGACAAATTATGAAACTGGACTCCCTGGAAAGCTTGGCAAGTCTACTTTACAGATAAATTATCACCGCTCACAGTAAAATTCATGTGATGCTCAAAAACACAAAAATCCAAAAACTGTACGAAATAGAACTTTTGGGCCATCCTATCGTTTGGGTTTGGCAATTTCTACAGGGCAACGTAGATGTCGATAAATTATCAAACCGGACTCCCTGGAAAGCTTGGCAAGTCTACAGTCCAGATAAATTATTACCGCTCGCAGAGAATTTCATGTGACGCCCGAAGACACAAAAATCCCAAAACTGTACGAAATGGAACTTTTGGGCCATTGTGTGGTTTGGGTTGGGCAATTTCTACATGGCAACGTAGATGTCGCTAAATTATGAAACTGGACTCCCTGGAAAGCTTGGCAAGTCTACTTTGCAGATAAATTATCACCGCTCGCAGAAAAATTCATCTGTCTCCCAAAAACACCAAAATCCCCAAACTGTACGAAATGGAACTTTTGGGCCATTGTGTGGTCTGGGTTTGGCAATTTCTACAGGGCAACATAGATGTCGATAAATTATGAAACTGGACTCCCTGGAAAGCTTGGCAAGTCTACTTTGCAGATAAATTATCACCGCTCGCAGAAAATTCATGTGACGCTCGAAAACACAAAAATCCCAAAACTGTATGAAATGGAACTTTTGGGCCATTGTGTGGTTTGGGTTGGGCAATTTCTACACGGCAACGTAGATGAAACTGGACTCCCTAGAAATTGGCAAACCCAGACCACACAATGGCCCTGTAGAAATTCATTTGACACCTGAAAACACCAAAATCCCAAAACTGTCTGAAATGGAACTTTGGGGCCATCCTGTCATCTTGGTTTGGGGTTGGGCAATTTCTACAGGGCAACGTAGATGTCGATAAATTATGAAACTGGACTCCCTGGAAAGCTTGGCAAGTCTACTTTCTAGATAAATTATCACCGCTCGCAGAAAAATTCATCTGTCTCCCAAAAACACCAAAATCCCAAAACTGTCCGAAATGGAACTTTGGGGCCATCCTGTCGTCTGGGTTTGGCAATTTCTACAGGGCAACGTAGATGTGGATAAATTATGAAACTGGACTATCTGGAAAGCTTGGCAAGTCTACTTTGCATATAAATTATCACTGCGCGTAGGAAAATTAATTTGACACCCGAAAACACAAAAATCCCGAAACTGTCCGAAATAGAACTTTTGACCTAGCGTGTGGTATGGGTTTGGCAATTTCTACAGGGCAACGTAGATGTCGACAAATTATGAAACTGGACTCCCTGGAAAGCTTGGCAAGTCTACTTTACAGATAAATTATCACCGCTCACAGTAAAATTCATGTGATGCTCAAAAACACAAAAATCCAAAAACTGTACGAAATAGAACTTTTGGGCCATCCTATCGTTTGGGTTTGGCAATTTCTACAGGGCAACGTAGATGTCGATAAATTATCAAACCGGACTCCCTGGAAAGCTTGGCAAGTCTACAGTCCAGATAAATTATTACCGCTCGCAGAGAATTTCATGTGACGCCCGAAGACACAAAAATCCCAAAACTGTACGAAATGGAACTTTTGGGCCATTGTGTGGTTTGGGTTGGGCAATTTCTACATGGCAACGTAGATGTCGCTAAATTATGAAACTGGACTCCCTGGAAAGCTTGGCAAGTCTACTTTGCAGATAAATTATCACCGCTCGCAGAAAAATTCATCTGTCTCCCAAAAACACCAAAATCCCCAAACTGTACGAAATGGAACTTTTGGGCCATTGTGTGGTCTGGGTTTGGCAATTTCTACAGGGCAACATAGATGTCGATAAATTATGAAACTGGACTCCCTGGAAAGCTTGGCAAGTCTACTTTGCAGATAAATTATCACCGCTCGCAGAAAATTCATGTGACGCTCGAAAACACAAAAATCCCAAAACTGTATGAAATGGAACTTTTGGGCCATTGTGTGGTTTGGGTTGGGCAATTTCTACACGGCAACGTAGATGAAACTGGACTCCCTAGAAATTGGCAAACCCAGACCACACAATGGCCCTGTAGAAATTCATTTGACACCTGAAAACACCAAAATCCCAAAACTGTCTGAAATGGAACTTTGGGGCCATCCTGTCATCTTGGTTTGGGGTTGGGCAATTTCTACAGGGCAACGTAGATGTCGATAAATTATGAAACTGGACTCCCTGGAAAGCTTGGCAAGTCTACTTTCTAGATAAATTATCACCGCTCGCAGAAAAATTCATCTGTCTCCCAAAAACACCAAAATCCCAAAACTGTCCGAAATGGAACTTTGGGGCCATCCTGTCGTCTGGGTTTGGCAATTTCTACAGGGCAACGTAGATGTGGATAAATTATGAAACTGGACTATCTGGAAAGCTTGGCAAGTCTACTTTGCATATAAATTATCACTGCGCGTAGGAAAATTAATTTGACACCCGAAAACACAAAAATCCCGAAACTGTCCGAAATAGAACTTTTGACCTAGCGTGTGGTATGGGTTTGGCAATTTCTACAGGGCAACGTAGATGTCGACAAATTATGAAACTGGACTCCCTGGAAAGCTTGGCAAGTCTACTTTACAGATAAATTATCACCGCTCACAGTAAAATTCATGTGATGCTCAAAAACACAAAAATCCAAAAACTGTACGAAATAGAACTTTTGGGCCATCCTATCGTTTGGGTTTGGCAATTTCTACAGGGCAACGTAGATGTCGATAAATTATCAAACCGGACTCCCTGGAAAGCTTGGCAAGTCTACAGTCCAGATAAATTATTACCGCTCGCAGAGAATTTCATGTGACGCCCGAAGACACAAAAATCCCAAAACTGTACGAAATGGAACTTTTGGGCCATTGTGTGGTTTGGGTTGGGCAATTTCTACATGGCAACGTAGATGTCGCTAAATTATGAAACTGGACTCCCTGGAAAGCTTGGCAAGTCTACTTTGCAGATAAATTATCACCGCTCGCAGAAAAATTCATCTGTCTCCCAAAAACACCAAAATCCCCAAACTGTACGAAATGGAACTTTTGGGCCATTGTGTGGTCTGGGTTTGGCAATTTCTACAGGGCAACATAGATGTCGATAAATTATGAAACTGGACTCCCTGGAAAGCTTGGCAAGTCTACTTTGCAGATAAATTATCACCGCTCGCAGAAAATTCATGTGACGCTCGAAAACACAAAAATCCCAAAACTGTATGAAATGGAACTTTTGGGCCATTGTGTGGTTTGGGTTGGGCAATTTCTACACGGCAACGTAGATGAAACTGGACTCCCTAGAAATTGGCAAACCCAGACCACACAATGGCCCTGTAGAAATTCATTTGACACCTGAAAACACCAAAATCCCAAAACTGTCTGAAATGGAACTTTGGGGCCATCCTGTCATCTTGGTTTGGGGTTGGGCAATTTCTACAGGGCAACGTAGATGTCGATAAATTATGAAACTGGACTCCCTGGAAAGCTTGGCAAGTCTACTTTCTAGATAAATTATCACCGCTCGCAGAAAAATTCATCTGTCTCCCAAAAACACCAAAATCCCAAAACTGTCCGAAATGGAACTTTGGGGCCATCCTGTCGTCTGGGTTTGGCAATTTCTACAGGGCAACGTAGATGTGGATAAATTATGAAACTGGACTATCTGGAAAGCTTGGCAAGTCTACTTTGCATATAAATTATCACTGCGCGTAGGAAAATTAATTTGACACCCGAAAACACAAAAATCCCGAAACTGTCCGAAATAGAACTTTTGACCTAGCGTGTGGTATGGGTTTGGCAATTTCTACAGGGCAACGTAGATGTCGACAAATTATGAAACTGGACTCCCTGGAAAGCTTGGCAAGTCTACTTTACAGATAAATTATCACCGCTCACAGTAAAATTCATGTGATGCTCAAAAACACAAAAATCCCAAAACTGTACGAAATAGAACTTTTGGGCCATCCTATCGTTTGGGTTTGGCAATTTCTACAGGGCAACGTAGATGTCGATAAATTATCAAACCGGACTCCCTGGAAAGCTTGGCAAGTCTACAGTCCAGATAAATTATTACCGCTCGCAGAGAATTTCATGTGACGCCCGAAGACACAAAAATCCCAAAACTGTACGAAATGGAACTTTTGGGCCATTGTGTGGTTTGGGTTGGGCAATTTCTACATGGCAACGTAGATGTCGCTAAATTATGAAACTGGACTCCCTGGAAAGCTTGGCAAGTCTACTTTGCAGATAAATTATCACCGCTCGCAGAAAAATTCATCTGTCTCCCAAAAACACCAAAATCCCCAAACTGTACGAAATGGAACTTTTGGGCCATTGTGTGGTCTGGGTTTGGCAATTTCTACAGGGCAACATAGATGTCGATAAATTATGAAACTGGACTCCCTGGAAAGCTTGGCAAGTCTACTTTGCAGATAAATTATCACCGCTCGCAGAAAATTCATGTGACGCTCGAAAACACAAAAATCCCAAAACTGTATGAAATGGAACTTTTGGGCCATTGTGTGGTTTGGGTTGGGCAATTTCTACACGGCAACGTAGATGAAACTGGACTCCCTAGAAATTGGCAAACCCAGACCACACAATGGCCCTGTAGAAATTCATTTGACACCTGAAAACACCAAAATCCCAAAACTGTCTGAAATGGAACTTTGGGGCCATCCTGTCATCTTGGTTTGGGGTTGGGCAATTTCTACAGGGCAACGTAGATGTCGATAAATTATGAAACTGGACTCCCTGGAAAGCTTGGCAAGTCTACTTTCTAGATAAATTATCACCGCTCGCAGAAAAATTCATCTGTCTCCCAAAAACACCAAAATCCCAAAACTGTCCGAAATGGAACTTTGGGGCCATCCTGTCGTCTGGGTTTGGCAATTTCTACAGGGCAACGTAGATGTGGATAAATTATGAAACTGGACTATCTGGAAAGCTTGGCAAGTCTACTTTGCATATAAATTATCACTGCGCGTAGGAAAATTAATTTGACACCCGAAAACACAAAAATCCCGAAACTGTCCGAAATAGAACTTTTGACCTAGCGTGTGGTATGGGTTTGGCAATTTCTACAGGGCAACGTAGATGTCGACAAATTATGAAACTGGACTCCCTGGAAAGCTTGGCAAGTCTACTTTACAGATAAATTATCACCGCTCACAGTAAAATTCATGTGATGCTCAAAAACACAAAAATCCAAAAACTGTACGAAATAGAACTTTTGGGCCATCCTATCGTTTGGGTTTGGCAATTTCTACAGGGCAACGTAGATGTCGATAAATTATCAAACCGGACTCCCTGGAAAGCTTGGCAAGTCTACAGTCCAGATAAATTATTACCGCTCGCAGAGAATTTCATGTGACGCCCGAAGACACAAAAATCCCAAAACTGTACGAAATGGAACTTTTGGGCCATTGTGTGGTTTGGGTTGGGCAATTTCTACATGGCAACGTAGATGTCGCTAAATTATGAAACTGGACTCCCTGGAAAGCTTGGCAAGTCTACTTTGCAGATAAATTATCACCGCTCGCAGAAAAATTCATCTGTCTCCCAAAAACACCAAAATCCCCAAACTGTACGAAATGGAACTTTTGGGCCATTGTGTGGTCTGGGTTTGGCAATTTCTACAGGGCAACATAGATGTCGATAAATTATGAAACTGGACTCCCTGGAAAGCTTGGCAAGTCTACTTTGCAGATAAATTATCACCGCTCGCAGAAAATTCATGTGACGCTCGAAAACACAAAAATCCCAAAACTGTATGAAATGGAACTTTTGGGCCATTGTGTGGTTTGGGTTGGGCAATTTCTACACGGCAACGTAGATGAAACTGGACTCCCTAGAAATTGGCAAACCCAGACCACACAATGGCCCTGTAGAAATTCATTTGACACCTGAAAACACCAAAATCCCAAAACTGTCTGAAATGGAACTTTGGGGCCATCCTGTCATCTTGGTTTGGGGTTGGGCAATTTCTACAGGGCAACGTAGATGTCGATAAATTATGAAACTGGACTCCCTGGAAAGCTTGGCAAGTCTACTTTCTAGATAAATTATCACCGCTCGCAGAAAAATTCATCTGTCTCCCAAAAACACCAAAATCCCAAAACTGTCCGAAATGGAACTTTGGGGCCATCCTGTCGTCTGGGTTTGGCAATTTCTACAGGGCAACGTAGATGTGGATAAATTATGAAACTGGACTATCTGGAAAGCTTGGCAAGTCTACTTTGCATATAAATTATCACTGCGCGTAGGAAAATTAATTTGACACCCGAAAACACAAAAATCCCGAAACTGTCCGAAATAGAACTTTTGACCTAGCGTGTGGTATGGGTTTGGCAATTTCTACAGGGCAACGTAGATGTCGACAAATTATGAAACTGGACTCCCTGGAAAGCTTGGCAAGTCTACTTTACAGATAAATTATCACCGCTCACAGTAAAATTCATGTGATGCTCAAAAACACAAAAATCCCAAAACTGTACGAAATAGAACTTTTGGGCCATCCTATCGTTTGGGTTTGGCAATTTCTACAGGGCAACGTAGATGTCGATAAATTATCAAACCGGACTCCCTGGAAAGCTTGGCAAGTCTACAGTCCAGATAAATTATTACCGCTCGCAGAGAATTTCATGTGACGCCCGAAGACACAAAAATCCCAAAACTGTACGAAATGGAACTTTTGGGCCATTGTGTGGTTTGGGTTGGGCAATTTCTACATGGCAACGTAGATGTCGCTAAATTATGAAACTGGACTCCCTGGAAAGCTTGGCAAGTCTACTTTGCAGATAAATTATCACCGCTCGCAGAAAAATTCATCTGTCTCCCAAAAACACCAAAATCCCCAAACTGTACGAAATGGAACTTTTGGGCCATTGTGTGGTCTGGGTTTGGCAATTTCTACAGGGCAACATAGATGTCGATAAATTATGAAACTGGACTCCCTGGAAAGCTTGGCAAGTCTACTTTGCAGATAAATTATCACCGCTCGCAGAAAATTCATGTGACGCTCGAAAACACAAAAATCCCAAAACTGTATGAAATGGAACTTTTGGGCCATTGTGTGGTTTGGGTTGGGCAATTTCTACACGGCAACGTAGATGAAACTGGACTCCCTAGAAATTGGCAAACCCAGACCACACAATGGCCCTGTAGAAATTCATTTGACACCTGAAAACACCAAAATCCCAAAACTGTCTGAAATGGAACTTTGGGGCCATCCTGTCATCTTGGTTTGGGGTTGGGCAATTTCTACAGGGCAACGTAGATGTCGATAAATTATGAAACTGGACTCCCTGGAAAGCTTGGCAAGTCTACTTTCTAGATAAATTATCACCGCTCGCAGAAAAATTCATCTGTCTCCCAAAAACACCAAAATCCCAAAACTGTCCGAAATGGAACTTTGGGGCCATCCTGTCGTCTGGGTTTGGCAATTTCTACAGGGCAACGTAGATGTGGATAAATTATGAAACTGGACTATCTGGAAAGCTTGGCAAGTCTACTTTGCATATAAATTATCACTGCGCGTAGGAAAATTAATTTGACACCCGAAAACACAAAAATCCCGAAACTGTCCGAAATAGAACTTTTGACCTAGCGTGTGGTATGGGTTTGGCAATTTCTACAGGGCAACGTAGATGTCGACAAATTATGAAACTGGACTCCCTGGAAAGCTTGGCAAGTCTACTTTACAGATAAATTATCACCGCTCACAGTAAAATTCATGTGATGCTCAAAAACACAAAAATCCCAAAACTGTACGAAATAGAACTTTTGGGCCATCCTATCGTTTGGGTTTGGCAATTTCTACAGGGCAACGTAGATGTCGATAAATTATCAAACCGGACTCCCTGGAAAGCTTGGCAAGTCTACAGTCCAGATAAATTATTACCGCTCGCAGAGAATTTCATGTGACGCCCGAAGACACAAAAATCCCAAAACTGTACGAAATGGAACTTTTGGGCCATTGTGTGGTTTGGGTTGGGCAATTTCTACATGGCAACGTAGATGTCGCTAAATTATGAAACTGGACTCCCTGGAAAGCTTGGCAAGTCTACTTTGCAGATAAATTATCACCGCTCGCAGAAAAATTCATCTGTCTCCCAAAAACACCAAAATCCCCAAACTGTACGAAATGGAACTTTTGGGCCATTGTGTGGTCTGGGTTTGGCAATTTCTACAGGGCAACATAGATGTCGATAAATTATGAAACTGGACTCCCTGGAAAGCTTGGCAAGTCTACTTTGCAGATAAATTATCACCGCTCGCAGAAAATTCATGTGACGCTCGAAAACACAAAAATCCCAAAACTGTATGAAATGGAACTTTTGGGCCATTGTGTGGTTTGGGTTGGGCAATTTCTACACGGCAACGTAGATGAAACTGGACTCCCTAGAAATTGGCAAACCCAGACCACACAATGGCCCTGTAGAAATTCATTTGACACCTGAAAACACCAAAATCCCAAAACTGTCTGAAATGGAACTTTGGGGCCATCCTGTCATCTTGGTTTGGGGTTGGGCAATTTCTACAGGGCAACGTAGATGTCGATAAATTATGAAACTGGACTCCCTGGAAAGCTTGGCAAGTCTACTTTCTAGATAAATTATCACCGCTCGCAGAAAAATTCATCTGTCTCCCAAAAACACCAAAATCCCAAAACTGTCCGAAATGGAACTTTGGGGCCATCCTGTCGTCTGGGTTTGGCAATTTCTACAGGGCAACGTAGATGTGGATAAATTATGAAACTGGACTATCTGGAAAGCTTGGCAAGTCTACTTTGCATATAAATTATCACTGCGCGTAGGAAAATTAATTTGACACCCGAAAACACAAAAATCCCGAAACTGTCCGAAATAGAACTTTTGACCTAGCGTGTGGTATGGGTTTGGCAATTTCTACAGGGCAACGTAGATGTCGACAAATTATGAAACTGGACTCCCTGGAAAGCTTGGCAAGTCTACTTTACAGATAAATTATCACCGCTCACAGTAAAATTCATGTGATGCTCAAAAACACAAAAATCCAAAAACTGTACGAAATAGAACTTTTGGGCCATCCTATCGTTTGGGTTTGGCAATTTCTACAGGGCAACGTAGATGTCGATAAATTATCAAACCGGACTCCCTGGAAAGCTTGGCAAGTCTACAGTCCAGATAAATTATTACCGCTCGCAGAGAATTTCATGTGACGCCCGAAGACACAAAAATCCCAAAACTGTACGAAATGGAACTTTTGGGCCATTGTGTGGTTTGGGTTGGGCAATTTCTACATGGCAACGTAGATGTCGATAAATTATGAAACTGGACTCCCTGGAAAGCTTGGCAAGTCTACTTTGCAGATAAATTATCACCGCTCGCAGAAAAATTCATCTGTCTCCCAAAAACACCAAAATCCCCAAACTGTACGAAATGGAACTTTTGGGCCATTGTGTGGTCTGGGTTTGGCAATTTCTACAGGGCAACATAGATGTCGATAAATTATGAAACTGGACTCCCTGGAAAGCTTGGCAAGTCTACTTTGCAGATAAATTATCACCGCTCGCAGAAAATTCATGTGACGCTCGAAAACACAAAAATCCCAAAACTGTATGAAATGGAACTTTTGGGCCATTGTGTGGTTTGGGTTGGGCAATTTCTACACGGCAACGTAGATGAAACTGGACTCCCTAGAAATTGGCAAACCCAGACCACACAATGGCCCTGTAGAAATTCATTTGACACCTGAAAACACCAAAATCCCAAAACTGTCTGAAATGGAACTTTGGGGCCATCCTGTCATCTTGGTTTGGGGTTGGGCAATTTCTACAGGGCAACGTAGATGTCGATAAATTATGAAACTGGACTCCCTGGAAAGCTTGGCAAGTCTACTTTCTAGATAAATTATCACCGCTCGCAGAAAAATTCATCTGTCTCCCAAAAACACCAAAATCCCAAAACTGTCCGAAATGGAACTTTGGGGCCATCCTGTCGTCTGGGTTTGGCAATTTCTACAGGGCAACGTAGATGTGGATAAATTATGAAACTGGACTATCTGGAAAGCTTGGCAAGTCTACTTTGCATATAAATTATCACTGCGCGTAGGAAAATTAATTTGACACCCGAAAACACAAAAATCCCGAAACTGTCCGAAATAGAACTTTTGACCTAGCGTGTGGTATGGGTTTGGCAATTTCTACAGGGCAACGTAGATGTCGACAAATTATGAAACTGGACTCCCTGGAAAGCTTGGCAAGTCTACTTTACAGATAAATTATCACCGCTCACAGTAAAATTCATGTGATGCTCAAAAACACAAAAATCCCAAAACTGTACGAAATAGAACTTTTGGGCCATCCTATCGTTTGGGTTTGGCAATTTCTACAGGGCAACGTAGATGTCGATAAATTATCAAACCGGACTCCCTGGAAAGCTTGGCAAGTCTACAGTCCAGATAAATTATTACCGCTCGCAGAGAATTTCATGTGACGCCCGAAGACACAAAAATCCCAAAACTGTACGAAATGGAACTTTTGGGCCATTGTGTGGTTTGGGTTGGGCAATTTCTACATGGCAACGTAGATGTCGATAAATTATGAAACTGGACTCCCTGGAAAGCTTGGCAAGTCTACTTTGCAGATAAATTATCACCGCTCGCAGAAAAATTCATCTGTCTCCCAAAAACACCAAAATCCCCAAACTGTACGAAATGGAACTTTTGGGCCATTGTGTGGTCTGGGTTTGGCAATTTCTACAGGGCAACATAGATGTCGATAAATTATGAAACTGGACTCCCTGGAAAGCTTGGCAAGTCTACTTTGCAGATAAATTATCACCGCTCGCAGAAAATTCATGTGACGCTCGAAAACACAAAAATCCCAAAACTGTATGAAATGGAACTTTTGGGCCATTGTGTGGTTTGGGTTGGGCAATTTCTACACGGCAACGTAGATGAAACTGGACTCCCTAGAAATTGGCAAACCCAGACCACACAATGGCCCTGTAGAAATTCATTTGACACCTGAAAACACCAAAATCCCAAAACTGTCTGAAATGGAACTTTGGGGCCATCCTGTCATCTTGGTTTGGGGTTGGGCAATTTCTACAGGGCAACGTAGATGTCGATAAATTATGAAACTGGACTCCCTGGAAAGCTTGGCAAGTCTACTTTCTAGATAAATTATCACCGCTCGCAGAAAAATTCATCTGTCTCCCAAAAACACCAAAATCCCAAAACTGTCCGAAATGGAACTTTGGGGCCATCCTGTCGTCTGGGTTTGGCAATTTCTACAGGGCAACGTAGATGTGGATAAATTATGAAACTGGACTATCTGGAAAGCTTGGCAAGTCTACTTTGCATATAAATTATCACTGCGCGTAGGAAAATTAATTTGACACCCGAAAACACAAAAATCCCGAAACTGTCCGAAATAGAACTTTTGACCTAGCGTGTGGTATGGGTTTGGCAATTTCTACAGGGCAACGTAGATGTCGACAAATTATGAAACTGGACTCCCTGGAAAGCTTGGCAAGTCTACTTTACAGATAAATTATCACCGCTCACAGTAAAATTCATGTGATGCTCAAAAACACAAAAATCCCAAAACTGTACGAAATAGAACTTTTGGGCCATCCTATCGTTTGGGTTTGGCAATTTCTACAGGGCAACGTAGATGTCGATAAATTATCAAACCGGACTCCCTGGAAAGCTTGGCAAGTCTACAGTCCAGATAAATTATTACCGCTCGCAGAGAATTTCATGTGACGCCCGAAGACACAAAAATCCCAAAACTGTACGAAATGGAACTTTTGGGCCATTGTGTGGTTTGGGTTGGGCAATTTCTACATGGCAACGTAGATGTCGCTAAATTATGAAACTGGACTCCCTGGAAAGCTTGGCAAGTCTACTTTGCAGATAAATTATCACCGCTCGCAGAAAAATTCATCTGTCTCCCAAAAACACCAAAATCCCCAAACTGTACGAAATGGAACTTTTGGGCCATTGTGTGGTCTGGGTTTGGCAATTTCTACAGGGCAACATAGATGTCGATAAATTATGAAACTGGACTCCCTGGAAAGCTTGGCAAGTCTACTTTGCAGATAAATTATCACCGCTCGCAGAAAATTCATGTGACGCTCGAAAACACAAAAATCCCAAAACTGTATGAAATGGAACTTTTGGGCCATTGTGTGGTTTGGGTTGGGCAATTTCTACACGGCAACGTAGATGAAACTGGACTCCCTAGAAATTGGCAAACCCAGACCACACAATGGCCCTGTAGAAATTCATTTGACACCTGAAAACACCAAAATCCCAAAACTGTCTGAAATGGAACTTTGGGGCCATCCTGTCATCTTGGTTTGGGGTTGGGCAATTTCTACAGGGCAACGTAGATGTCGATAAATTATGAAACTGGACTCCCTGGAAAGCTTGGCAAGTCTACTTTCTAGATAAATTATCACCGCTCGCAGAAAAATTCATCTGTCTCCCAAAAACACCAAAATCCCAAAACTGTCCGAAATGGAACTTTGGGGCCATCCTGTCGTCTGGGTTTGGCAATTTCTACAGGGCAACGTAGATGTGGATAAATTATGAAACTGGACTATCTGGAAAGCTTGGCAAGTCTACTTTGCATATAAATTATCACTGCGCGTAGGAAAATTAATTTGACACCCGAAAACACAAAAATCCCGAAACTGTCCGAAATAGAACTTTTGACCTAGCGTGTGGTATGGGTTTGGCAATTTCTACAGGGCAACGTAGATGTCGACAAATTATGAAACTGGACTCCCTGGAAAGCTTGGCAAGTCTACTTTACAGATAAATTATCACCGCTCACAGTAAAATTCATGTGATGCTCAAAAACACAAAAATCCCAAAACTGTACGAAATAGAACTTTTGGGCCATCCTATCGTTGGGTTTGGCAATTTCTACAGGGCAACGTAGATGTCGATAAATTATCAAACCGGACTCCCTGGAAAGCTTGGCAAGTCTACAGTCCAGATAAATTATTACCGCTCGCAGAGAATTTCATGTGACGCCCGAAGACACAAAAATCCCAAAACTGTACGAAATGGAACTTTTGGGCCATTGTGTGGTTTGGGTTGGGCAATTTCTACATGGCAACGTAGATGTCGCTAAATTATGAAACTGGACTCCCTGGAAAGCTTGGCAAGTCTACTTTGCAGATAAATTATCACCGCTCGCAGAAAAATTCATCTGTCTCCCAAAAACACCAAAATCCCCAAACTGTACGAAATGGAACTTTTGGGCCATTGTGTGGTCTGGGTTTGGCAATTTCTACAGGGCAACATAGATGTCGATAAATTATGAAACTGGACTCCCTGGAAAGCTTGGCAAGTCTACTTTGCAGATAAATTATCACCGCTCGCAGAAAATTCATGTGACGCTCGAAAACACAAAAATCCCAAAACTGTATGAAATGGAACTTTTGGGCCATTGTGTGGTTTGGGTTGGGCAATTTCTACACGGCAACGTAGATGAAACTGGACTCCCTAGAAATTGGCAAACCCAGACCACACAATGGCCCTGTAGAAATTCATTTGACACCTGAAAACACCAAAATCCCAAAACTGTCTGAAATGGAACTTTGGGGCCATCCTGTCATCTTGGTTTGGGGTTGGGCAATTTCTACAGGGCAACGTAGATGTCGATAAATTATGAAACTGGACTCCCTGGAAAGCTTGGCAAGTCTACTTTCTAGATAAATTATCACCGCTCGCAGAAAAATTCATCTGTCTCCCAAAAACACCAAAATCCCAAAACTGTCCGAAATGGAACTTTGGGGCCATCCTGTCGTCTGGGTTTGGCAATTTCTACAGGGCAACGTAGATGTGGATAAATTATGAAACTGGACTATCTGGAAAGCTTGGCAAGTCTACTTTGCATATAAATTATCACTGCGCGTAGGAAAATTAATTTGACACCCGAAAACACAAAAATCCCGAAACTGTCCGAAATAGAACTTTTGACCTAGCGTGTGGTATGGGTTTGGCAATTTCTACAGGGCAACGTAGATGTCGACAAATTATGAAACTGGACTCCCTGGAAAGCTTGGCAAGTCTACTTTACAGATAAATTATCACCGCTCACAGTAAAATTCATGTGATGCTCAAAAACACAAAAATCCCAAAACTGTACGAAATAGAACTTTTGGGCCATCCTATCGTTTGGGTTTGGCAATTTCTACAGGGCAACGTAGATGTCGATAAATTATCAAACCGGACTCCCTGGAAAGCTTGGCAAGTCTACAGTCCAGATAAATTATTACCGCTCGCAGAGAATTTCATGTGACGCCCGAAGACACAAAAATCCCAAAACTGTACGAAATGGAACTTTTGGGCCATTGTGTGGTTTGGGTTGGGCAATTTCTACATGGCAACGTAGATGTCGCTAAATTATGAAACTGGACTCCCTGGAAAGCTTGGCAAGTCTACTTTGCAGATAAATTATCACCGCTCGCAGAAAAATTCATCTGTCTCCCAAAAACACCAAAATCCCCAAACTGTACGAAATGGAACTTTTGGGCCATTGTGTGGTCTGGGTTTGGCAATTTCTACAGGGCAACATAGATGTCGATAAATTATGAAACTGGACTCCCTGGAAAGCTTGGCAAGTCTACTTTGCAGATAAATTATCACCGCTCGCAGAAAATTCATGTGACGCTCGAAAACACAAAAATCCCAAAACTGTATGAAATGGAACTTTTGGGCCATTGTGTGGTTTGGGTTGGGCAATTTCTACACGGCAACGTAGATGAAACTGGACTCCCTAGAAATTGGCAAACCCAGACCACACAATGGCCCTGTAGAAATTCATTTGACACCTGAAAACACCAAAATCCCAAAACTGTCTGAAATGGAACTTTGGGGCCATCCTGTCATCTTGGTTTGGGGTTGGGCAATTTCTACAGGGCAACGTAGATGTCGATAAATTATGAAACTGGACTCCCTGGAAAGCTTGGCAAGTCTACTTTCTAGATAAATTATCACCGCTCGCAGAAAAATTCATCTGTCTCCCAAAAACACCAAAATCCCAAAACTGTCCGAAATGGAACTTTGGGGCCATCCTGTCGTCTGGGTTTGGCAATTTCTACAGGGCAACGTAGATGTGGATAAATTATGAAACTGGACTATCTGGAAAGCTTGGCAAGTCTACTTTGCATATAAATTATCACTGCGCGTAGGAAAATTAATTTGACACCCGAAAACACAAAAATCCCGAAACTGTCCGAAATAGAACTTTTGACCTAGCGTGTGGTATGGGTTTGGCAATTTCTACAGGGCAACGTAGATGTCGACAAATTATGAAACTGGACTCCCTGGAAAGCTTGGCAAGTCTACTTTACAGATAAATTATCACCGCTCACAGTAAAATTCATGTGATGCTCAAAAACACAAAAATCCCAAAACTGTACGAAATAGAACTTTTGGGCCATCCTATCGTTTGGGTTTGGCAATTTCTACAGGGCAACGTAGATGTCGATAAATTATCAAACCGGACTCCCTGGAAAGCTTGGCAAGTCTACAGTCCAGATAAATTATTACCGCTCGCAGAGAATTTCATGTGACGCCCGAAGACACAAAAATCCCAAAACTGTACGAAATGGAACTTTTGGGCCATTGTGTGGTTTGGGTTGGGCAATTTCTACATGGCAACGTAGATGTCGCTAAATTATGAAACTGGACTCCCTGGAAAGCTTGGCAAGTCTACTTTGCAGATAAATTATCACCGCTCGCAGAAAAATTCATCTGTCTCCCAAAAACACCAAAATCCCCAAACTGTACGAAATGGAACTTTTGGGCCATTGTGTGGTCTGGGTTTGGCAATTTCTACAGGGCAACATAGATGTCGATAAATTATGAAACTGGACTCCCTGGAAAGCTTGGCAAGTCTACTTTGCAGATAAATTATCACCGCTCGCAGAAAATTCATGTGACGCTCGAAAACACAAAAATCCCAAAACTGTATGAAATGGAACTTTTGGGCCATTGTGTGGTTTGGGTTGGGCAATTTCTACACGGCAACGTAGATGAAACTGGACTCCCTAGAAATTGGCAAACCCAGACCACACAATGGCCCTGTAGAAATTCATTTGACACCTGAAAACACCAAAATCCCAAAACTGTCTGAAATGGAACTTTGGGGCCATCCTGTCATCTTGGTTTGGGGTTGGGCAATTTCTACAGGGCAACGTAGATGTCGATAAATTATGAAACTGGACTCCCTGGAAAGCTTGGCAAGTCTACTTTCTAGATAAATTATCACCGCTCGCAGAAAAATTCATCTGTCTCCCAAAAACACCAAAATCCCAAAACTGTCCGAAATGGAACTTTGGGGCCATCCTGTCGTCTGGGTTTGGCAATTTCTACAGGGCAACGTAGATGTGGATAAATTATGAAACTGGACTATCTGGAAAGCTTGGCAAGTCTACTTTGCATATAAATTATCACTGCGCGTAGGAAAATTAATTTGACACCCGAAAACACAAAAATCCCGAAACTGTCCGAAATAGAACTTTTGACCTAGCGTGTGGTATGGGTTTGGCAATTTCTACAGGGCAACGTAGATGTCGACAAATTATGAAACTGGACTCCCTGGAAAGCTTGGCAAGTCTACTTTACAGATAAATTATCACCGCTCACAGTAAAATTCATGTGATGCTCAAAAACACAAAAATCCCAAAACTGTACGAAATAGAACTTTTGGGCCATCCTATCGTTTGGGTTTGGCAATTTCTACAGGGCAACGTAGATGTCGATAAATTATCAAACCGGACTCCCTGGAAAGCTTGGCAAGTCTACAGTCCAGATAAATTATTACCGCTCGCAGAGAATTTCATGTGACGCCCGAAGACACAAAAATCCCAAAACTGTACGAAATGGAACTTTTGGGCCATTGTGTGGTTTGGGTTGGGCAATTTCTACATGGCAACGTAGATGTCGCTAAATTATGAAACTGGACTCCCTGGAAAGCTTGGCAAGTCTACTTTGCAGATAAATTATCACCGCTCGCAGAAAAATTCATCTGTCTCCCAAAAACACCAAAATCCCCAAACTGTACGAAATGGAACTTTTGGGCCATTGTGTGGTCTGGGTTTGGCAATTTCTACAGGGCAACATAGATGTCGATAAATTATGAAACTGGACTCCCTGGAAAGCTTGGCAAGTCTACTTTGCAGATAAATTATCACCGCTCGCAGAAAATTCATGTGACGCTCGAAAACACAAAAATCCCAAAACTGTATGAAATGGAACTTTTGGGCCATTGTGTGGTTTGGGTTGGGCAATTTCTACACGGCAACGTAGATGAAACTGGACTCCCTAGAAATTGGCAAACCCAGACCACACAATGGCCCTGTAGAAATTCATTTGACACCTGAAAACACCAAAATCCCAAAACTGTCTGAAATGGAACTTTGGGGCCATCCTGTCATCTTGGTTTGGGGTTGGGCAATTTCTACAGGGCAACGTAGATGTCGATAAATTATGAAACTGGACTCCCTGGAAAGCTTGGCAAGTCTACTTTCTAGATAAATTATCACCGCTCGCAGAAAAATTCATCTGTCTCCCAAAAACACCAAAATCCCAAAACTGTCCGAAATGGAACTTTGGGGCCATCCTGTCGTCTGGGTTTGGCAATTTCTACAGGGCAACGTAGATGTGGATAAATTATGAAACTGGACTATCTGGAAAGCTTGGCAAGTCTACTTTGCATATAAATTATCACTGCGCGTAGGAAAATTAATTTGACACCCGAAAACACAAAAATCCCGAAACTGTCCGAAATAGAACTTTTGACCTAGCGTGTGGTATGGGTTTGGCAATTTCTACAGGGCAACGTAGATGTCGACAAATTATGAAACTGGACTCCCTGGAAAGCTTGG
This sequence comes from Leucaena leucocephala, assembly GCA_037074615.1. Taxonomy (NCBI): domain Eukaryota; kingdom Viridiplantae; phylum Streptophyta; class Magnoliopsida; order Fabales; family Fabaceae; genus Leucaena; species Leucaena leucocephala. The sequence continues at coordinate 834,421 of JAYWLJ010000065.1, forward strand.
CAAGTCTACTTTACAGATAAATTATCACCGCTCACAGTAAAATTCATGTGATGCTCAAAAACACAAAAATCCAAAAACTGTACGAAATAGAACTTTTGGGCCATCCTATCGTTTGGGTTTGGCAATTTCTACAGGGCAACGTAGATGTCGATAAATTATCAAACCGGACTCCCTGGAAAGCTTGGCAAGTCTACAGTCCAGATAAATTATTACCGCTCGCAGAGAATTTCATGTGACGCCCGAAGACACAAAAATCCCAAAACTGTACGAAATGGAACTTTTGGGCCATTGTGTGGTTTGGGTTGGGCAATTTCTACATGGCAACGTAGATGTCGCTAAATTATGAAACTGGACTCCCTGGAAAGCTTGGCAAGTCTACTTTGCAGATAAATTATCACCGCTCGCAGAAAAATTCATCTGTCTCCCAAAAACACCAAAATCCCCAAACTGTACGAAATGGAACTTTTGGGCCATTGTGTGGTCTGGGTTTGGCAATTTCTACAGGGCAACATAGATGTCGATAAATTATGAAACTGGACTCCCTGGAAAGCTTGGCAAGTCTACTTTGCAGATAAATTATCACCGCTCGCAGAAAATTCATGTGACGCTCGAAAACACAAAAATCCCAAAACTGTATGAAATGGAACTTTTGGGCCATTGTGTGGTTTGGGTTGGGCAATTTCTACACGGCAACGTAGATGAAACTGGACTCCCTAGAAATTGGCAAACCCAGACCACACAATGGCCCTGTAGAAATTCATTTGACACCTGAAAACACCAAAATCCCAAAACTGTCTGAAATGGAACTTTGGGGCCATCCTGTCATCTTGGTTTGGGGTTGGGCAATTTCTACAGGGCAACGTAGATGTCGATAAATTATGAAACTGGACTCCCTGGAAAGCTTGGCAAGTCTACTTTCTAGATAAATTATCACCGCTCGCAGAAAAATTCATCTGTCTCCCAAAAACACCAAAATCCCAAAACTGTCCGAAATGGAACTTTGGGGCCATCCTGTCGTCTGGGTTTGGCAATTTCTACAGGGCAACGTAGATGTGGATAAATTATGAAACTGGACTATCTGGAAAGCTTGGCAAGTCTACTTTGCATATAAATTATCACTGCGCGTAGGAAAATTAATTTGACACCCGAAAACACAAAAATCCCGAAACTGTCCGAAATAGAACTTTTGACCTAGCGTGTGGTATGGGTTTGGCAATTTCTACAGGGCAACGTAGATGTCGACAAATTATGAAACTGGACTCCCTGGAAAGCTTGGCAAGTCTACTTTACAGATAAATTATCACCGCTCACAGTAAAATTCATGTGATGCTCAAAAACACAAAAATCCAAAAACTGTACGAAATAGAACTTTTGGGCCATCCTATCGTTTGGGTTTGGCAATTTCTACAGGGCAACGTAGATGTCGATAAATTATCAAACCGGACTCCCTGGAAAGCTTGGCAAGTCTACAGTCCAGATAAATTATTACCGCTCGCAGAGAATTTCATGTGACGCCCGAAGACACAAAAATCCCAAAACTGTACGAAATGGAACTTTTGGGCCATTGTGTGGTTTGGGTTGGGCAATTTCTACATGGCAACGTAGATGTCGCTAAATTATGAAACTGGACTCCCTGGAAAGCTTGGCAAGTCTACTTTGCAGATAAATTATCACCGCTCGCAGAAAAATTCATCTGTCTCCCAAAAACACCAAAATCCCCAAACTGTACGAAATGGAACTTTTGGGCCATTGTGTGGTCTGGGTTTGGCAATTTCTACAGGGCAACATAGATGTCGATAAATTATGAAACTGGACTCCCTGGAAAGCTTGGCAAGTCTACTTTGCAGATAAATTATCACCGCTCGCAGAAAATTCATGTGACGCTCGAAAACACAAAAATCCCAAAACTGTATGAAATGGAACTTTTGGGCCATTGTGTGGTTTGGGTTGGGCAATTTCTACACGGCAACGTAGATGAAACTGGACTCCCTAGAAATTGGCAAACCCAGACCACACAATGGCCCTGTAGAAATTCATTTGACACCTGAAAACACCAAAATCCCAAAACTGTCTGAAATGGAACTTTGGGGCCATCCTGTCATCTTGGTTTGGGGTTGGGCAATTTCTACAGGGCAACGTAGATGTCGATAAATTATGAAACTGGACTCCCTGGAAAGCTTGGCAAGTCTACTTTCTAGATAAATTATCACCGCTCGCAGAAAAATTCATCTGTCTCCCAAAAACACCAAAATCCCAAAACTGTCCGAAATGGAACTTTGGGGCCATCCTGTCGTCTGGGTTTGGCAATTTCTACAGGGCAACGTAGATGTGGATAAATTATGAAACTGGACTATCTGGAAAGCTTGGCAAGTCTACTTTGCATATAAATTATCACTGCGCGTAGGAAAATTAATTTGACACCCGAAAACACAAAAATCCCGAAACTGTCCGAAATAGAACTTTTGACCTAGCGTGTGGTATGGGTTTGGCAATTTCTACAGGGCAACGTAGATGTCGACAAATTATGAAACTGGACTCCCTGGAAAGCTTGGCAAGTCTACTTTACAGATAAATTATCACCGCTCACAGTAAAATTCATGTGATGCTCAAAAACACAAAAATCCCAAAACTGTACGAAATAGAACTTTTGGGCCATCCTATCGTTTGGGTTTGGCAATTTCTACAGGGCAACGTAGATGTCGATAAATTATCAAACCGGACTCCCTGGAAAGCTTGGCAAGTCTACAGTCCAGATAAATTATTACCGCTCGCAGAGAATTTCATGTGACGCCCGAAAACACAAAAATCCCAAAACTGTACGAAATGGAACTTTTGGGCCATTGTGTGGTTTGGGTTGGGCAATTTCTACATGGCAACGTAGATGTCGCTAAATTATGAAACTGGACTCCCTGGAAAGCTTGGCAAGTCTACTTTGCAGATAAATTATCACCGCTCGCAGAAAAATTCATCTGTCTCCCAAAAACACCAAAATCCCCAAACTGTACGAAATGGAACTTTTGGGCCATTGTGTGGTCTGGGTTTGGCAATTTCTACAGGGCAACATAGATGTCGATAAATTATGAAACTGGACTCCCTGGAAAGCTTGGCAAGTCTACTTTGCAGATAAATTATCACCGCTCGCAGAAAATTCATGTGACGCTCGAAAACACAAAAATCCCAAAACTGTATGAAATGGAACTTTTGGGCCATTGTGTGGTTTGGGTTGGGCAATTTCTACACGGCAACGTAGATGAAACTGGACTCCCTAGAAATTGGCAAACCCAGACCACACAATGGCCCTGTAGAAATTCATTTGACACCTGAAAACACCAAAATCCCAAAACTGTCTGAAATGGAACTTTGGGGCCATCCTGTCATCTTGGTTTGGGGTTGGGCAATTTCTACAGGGCAACGTAGATGTCGATAAATTATGAAACTGGACTCCCTGGAAAGCTTGGCAAGTCTACTTTCTAGATAAATTATCACCGCTCGCAGAAAAATTCATCTGTCTCCCAAAAACACCAAAATCCCAAAACTGTCCGAAATGGAACTTTGGGGCCATCCTGTCGTCTGGGTTTGGCAATTTCTACAGGGCAACGTAGATGTGGATAAATTATGAAACTGGACTATCTGGAAAGCTTGGCAAGTCTACTTTGCATATAAATTATCACTGCGCGTAGGAAAATTAATTTGACACCCGAAAACACAAAAATCCCGAAACTGTCCGAAATAGAACTTTTGACCTAGCGTGTGGTATGGGTTTGGCAATTTCTACAGGGCAACGTAGATGTCGACAAATTATGAAACTGGACTCCCTGGAAAGCTTGGCAAGTCTACTTTACAGATAAATTATCACCGCTCACAGTAAAATTCATGTGATGCTCAAAAACACAAAAATCCCAAAACTGTACGAAATAGAACTTTTGGGCCATCCTATCGTTTGGGTTTGGCAATTTCTACAGGGCAACGTAGATGTCGATAAATTATCAAACCGGACTCCCTGGAAAGCTTGGCAAGTCTACAGTCCAGATAAATTATTACCGCTCGCAGAGAATTTCATGTGACGCCCGAAAACACAAAAATCCCAAAACTGTACGAAATGGAACTTTTGGGCCATTGTGTGGTTTGGGTTGGGCAATTTCTACATGGCAACGTAGATGTCGCTAAATTATGAAACTGGACTCCCTGGAAAGCTTGTCAAGTCTACTTTGCAGATAAATTATCACCGCTCGCAGAAAAATTCATCTGTCTCCCAAAAACACCAAAATCCCCAAACTGTACGAAATGGAACTTTTGGGCCATTGTGTGGTCTGGGTTTGGCAATTTCTACAGGGCAACATAGATGTCGATAAATTATGAAACTGGACTCCCTGGAAAGCTTGGCAAGTCTACTTTGCAGATAAATTATCACCGCTCGCAGAAAATTCATGTGACGCTCGAAAACACAAAAATCCCAAAACTGTATGAAATGGAACTTTTGGGCCATTGTGTGGTTTGGGTTGGGCAATTTCTACACGGCAACGTAGATGAAACTGGACTCCCTAGAAATTGGCAAACCCAGACCACACAATGGCCCTGTAGAAATTCATTTGACACCTGAAAACACCAAAATCCCAAAACTGTCTGAAATGGAACTTTGGGGCCATCCTGTCATCTTGGTTTGGGGTTGGGCAATTTCTACAGGGCAACGTAGATGTCGATAAATTATGAAACTGGACTCCCTGGAAAGCTTGGCAAGTCTACTTTCTAGATAAATTATCACCGCTCGCAGAAAAATTCATCTGTCTCCCAAAAACACCAAAATCCCAAAACTGTCCGAAATGGAACTTTGGGGCCATCCTGTCGTCTGGGTTTGGCAATTTCTACAGGGCAACGTAGATGTGGATAAATTATGAAACTGGACTATCTGGAAAGCTTGGCAAGTCTACTTTGCATATAAATTATCACTGCGCGTAGGAAAATTAATTTGACACCCGAAAACACAAAAATCCCGAAACTGTCCGAAATAGAACTTTTGACCTAGCGTGTGGTATGGGTTTGGCAATTTCTACAGGGCAACGTAGATGTCGACAAATTATGAAACTGGACTCCCTGGAAAGCTTGGCAAGTCTACTTTACAGATAAATTATCACCGCTCACAGTAAAATTCATGTGATGCTCAAAAACACAAAAATCCCAAAACTGTACGAAATAGAACTTTTGGGCCATCCTATCGTTTGGGTTTGGCAATTTCTACAGGGCAACGTAGATGTCGATAAATTATCAAACCGGACTCCCTGGAAAGCTTGGCAAGTCTACAGTCCAGATAAATTATTACCGCTCGCAGAGAATTTCATGTGACGCCCGAAAACACAAAAATCCCAAAACTGTACGAAATGGAACTTTTGGGCCATTGTGTGGTTTGGGTTGGGCAATTTCTACATGGCAACGTAGATGTCGCTAAATTATGAAACTGGACTCCCTGGAAAGCTTGGCAAGTCTACTTTGCAGATAAATTATCACCGCTCGCAGAAAAATTCATCTGTCTCCCAAAAACACCAAAATCCCCAAACTGTACGAAATGGAACTTTTGGGCCATTGTGTGGTCTGGGTTTGGCAATTTCTACAGGGCAACATAGATGTCGATAAATTATGAAACTGGACTCCCTGGAAAGCTTGGCAAGTCTACTTTGCAGATAAATTATCACCGCTCGCAGAAAATTCATGTGACGCTCGAAAACACAAAAATCCCAAAACTGTATGAAATGGAACTTTTGGGCCATTGTGTGGTTTGGGTTGGGCAATTTCTACACGGCAACGTAGATGAAACTGGACTCCCTAGAAATTGGCAAACCCAGACCACACAATGGCCCTGTAGAAATTCATTTGACACCTGAAAACACCAAAATCCCAAAACTGTCTGAAATGGAACTTTGGGGCCATCCTGTCATCTTGGTTTGGGGTTGGGCAATTTCTACAGGGCAACGTAGATGTCGATAAATTATGAAACTGGACTCCCTGGAAAGCTTGGCAAGTCTACTTTCTAGATAAATTATCACCGCTCGCAGAAAAATTCATCTGTCTCCCAAAAACACCAAAATCCCAAAACTGTCCGAAATGGAACTTTGGGGCCATCCTGTCGTCTGGGTTTGGCAATTTCTACAGGGCAACGTAGATGTGGATAAACTATGAAACTGGACTATCTGGAAAGCTTGGCAAGTCTACTTTGCATATAAATTATCACTGCGCGTAGGAAAATTAATTTGACACCCGAAAACACAAAAATCCCGAAACTGTCCGAAATAGAACTTTTGACCTAGCGTGTGGTATGGGTTTGGCAATTTCTACAGGGCAACGTAGATGTCGACAAATTATGAAACTGGACTCCCTGGAAAGCTTGGCAAGTCTACTTTACAGATAAATTATCACCGCTCACAGTAAAATTCATGTGATGCTCAAAAACACAAAAATCCCAAAACTGTACGAAATAGAACTTTTGGGCCATCCTATCGTTTGGGTTTGGCAATTTCTACAGGGCAACGTAGATGTCGATAAATTATCAAACCGGACTCCCTGGAAAGTTTGGCAAGTCTACAGTCCAGATAAATTATTACCGCTCGCAGAGAATTTCATGTGACGCCCGAAAACACAAAAATCCCAAAACTGTACGAAATGGAACTTTTGGGCCATTGTGTGGTTTGGGTTGGGCAATTTCTACATGGCAACGTAGATGTCGCTAAATTATGAAACTGGACTCCCTGGAAAGCTTGGCAAGTCTACTTTGCAGATAAATTATCACCGCTCGCAGAAAAATTCATCTGTCTCCCAAAAACACCAAAATCCCCAAACTGTACGAAATGGAACTTTTGGGCCATTGTGTGGTCTGGGTTTGGCAATTTCTACAGGGCAACATAGATGTCGATAAATTATGAAACTGGACTCCCTGGAAAGCTTGGCAAGTCTACTTTGCAGATAAATTATCACCGCTCGCAGAAAATTCATGTGACGCTCGAAAACACAAAAATCCCAAAACTGTATGAAATGGAACTTTTGGGCCATTGTGTGGTTTGGGTTGGGCAATTTCTACACGGCAACGTAGATGAAACTGGACTCCCTAGAAATTGGCAAACCCAGACCACACAATGGCCCTGTAGAAATTCATTTGACACCTGAAAACACCAAAATCCCAAAACTGTCTGAAATGGAACTTTGGGGCCATCCTGTCATCTTGGTTTGGGGTTGGGCAATTTCTACAGGGCAACGTAGATGTCGATAAATTATGAAACTGGACTCCCTGGAAAGCTTGGCAAGTCTACTTTCTAGATAAATTATCACCGCTCGCAGAAAAATTCATCTGTCTCCCAAAAACACCAAAATCCCAAAACTGTCCGAAATGGAACTTTGGGGCCATCCTGTCGTCTGGGTTTGGCAATTTCTACAGGGCAACGTAGATGTGGATAAACTATGAAACTGGACTATCTGGAAAGCTTGGCAAGTCTACTTTGCATATAAATTATCACTGCGCGTAGGAAAATTAATTTGACACCCGAAAACACAAAAATCCCGAAACTGTCCGAAATAGAACTTTTGACCTAGCGTGTGGTATGGGTTTGGCAATTTCTACAGGGCAACGTAGATGTCGACAAATTATGAAACTGGACTCCCTGGAAAGCTTGGCAAGTCTACTTTACAGATAAATTATCACCGCTCACAGTAAAATTCATGTGATGCTCAAAAACACAAAAATCCCAAAACTGTACGAAATAGAACTTTTGGGCCATCCTATCGTTTGGGTTTGGCAATTTCTACAGGGCAACGTAGATGTCGATAAATTATCAAACCGGACTCCCTGGAAAGCTTGGCAAGTCTACAGTCCAGATAAATTATTACCGCTCGCAGAGAATTTCATGTGACGCCCGAAAACACAAAAATCCCAAAACTGTACGAAATGGAACTTTTGGGCCATTGTGTGGTTTGGGTTGGGCAATTTCTACATGGCAACGTAGATGTCGCTAAATTATGAAACTGGACTCCCTGGAAAGCTTGGCAAGTCTACTTTGCAGATAAATTATCACCGCTCGCAGAAAAATTCATCTGTCTCCCAAAAACACCAAAATCCCCAAACTGTACGAAATGGAACTTTTGGGCCATTGTGTGGTCTGGGTTTGGCAATTTCTACAGGGCAACATAGATGTCGATAAATTATGAAACTGGACTCCCTGGAAAGCTTGGCAAGTCTACTTTGCAGATAAATTATCACCGCTCGCAGAAAATTCATGTGACGCTCGAAAACACAAAAATCCCAAAACTATATGAAATGGAACTTTTGGGCCATTGTGTGGTTTGGGTTGGGCAATTTCTACACGGCAACGTAGATGAAACTGGACTCCCTAGAAATTGGCAAACCCAGACCACACAATGGCCCTGTAGAAATTCATTTGACACCTGAAAACACCAAAATCCCAAAACTGTCTGAAATGGAACTTTGGGGCCATCCTGTCATCTTGGTTTGGGGTTGGGCAATTTCTACAGGGCAACGTAGATGTCGATAAATTATGAAACTGGACTCCCTGGAAAGCTTGGCAAGTCTACTTTCTAGATAAATTATCACCGCTCGCAGAAAAATTCATCTGTCTCCCAAAAACACCAAAATCCCAAAACTGTCCGAAATGGAACTTTGGGGCCATCCTGTCGTCTGGGTTTGGCAATTTCTACAGGGCAACGTAGATGTGGATAAACTATGAAACTGGACTATCTGGAAAGCTTGGCAAGTCTACTTTGCATATAAATTATCACTGCGCGTAGGAAAATTAATTTGACACCCGAAAACACAAAAATCCCGAAACTGTCCGAAATAGAACTTTTGACCTAGCGTGTGGTATGGGTTTGGCAATTTCTACAGGGCAACGTAGATGTCGACAAATTATGAAACTGGACTCCCTGGAAAGCTTGGCAAGTCTACTTTACAGATAAATTATCACCGCTCACAGTAAAATTCATGTGATGCTCAAAAACACAAAAATCCCAAAACTGTACGAAATAGAACTTTTGGGCCATCCTATCGTTTGGGTTTGGCAATTTCTACAGGGCAACGTAGATGTCGATAAATTATCAAACCGGACTCCCTGGAAAGCTTGGCAAGTCTACAGTCCAGATAAATTATTACCGCTCGCAGAGAATTTCATGTGACGCCCGAAAACACAAAAATCCCAAAACTGTACGAAATGGAACTTTTGGGCCATTGTGTGGTTTGGGTTGGGCAATTTCTACATGGCAACGTAGATGTCGCTAAATTATGAAACTGGACTCCCTGGAAAGCTTGGCAAGTCTACTTTGCAGATAAATTATCACCGCTCGCAGAAAAATTCATCTGTCTCCCAAAAACACCAAAATCCCCAAACTGTACGAAATGGAACTTTTGGGCCATTGTGTGGTCTGGGTTTGGCAATTTCTACAGGGCAACATAGATGTCGATAAATTATGAAACTGGACTCCCTGGAAAGCTTGGCAAGTCTACTTTGCAGATAAATTATCACCGCTCGCAGAAAATTCATGTGACGCTCGAAAACACAAAAATCCCAAAACTGTATGAAATGGAACTTTTGGGCCATTGTGTGGTTTGGGTTGGGCAATTTCTACACGGCAACGTAGATGAAACTGGACTCCCTAGAAATTGGCAAACCCAGACCACACAATGGCCCTGTAGAAATTCATTTGACACCTGAAAACACCAAAATCCCAAAACTGTCTGAAATGGAACTTTGGGGCCATCCTGTCATCTTGGTTTGGGGTTGGGCAATTTCTACAGGGCAACGTAGATGTCGATAAATTATGAAACTGGACTCCCTGGAAAGCTTGGCAAGTCTACTTTCTAGATAAATTATCACCGCTCGCAGAAAAATTCATCTGTCTCCCAAAAACACCAAAATCCCAAAACTGTCCGAAATGGAACTTTGGGGCCATCCTGTCGTCTGGGTTTGGCAATTTCTACAGGGCAACGTAGATGTGGATAAACTATGAAACTGGACTATCTGGAAAGCTTGGCAAGTCTACTTTGCATATAAATTATCACTGCGCGTAGGAAAATTAATTTGACACCCGAAAACACAAAAATCCCGAAACTGTCCGAAATAGAACTTTTGACCTAGCGTGTGGTATGGGTTTGGCAATTTCTACAGGGCAACGTAGATGTCGACAAATTATGAAACTGGACTCCCTGGAAAGCTTGGCAAGTCTACTTTACAGATAAATTATCACCGCTCACAGTAAAATTCATGTGATGCTCAAAAACACAAAAATCCCAAAACTGTACGAAATAGAACTTTTGGGCCATCCTATCGTTTGGGTTTGGCAATTTCTACAGGGCAACGTAGATGTCGATAAATTATCAAACCGGACTCCCTGGAAAGCTTGGCAAGTCTACAGTCCAGATAAATTATTACCGCTCGCAGAGAATTTCATGTGACGCCCGAAAACACAAAAATCCCAAAACTGTACGAAATGGAACTTTTGGGCCATTGTGTGGTTTGGGTTGGGCAATTTCTACATGGCAACGTAGATGTCGCTAAATTATGAAACTGGACTCCCTGGAAAGCTTGGCAAGTCTACTTTGCAGATAAATTATCACCGCTCGCAGAAAAATTCATCTGTCTCCCAAAAACACCAAAATCCCCAAACTGTACGAAATGGAACTTTTGGGCCATTGTGTGGTCTGGGTTTGGCAATTTCTACAGGGCAACATAGATGTCGATAAATTATGAAACTGGACTCCCTGGAAAGCTTGGCAAGTCTACTTTGCAGATAAATTATCACCGCTCGCAGAAAATTCATGTGACGCTCGAAAACACAAAAATCCCAAAACTGTATGAAATGGAACTTTTGGGCCATTGTGTGGTTTGGGTTGGGCAATTTCTACACGGCAACGTAGATGAAACTGGACTCCCTAGAAATTGGCAAACCCAGACCACACAATGGCCCTGTAGAAATTCATTTGACACCTGAAAACACCAAAATCCCAAAACTGTCTGAAATGGAACTTTGGGGCCATCCTGTCATCTTGGTTTGGGGTTGGGCAATTTCTACAGGGCAACGTAGATGTCGATAAATTATGAAACTGGACTCCCTGGAAAGCTTGGCAAGTCTACTTTCTAGATAAATTATCACCGCTCGCAGAAAAATTCATCTGTCTCCCAAAAACACCAAAATCCCAAAACTGTCCGAAATGGAACTTTGGGGCCATCCTGTCGTCTGGGTTTGGCAATTTCTACAGGGCAACGTAGATGTGGATAAATTATGAAACTGGACTATCTGGAAAGCTTGGCAAGTCTACTTTGCATATAAATTATCACTGCGCGTAGGAAAATTAATTTGACACCCGAAAACACAAAAATCCCGAAACTGTCCGAAATAGAACTTTTGACCTAGCGTGTGGTATGGGTTTGGCAATTTCTACAGGGCAACGTAGATGTCGACAAATTATGAAACTGGACTCCCTGGAAAGCTTGGCAAGTCTACTTTACAGATAAATTATCACCGCTCACAGTAAAATTCATGTGATGCTCAAAAACACAAAAATCCCAAAACTGTACGAAATAGAACTTTTGGGCCATCCTATCGTTTGGGTTTGGCAATTTCTACAGGGCAACGTAGATGTCGATAAATTATCAAACCGGACTCCCTGGAAAGCTTGGCAAGTCTACAGTCCAGATAAATTATTACCGCTCGCAGAGAATTTCATGTGACGCCCGAAAACACAAAAATCCCAAAACTGTACGAAATGGAACTTTTGGGCCATTGTGTGGTTTGGGTTGGGCAATTTCTACATGGCAACGTAGATGTCGCTAAATTATGAAACTGGACTCCCTGGAAAGCTTGGCAAGTCTACTTTGCAGATAAATTATCACCGCTCGCAGAAAAATTCATCTGTCTCCCAAAAACACCAAAATCCCCAAACTGTACGAAATGGAACTTTTGGGCCATTGTGTGGTCTGGGTTTGGCAATTTCTACAGGGCAACATAGATGTCGATAAATTATGAAACTGGACTCCCTGGAAAGCTTGGCAAGTCTACTTTGCAGATAAATTATCACCGCTCGCAGAAAATTCATGTGACGCTCGAAAACACAAAAATCCCAAAACTGTATGAAATGGAACTTTTGGGCCATTGTGTGGTTTGGGTTGGGCAATTTCTACACGGCAACGTAGATGAAACTGGACTCCCTAGAAATTGGCAAACCCAGACCACACAATGGCCCTGTAGAAATTCATTTGACACCTGAAAACACCAAAATCCCAAAACTGTCTGAAATGGAACTTTGGGGCCATCCTGTCATCTTGGTTTGGGGTTGGGCAATTTCTACAGGGCAACGTAGATGTCGATAAATTATGAAACTGGACTCCCTGGAAAGCTTGGCAAGTCTACTTTCTAGATAAATTATCACCGCTCGCAGAAAAATTCATCTGTCTCCCAAAAACACCAAAATCCCAAAACTGTCCGAAATGGAACTTTGGGGCCATCCTGTCGTCTGGGTTTGGCAATTTCTACAGGGCAACGTAGATGTGGATAAACTATGAAACTGGACTATCTGGAAAGCTTGGCAAGTCTACTTTGCATATAAATTATCACTGCGCGTAGGAAAATTAATTTGACACCCGAAAACACAAAAATCCCGAAACTGTCCGAAATAGAACTTTTGACCTAGCGTGTGGTATGGGTTTGGCAATTTCTACAGGGCAACGTAGATGTCGACAAATTATGAAACTGGACTCCCTGGAAAGCTTGGCAAGTCTACTTTACAGATAAATTATCACCGCTCACAGTAAAATTCATGTGATGCTCAAAAACACAAAAATCCCAAAACTGTACGAAATAGAACTTTTGGGCCATCCTATCGTTTGGGTTTGGCAATTTCTACAGGGCAACGTAGATGTCGATAAATTATCAAACCGGACTCCCTGGAAAGCTTGGCAAGTCTACAGTCCAGATAAATTATTACCGCTCGCAGAGAATTTCATGTGACGCCCGAAAACACAAAAATCCCAAAACTGTACGAAATGGAACTTTTGGGCCATTGTGTGGTTTGGGTTGGGCAATTTCTACATGGCAACGTAGATGTCGCTAAATTATGAAACTGGACTCCCTGGAAAGCTTGGCAAGTCTACTTTGCAGATAAATTATCACCGCTCGCAGAAAAATTCATCTGTCTCCCAAAAACACCAAAATCCCGAAACTGTACGAAATGGAACTTTTGGGCCATTGTGTGGTCTGGGTTTGGCAATTTCTACAGGGCAACATAGATGTCGATAAATTATGAAACTGGACTCCCTGGAAAGCTTGGCAAGTCTACTTTGCAGATAAATTATCACCGCTCGCAGAAAATTCATGTGACGCTCGAAAACACAAAAATCCCAAAACTGTATGAAATGGAACTTTTGGGCCATTGTGTGGTTTGGGTTGGGCAATTTCTACACGGCAACGTAGATGAAACTGGACTCCCTAGAAATTGGCAAACCCAGACCACACAATGGCCCTGTAGAAATTCATTTGACACCTGAAAACACCAAAATCCCAAAACTGTCTGAAATGGAACTTTGGGGCCATCCTGTCATCTTGGTTTGGGGTTGGGCAATTTCTACAGGGCAACGTAGATGTCGATAAATTATGAAACTGGACTCCCTGGAAAGCTTGGCAAGTCTACTTTCTAGATAAATTATCACCGCTCGCAGAAAAATTCATCTGTCTCCCAAAAACACCAAAATCCCAAAACTGTCCGAAATGGAACTTTGGGGCCATCCTGTCGTCTGGGTTTGGCAATTTCTACAGGGCAACGTAGATGTGGATAAATTATGAAACTGGACTATCTGGAAAGCTTGGCAAGTCTACTTTGCATATAAATTATCACTGCGCGTAGGAAAATTAATTTGACACCCGAAAACACAAAAATCCCGAAACTGTCCGAAATAGAACTTTTGACCTAGCGTGTGGTATGGGTTTGGCAATTTCTACAGGGCAACGTAGATGTCGACAAATTATGAAACTGGACTCCCTGGAAAGCTTGGCAAGTCTACTTTACAGATAAATTATCACCGCTCACAGTAAAATTCATGTGATGCTCAAAAACACAAAAATCCCAAAACTGTACGAAATAGAACTTTTGGGCCATCCTATCGTTTGGGTTTGGCAATTTCTACAGGGCAACGTAGATGTCGATAAATTATCAAACCGGACTCCCTGGAAAGCTTGGCAAGTCTACAGTCCAGATAAATTATTACCGCTCGCAGAGAATTTCATGTGACGCCCGAAAACACAAAAATCCCAAAACTGTACGAAATGGAACTTTTGGGCCATTGTGTGGTTTGGGTTGGGCAATTTCTACATGGCAACGTAGATGTCGCTAAATTATGAAACTGGACTCCCTGGAAAGCTTGGCAAGTCTACTTTGCAGATAAATTATCACCGCTCGCAGAAAAATTCATCTGTCTCCCAAAAACACCAAAATCCCCAAACTGTACGAAATGGAACTTTTGGGCCATTGTGTGGTCTGGGTTTGGCAATTTCTACAGGGCAACATAGATGTCGATAAATTATGAAACTGGACTCCCTGGAAAGCTTGGCAAGTCTACTTTGCAGATAAATTATCACCGCTCACAGAAAATTCATGTGACGCTCGAAAACACAAAAATCCCAAAACTGTATGAAATGGAACTTTTGGGCCATTGTGTGGTTTGGGTTGGGCAATTTCTACACGGCAACGTAGATGAAACTGGACTCCCTAGAAATTGGCAAACCCAGACCACACAATGGCCCTGTAGAAATTCATTTGACACCTGAAAACACCAAAATCCCAAAACTGTCTGAAATGGAACTTTGGGGCCATCCTGTCATCTTGGTTTGGGGTTGGGCAATTTCTACAGGGCAACGTAGATGTCGATAAATTATGAAACTGGACTCCCTGGAAAGCTTGGCAAGTCTACTTTCTAGATAAATTATCACCGCTCGCAGAAAAATTCATCTGTCTCCCAAAAACACCAAAATCCCAAAACTGTCCGAAATGGAACTTTGGGGCCATCCTGTCGTCTGGGTTTGGCAATTTCTACAGGGCAACGTAGATGTGGATAAACTATGAAACTGGACTATCTGGAAAGCTTGGCAAGTCTACTTTGCATATAAATTATCACTGCGCGTAGGAAAATTAATTTGACACCCGAAAACACAAAAATCCCGAAACTGTCCGAAATAGAACTTTTGACCTAGCGTGTGGTATGGGTTTGGCAATTTCTACAGGGCAACGTAGATGTCGACAAATTATGAAACTGGACTCCCTGGAAAGCTTGGCAAGTCTACTTTACAGATAAATTATCACCGCTCACAGTAAAATTCATGTGATGCTCAAAAACACAAAAATCCAAAAACTGTACTAAATAGAACTTTTGGGCCATCCTATCGTTTGGGTTTGGCAATTTCTACAGGGCAACGTAGATGTCGATAAATTATCAAACCGGACTCCCTGGAAAGCTTGGCAAGTCTACAGTCCAGATAAATTATTACCGCTCGCAGAGAATTTCATGTGACGCCCGAAAACACAAAAATCCCAAAACTGTACGAAATGGAACTTTTGGGCCATTGTGTGGTTTGGGTTGGGCAATTTCTACATGGCAACGTAGATGTCGCTAAATTATGAAACTGGACTCCCTGGAAAGCTTGGCAAGTCTACTTTGCAGATAAATTATCACCGCTCGCAGAAAAATTCATCTGTCTCCCAAAAACACCAAAATCCCCAAACTGTACGAAATGGAACTTTTGGGCCATTGTGTGGTCTGGGTTTGGCAATTTCTACAGGGCAACATAGATGTCGATAAATTATGAAACTGGACTCCCTGGAAAGCTTGGCAAGTCTACTTTGCAGATAAATTATCACCGCTCGCAGAAAATTCATGTGACGCTCGAAAACACAAAAATCCCAAAACTGTATGAAATGGAACTTTTGGGCCATTGTGTGGTTTGGGTTGGGCAATTTCTACACGGCAACGTAGATGAAACTGGACTCCCTAGAAATTGGCAAACCCAGACCACACAATGGCCCTGTAGAAATTCATTTGACACCTGAAAACACCAAAATCCCAAAACTGTCTGAAATGGAACTTTGGGGCCATCCTGTCATCTTGGTTTGGGGTTGGGCAATTTCTACAGGGCAACGTAGATGTCGATAAATTATGAAACTGGACTCCCTGGAAAGCTTGGCAAGTCTACTTTCTAGATAAATTATCACCGCTCGCAGAAAAATTCATCTGTCTCCCAAAAACACCAAAATCCCAAAACTGTCTGAAATGGAACTTTGGGGCCATCCTGTCGTCTGGGTTTGGCAATTTCTACAGGGCAACGTAGATGTGGATAAACTATGAAACTGGACTATCTGGAAAGCTTGGCAAGTCTACTTTGCATATAAATTATCACTGCGCGTAGGAAAATTAATTTGACACCCGAAAACACAAAAATCCCGAAACTGTCCGAAATAGAACTTTTGACCTAGCGTGTGGTATGGGTTTGGCAATTTCTACAGGGCAACGTAGATGTCGACAAATTATGAAACTGGACTCCCTGGAAAGCTTGGCAAGTCTACTTTACAGATAAATTATCACCGCTCACAGTAAAATTCATGTGATGCTCAAAAACACAAAAATCCCAAAACTGTACGAAATAGAACTTTTGGGCCATCCTATCGTTTGGGTTTGGCAATTTCTACAGGGCAACGTAGATGTCGATAAATTATCAAACCGGACTCCCTGGAAAGCTTGGCAAGTCTACAGTCCAGATAAATTATTACCGCTCGCAGAGAATTACGCGCTATCTCAGAGTACACAAAAATCCCAAAACTGTACGAAATGGAACTTTTGGGCCATTGTGTGGTTTGGGTTGGGCAATTTCTACATGGCAACGTAGATGTCGCTAAATTATGAAACTGGACTCCCTGGAAAGCTTGGCAAGTCTACTTTGCAGATAAATTATCACCGCTCGCAGAAAAATTCATCTGTCTCCCAAAAACACCAAAATCCCCAAACTGTACGAAATGGAACTTTTGGGCCATTGTGTGGTCTGGGTTTGGCAATTTCTACAGGGCAACATAGATGTCGATAAATTATGAAACTGGACTCCCTGGAAAGCTTGGCAAGTCTACTTTGCAGATAAATTATCACCGCTCGCAGAAAATTCATGTGACGCTCGAAAACACAAAAATCCCAAAACTGTATGAAATGGAACTTTTGGGCCATTGTGTGGTTTGGGTTGGGCAATTTCTACACGGCAACGTAGATGAAACTGGACTCCCTAGAAATTGGCAAACCCAGACCACACAATGGCCCTGTAGAAATTCATTTGACACCTGAAAACACCAAAATCCCAAAACTGTCTGAAATGGAACTTTGGGGCCATCCTGTCATCTTGGTTTGGGGTTGGGCAATTTCTACAGGGCAACGTAGATGTCGATAAATTATGAAACTGGACTCCCTGGAAAGCTTGGCAAGTCTACTTTCTAGATAAATTATCACCGCTCGCAGAAAAATTCATCTGTCTCCCAAAAACACCAAAATCCCAAAACTGTCCGAAATGGAACTTTGGGGCCATCCTGTCGTCTGGGTTTGGCAATTTCTACAGGGCAACGTAGATGTGGATAAATTATGAAACTGGACTATCTGGAAAGCTTGGCAAGTCTACTTTGCATATAAATTATCACTGCGCGTAGGAAAATTAATTTGACACCCGAAAACACAAAAATCCCGAAACTGTCCGAAATAGAACTTTTGACCTAGCGTGTGGTATGGGTTTGGCAATTTCTACAGGGCAACGTAGATGTCGACAAATTATGAAACTGGACTCCCTGGAAAGCTTGGCAAGTCTACTTTACAGATAAATTATCACCGCTCACAGTAAAATTCATGTGATGCTCAAAAACACAAAAATCCCAAAACTGTACGAAATAGAACTTTTGGGCCATCCTATCGTTTGGGTTTGGCAATTTCTACAGGGCAACGTAGATGTCGATAAATTATCAAACCGGACTCCCTGGAAAGCTTGGCAAGTCTACAGTCCAGATAAATTATTACCGCTCGCAGAGAATTTCATGTGACGCCCGAAAACACAAAAATCCCAAAACTGTACGAA
This sequence comes from Leucaena leucocephala, assembly GCA_037074615.1. Lineage (NCBI taxonomy): Eukaryota > Viridiplantae > Streptophyta > Magnoliopsida > Fabales > Fabaceae > Leucaena > Leucaena leucocephala. The sequence goes on from JAYWLJ010000065.1 coordinate 852,556, forward strand.
ATGGAACTTTTGGGCCATTGTGTGGTTTGGGTTGGGCAATTTCTACATGGCAACGTAGATGTCGATAAATTATGAAACTGGACTCCCTGGAAAGCTTGGCAAGTCTACTTTGCAGATAAATTATCACCGCTCGCAGAAAAATTCATCTGTCTCCCAAAAACACCAAAATCCCCAAACTGTACGAAATGGAACTTTTGGGCCATTGTGTGGTCTGGGTTTGGCAATTTCTACAGGGCAACATAGATGTCGATAAATTATGAAACTGGACTCCCTGGAAAGCTTGGCAAGTCTACTTTGCAGATAAATTATCACCGCTCGCAGAAAATTCATGTGACGCTCGAAAACACAAAAATCCCAAAACTGTATGAAATGGAACTTTTGGGCCATTGTGTGGTTTGGGTTGGGCAATTTCTACACGGCAACGTAGATGAAACTGGACTCCCTAGAAATTGGCAAACCCAGACCACACAATGGCCCTGTAGAAATTCATTTGACACCTGAAAACACCAAAATCCCAAAACTGTCTGAAATGGAACTTTGGGGCCATCCTGTCATCTTGGTTTGGGGTTGGGCAATTTCTACAGGGCAACGTAGATGTCGATAAATTATGAAACTGGACTCCCTGGAAAGCTTGGCAAGTCTACTTTCTAGATAAATTATCACCGCTCGCAGAAAAATTCATCTGTCTCCCAAAAACACCAAAATCCCAAAACTGTCTGAAATGGAACTTTGGGGCCATCCTGTCGTCTGGGTTTGGCAATTTCTACAGGGCAACGTAGATGTGGATAAACTATGAAACTGGACTATCTGGAAAGCTTGGCAAGTCTACTTTGCATATAAATTATCACTGCGCGTAGGAAAATTAATTTGACACCCGAAAACACAAAAATCCCGAAACTGTCCGAAATAGAACTTTTGACCTAGCGTGTGGTATGGGTTTGGCAATTTCTACAGGGCAACGTAGATGTCGACAAATTATGAAACTGGACTCCCTGGAAAGCTTGGCAAGTCTACTTTACAGATAAATTATCACCGCTCACAGTAAAATTCATGTGATGCTCAAAAACACAAAAATCCCAAAACTGTACGAAATAGAACTTTTGGGCCATCCTATCGTTTGGGTTTGGCAATTTCTACAGGGCAACGTAGATGTCGATAAATTATCAAACCGGACTCCCTGGAAAGCTTGGCAAGTCTACAGTCCAGATAAATTATTACCGCTCGCAGAGAATTTCATGTGACGCCCGAAAACACAAAAATCCCAAAACTGTACGAAATGGAACTTTTGGGCCATTGTGTGGTTTGGGTTGGGCAATTTCTACATGGCAACGTAGATGTCGCTAAATTATGAAACTGGACTCCCTGGAAAGCTTGGCAAGTCTACTTTGCAGATAAATTATCACCGCTCGCAGAAAAATTCATCTGTCTCCCAAAAACACCAAAATCCCCAAACTGTACGAAATGGAACTTTTGGGCCATTGTGTGGTCTGGGTTTGGCAATTTCTACAGGGCAACATAGATGTCGATAAATTATGAAACTGGACTCCCTGGAAAGCTTGGCAAGTCTACTTTGCAGATAAATTATCACCGCTCGCAGAAAATTCATGTGACGCTCGAAAACACAAAAATCCCAAAACTGTATGAAATGGAACTTTTGGGCCATTGTGTGGTTTGGGTTGGGCAATTTCTACACGGCAACGTAGATGAAACTGGACTCCCTAGAAATTGGCAAACCCAGACCACACAATGGCCCTGTAGAAATTCATTTGACACCTGAAAACACCAAAATCCCAAAACTGTCTGAAATGGAACTTTGGGGCCATCCTGTCATCTTGGTTTGGGGTTGGGCAATTTCTACAGGGCAACGTAGATGTCGATAAATTATGAAACTGGACTCCCTGGAAAGCTTGGCAAGTCTACTTTCTAGATAAATTATCACCGCTCGCAGAAAAATTCATCTGTCTCCCAAAAACACCAAAATCCCAAAACTGTCCGAAATGGAACTTTGGGGCCATCCTGTCGTCTGGGTTTGGCAATTTCTACAGGGCAACGTAGATGTGGATAAACTATGAAACTGGACTATCTGGAAAGCTTGGCAAGTCTACTTTGCATATAAATTATCACTGCGCGTAGGAAAATTAATTTGACACCCGAAAACACAAAAATCCCGAAACTGTCCGAAATAGAACTTTTGACCTAGCGTGTGGTATGGGTTTGGCAATTTCTACAGGGCAACGTAGATGTCGACAAATTATGAAACTGGACTCCCTGGAAAGCTTGGCAAGTCTACTTTACAGATAAATTATCACCGCTCACAGTAAAATTCATGTGATGCTCAAAAACACAAAAATCCCAAAACTGTACGAAATAGAACTTTTGGGCCATCCTATCGTTTGGGTTTGGCAATTTCTACAGGGCAACGTAGATGTCGATAAATTATCAAACCGGACTCCCTGGAAAGCTTGGCAAGTCTACAGTCCAGATAAATTATTACCGCTCGCAGAGAATTTCATGTGACGCCCGAAAACACAAAAATCCCAAAACTGTACGAAATGGAACTTTTGGGCCATTGTGTGGTTTGGGTTGGGCAATTTCTACATGGCAACGTAGATGTCGATAAATTATGAAACTGGACTCCCTGGAAAGCTTGGCAAGTCTACTTTGCAGATAAATTATCACCGCTCGCAGAAAAATTCATCTGTCTCCCAAAAACACCAAAATCCCCAAACTGTACGAAATGGAACTTTTGGGCCATTGTGTGGTCTGGGTTTGGCAATTTCTACAGGGCAACATAGATGTCGATAAATTATGAAACTGGACTCCCTGGAAAGCTTGGCAAGTCTACTTTGCAGATAAATTATCACCGCTCGCAGAAAATTCATGTGACGCTCGAAAACACAAAAATCCCAAAACTGTATGAAATGGAACTTTTGGGCCATTGTGTGGTTTGGGTTGGGCAATTTCTACACGGCAACGTAGATGAAACTGGACTCCCTAGAAATTGGCAAACCCAGACCATACAATGGCCCTGTAGAAATTCATTTGACACCTGAAAACACCAAAATCCCAAAACTGTCTGAAATGGAACTTTGGGGCCATCCTGTCATCTTGGTTTGGGGTTGGGCAATTTCTACAGGGCAACGTAGATGTCGATAAATTATGAAACTGGACTCCCTGGAAAGCTTGGCAAGTCTACTTTCTAGATAAATTATCACCGCTCGCAGAAAAATTCATCTGTCTCCCAAAAACACCAAAATCCCAAAACTGTCCGAAATGGAACTTTGGGGCCATCCTGTCGTCTGGGTTTGGCAATTTCTACAGGGCAACGTAGATGTGGATAAACTATGAAACTGGACTATCTGGAAAGCTTGGCAAGTCTACTTTGCATATAAATTATCACTGCGCGTAGGAAAATTAATTTGACACCCGAAAACACAAAAATCCCGAAACTGTCCGAAATAGAACTTTTGACCTAGCGTGTGGTATGGGTTTGGCAATTTCTACAGGGCAACGTAGATGTCGACAAATTATGAAACTGGACTCCCTGGAAAGCTTGGCAAGTCTACTTTACAGATAAATTATCACCGCTCACAGTAAAATTCATGTGATGCTCAAAAACACAAAAATCCCAAAACTGTACGAAATAGAACTTTTGGGCCATCCTATCGTTTGGGTTTGGCAATTTCTACAGGGCAACGTAGATGTCGATAAATTATCAAACCGGACTCCCTGGAAAGCTTGGCAAGTCTACAGTCCAGATAAATTATTACCGCTCGCAGAGAATTTCATGTGACGCCCGAAAACACAAAAATCCCAAAACTGTACGAAATGGAACTTTTGGGCCATTGTGTGGTTTGGGTTGGGCAATTTCTACATGGCAACGTAGATGTCGCTAAATTATGAAACTGGACTCCCTGGAAAGCTTGGCAAGTCTACTTTGCAGATAAATTATCACCGCTCGCAGAAAAATTCATCTGTCTCCCAAAAACACCAAAATCCCGAAACTGTACGAAATGGAACTTTTGGGCCATTGTGTGGTCTGGGTTTGGCAATTTCTACAGGGCAACATAGATGTCGATAAATTATGAAACTGGACTCCCTGGAAAGCTTGGCAAGTCTACTTTGCAGATAAATTATCACCGCTCGCAGAAAATTCATGTGACGCTCGAAAACACAAAAATCCCAAAACTGTATGAAATGGAACTTTTGGGCCATTGTGTGGTTTGGGTTGGGCAATTTCTACACGGCAACGTAGATGAAACTGGACTCCCTAGAAATTGGCAAACCCAGACCACACAATGGCCCTGTAGAAATTCATTTGACACCTGAAAACACCAAAATCCCAAAACTGTCTGAAATGGAACTTTGGGGCCATCCTGTCATCTTGGTTTGGGGTTGGGCAATTTCTACAGGGCAACGTAGATGTCGATAAATTATGAAACTGGACTCCCTGGAAAGCTTGGCAAGTCTACTTTCTAGATAAATTATCACCGCTCGCAGAAAAATTCATCTGTCTCCCAAAAACACCAAAATCCCAAAACTGTCCGAAATGGAACTTTGGGGCCATCCTGTCGTCTGGGTTTGGCAATTTCTACAGGGCAACGTAGATGTGGATAAACTATGAAACTGGACTATCTGGAAAGCTTGGCAAGTCTACTTTGCATATAAATTATCACTGCGCGTAGGAAAATTAATTTGACACCCGAAAACACAAAAATCCCGAAACTGTCCGAAATAGAACTTTTGACCTAGCGTGTGGTATGGGTTTGGCAATTTCTACAGGGCAACGTAGATGTCGACAAATTATGAAACTGGACTCCCTGGAAAGCTTGGCAAGTCTACTTTACAGATAAATTATCACCGCTCACAGTAAAATTCATGTGATGCTCAAAAACACAAAAATCCCAAAACTGTACGAAATAGAACTTTTGGGCCATCCTATCGTTTGGGTTTGGCAATTTCTACAGGGCAACGTAGATGTCGATAAATTATCAAACCGGACTCCCTGGAAAGCTTGGCAAGTCTACAGTCCAGATAAATTATTACCGCTCGCAGAGAATTTCATGTGACGCCCGAAAACACAAAAATCCCAAAACTGTACGAAATGGAACTTTTGGGCCATTGTGTGGTTTGGGTTGGGCAATTTCTACATGGCAACGTAGATGTCGCTAAATTATGAAACTGGACTCCCTGGAAAGCTTGGCAAGTCTACTTTGCAGATAAATTATCACCGCTCGCAGAAAAATTCATCTGTCTCCCAAAAACACCAAAATCCCCAAACTGTACGAAATGGAACTTTTGGGCCATTGTGTGGTCTGGGTTTGGCAATTTCTACAGGGCAACATAGATGTCGATAAATTATGAAACTGGACTCCCTGGAAAGCTTGGCAAGTCTACTTTGCAGATAAATTATCACCGCTCGCAGAAAATTCATGTGACGCTCGAAAACACAAAAATCCCAAAACTGTATGAAATGGAACTTTTGGGCCATTGTGTGGTTTGGGTTGGGCAATTTCTACACGGCAACGTAGATGAAACTGGACTCCCTAGAAATTGGCAAACCCAGACCACACAATGGCCCTGTAGAAATTCATTTGACACCTGAAAACACCAAAATCCCAAAACTGTCTGAAATGGAACTTTGGGGCCATCCTGTCATCTTGGTTTGGGGTTGGGCAATTTCTACAGGGCAACGTAGATGTCGATAAATTATGAAACTGGACTCCCTGGAAAGCTTGGCAAGTCTACTTTCTAGATAAATTATCACCGCTCGCAGAAAAATTCATCTGTCTCCCAAAAACACCAAAATCCCAAAACTGTCCGAAATGGAACTTTGGGGCCATCCTGTCGTCTGGGTTTGGCAATTTCTACAGGGCAACGTAGATGTGGATAAATTATGAAACTGGACTATCTGGAAAGCTTGGCAAGTCTACTTTGCATATAAATTATCACTGCGCGTAGGAAAATTAATTTGACACCCGAAAACACAAAAATCCCGAAACTGTCCGAAATAGAACTTTTGACCTAGCGTGTGGTATGGGTTTGGCAATTTCTACAGGGCAACGTAGATGTCGACAAATTATGAAACTGGACTCCCTGGAAAGCTTGGCAAGTCTACTTTACAGATAAATTATCACCGCTCACAGTAAAATTCATGTGATGCTCAAAAACACAAAAATCCCAAAACTGTACGAAATAGAACTTTTGGGCCATCCTATCGTTTGGGTTTGGCAATTTCTACAGGGCAACGTAGATGTCGATAAATTATCAAACCGGACTCCCTGGAAAGCTTGGCAAGTCTACAGTCCAGATAAATTATTACCGCTCGCAGAGAATTTCATGTGACGCCCGAAAACACAAAAATCCCAAAACTGTACGAAATGGAACTTTTGGGCCATTGTGTGGTTTGGGTTGGGCAATTTCTACATGGCAACGTAGATGTCGATAAATTATGAAACTGGACTCCCTGGAAAGCTTGGCAAGTCTACTTTGCAGATAAATTATCACCGCTCGCAGAAAAATTCATCTGTCTCCCAAAAACACCAAAATCCCCAAACTGTACGAAATGGAACTTTTGGGCCATTGTGTGGTCTGGGTTTGGCAATTTCTACAGGGCAACATAGATGTCGATAAATTATGAAACTGGACTCCCTGGAAAGCTTGGCAAGTCTACTTTGCAGATAAATTATCACCGCTCGCAGAAAATTCATGTGACGCTCGAAAACACAAAAATCCCAAAACTGTATGAAATGGAACTTTTGGGCCATTGTGTGGTTTGGGTTGGGCAATTTCTACACGGCAACGTAGATGAAACTGGACTCCCTAGAAATTGGCAAACCCAGACCACACAATGGCCCTGTAGAAATTCATTTGACACCTGAAAACACCAAAATCCCAAAACTGTCTGAAATGGAACTTTGGGGCCATCCTGTCATCTTGGTTTGGGGTTGGGCAATTTCTACAGGGCAACGTAGATGTCGATAAATTATGAAACTGGACTCCCTGGAAAGCTTGGCAAGTCTACTTTCTAGATAAATTATCACCGCTCGCAGAAAAATTCATCTGTCTCCCAAAAACACCAAAATCCCAAAACTGTCCGAAATGGAACTTTGGGGCCATCCTGTCGTCTGGGTTTGGCAATTTCTACAGGGCAACGTAGATGTGGATAAATTATGAAACTGGACTATCTGGAAAGCTTGGCAAGTCTACTTTGCATATAAATTATCACTGCGCGTAGGAAAATTAATTTGACACCCGAAAACACAAAAATCCCGAAACTGTCCGAAATAGAACTTTTGACCTAGCGTGTGGTATGGGTTTGGCAATTTCTACAGGGCAACGTAGATGTCGACAAATTATGAAACTGGACTCCCTGGAAAGCTTGGCAAGTCTACTTTACAGATAAATTATCACCGCTCACAGTAAAATTCATGTGATGCTCAAAAACACAAAAATCCCAAAACTGTACGAAATAGAACTTTTGGGCCATCCTATCGTTTGGGTTTGGCAATTTCTACAGGGCAACGTAGATGTCGATAAATTATCAAACCGGACTCCCTGGAAAGCTTGGCAAGTCTACAGTCCAGATAAATTATTACCGCTCGCAGAGAATTTCATGTGACGCCCGAAAACACAAAAATCCCAAAACTGTACGAAATGGAACTTTTGGGCCATTGTGTGGTTTGGGTTGGGCAATTTCTACATGGCAACGTAGATGTCGCTAAATTATGAAACTGGACTCCCTGGAAAGCTTGGCAAGTCTACTTTGCAGATAAATTATCACCGCTCGCAGAAAAATTCATCTGTCTCCCAAAAACACCAAAATCCCCAAACTGTACGAAATGGAACTTTTGGGCCATTGTGTGGTCTGGGTTTGGCAATTTCTACAGGGCAACATAGATGTCGATAAATTATGAAACTGGACTCCCTGGAAAGCTTGGCAAGTCTACTTTGCAGATACATTATCACCGCTCGCAGAAAATTCATGTGACGCTCGAAAACACAAAAATCCCAAAACTGTATGAAATGGAACTTTTGGGCCATTGTGTGGTTTGGGTTGGGCAATTTCTACACGGCAACGTAGATGAAACTGGACTCCCTAGAAATTGGCAAACCCAGACCACACAATGGCCCTGTAGAAATTCATTTGACACCTGAAAACACCAAAATCCCAAAACTGTCTGAAATGGAACTTTGGGGCCATCCTGTCATCTTGGTTTGGGGTTGGGCAATTTCTACAGGGCAACGTAGATGTCGATAAATTATGAAACTGGACTCCCTGGAAAGCTTGGCAAGTCTACTTTCTAGATAAATTATCACCGCTCGCAGAAAAATTCATCTGTCTCCCAAAAACACCAAAATCCCAAAACTGTCCGAAATGGAACTTTGGGGCCATCCTGTCGTCTGGGTTTGGCAATTTCTACAGGGCAACGTAGATGTGGATAAATTATGAAACTGGACTATATGGAAAGCTTGGCAAGTCTACTTTGCATATAAATTATCACTGCGCGTAGGAAAATTAATTTGACACCCGAAAACACAAAAATCCCGAAACTGTCCGAAATAGAACTTTTGACCTAGCGTGTGGTATGGGTTTGGCAATTTCTACAGGGCAACGTAGATGTCGACAAATTATGAAACTGGACTCCCTGGAAAGCTTGGCAAGTCTACTTTACAGATAAATTATCACCGCTCACAGTAAAATTCATGTGATGCTCAAAAACACAAAAATCCCAAAACTGTACGAAATAGAACTTTTGGGCCATCCTATCGTTTGGGTTTGGCAATTTCTACAGGGCAACGTAGATGTCGATAAATTATCAAACCGGACTCCCTGGAAAGCTTGGCAAGTCTACAGTCCAGATAAATTATTACCGCTCGCAGAGAATTTCATGTGACGCCCGAAAACACAAAAATCCCAAAACTGTACGAAATGGAACTTTTGGGCCATTGTGTGGTTTGGGTTGGGCAATTTCTACATGGCAACGTAGATGTCGCTAAATTATGAAACTGGACTCCCTGGAAAGCTTGGCAAGTCTACTTTGCAGATAAATTATCACCGCTCGCAGAAAAATTCATCTGTCTCCCAAAAACACCAAAATCCCCAAACTGTACGAAATGGAACTTTTGGGCCATTGTGTGGTCTGGGTTTGGCAATTTCTACAGGGCAACATAGATGTCGATAAATTATGAAACTGGACTCCCTGGAAAGCTTGGCAAGTCTACTTTGCAGATAAATTATCACCGCTCGCAGAAAATTCATGTGACGCTCGAAAACACAAAAATCCCAAAACTGTATGAAATGGAACTTTTGGGCCATTGTGTGGTTTGGGTTGGGCAATTTCTACACGGCAACGTAGATGAAACTGGACTCCCTAGAAATTGGCAAACCCAGACCACACAATGGCCCTGTAGAAATTCATTTGACACCTGAAAACACCAAAATCCCAAAACTGTCTGAAATGGAACTTTGGGGCCATCCTGTCATCTTGGTTTGGGGTTGGGCAATTTCTACAGGGCAACGTAGATGTCGATAAATTATGAAACTGGACTCCCTGGAAAGCTTGGCAAGTCTACTTTCTAGATAAATTATCACCGCTCGCAGAAAAATTCATCTGTCTCCCAAAAACACCAAAATCCCAAAACTGTCCGAAATGGAACTTTGGGGCCATCCTGTCGTCTGGGTTTGGCAATTTCTACAGGGCAACGTAGATGTGGATAAATTATGAAACTGGACTATCTGGAAAGCTTGGCAAGTCTACTTTGCATATAAATTATCACTGCGCGTAGGAAAATTAATTTGACACCCGAAAACACAAAAATCCCGAAACTGTCCGAAATAGAACTTTTGACCTAGCGTGTGGTATGGGTTTGGCAATTTCTACAGGGCAACGTAGATGTCGACAAATTATGAAACTGGACTCCCTGGAAAGCTTGGCAAGTCTACTTTACAGATAAATTATCACCGCTCACAGTAAAATTCATGTGATGCTCAAAAACACAAAAATCCCAAAACTGTACGAAATAGAACTTTTGGGCCATCCTATCGTTTGGGTTTGGCAATTTCTACAGGGCAACGTAGATGTCGATAAATTATCAAACCGGACTCCCTGGAAAGCTTGGCAAGTCTACAGTCCAGATAAATTATTACCGCTCGCAGAGAATTTCATGTGACGCCCGAAAACACAAAAATCCCAAAACTGTACGAAATGGAACTTTTGGGCCATTGTGTGGTTTGGGTTGGGCAATTTCTACATGGCAACGTAGATGTCGCTAAATTATGAAACTGGACTCCCTGGAAAGCTTGGCAAGTCTACTTTGCAGATAAATTATCACCGCTCGCAGAAAAATTCATCTGTCTCCCAAAAACACCAAAATCCCCAAACTGTACGAAATGGAACTTTTGGGCCATTGTGTGGTCTGGGTTTGGCAATTTCTACAGGGCAACATAGATGTCGATAAATTATGAAACTGGACTCCCTGGAAAGCTTGGCAAGTCTACTTTGCAGATAAATTATCACCGCTCGCAGAAAATTCATGTGACGCTCGAAAACACAAAAATCCCAAAACTGTATGAAATGGAACTTTTGGGCCATTGTGTGGTTTGGGTTGGGCAATTTCTACACGGCAACGTAGATGAAACTGGACTCCCTAGAAATTGGCAAACCCAGACCACACAATGGCCCTGTAGAAATTCATTTGACACCTGAAAACACCAAAATCCCAAAACTGTCTGAAATGGAACTTTGGGGCCATCCTGTCATCTTGGTTTGGGGTTGGGCAATTTCTACAGGGCAACGTAGATGTCGATAAATTATGAAACTGGACTCCCTGGAAAGCTTGGCAAGTCTACTTTCTAGATAAATTATCACCGCTCGCAGAAAAATTCATCTGTCTCCCAAAAACACCAAAATCCCAAAACTGTCCGAAATGGAACTTTGGGGCCATCCTGTCGTCTGGGTTTGGCAATTTCTACAGGGCAACGTAGATGTGGATAAATTATGAAACTGGACTATCTGGAAAGCTTGGCAAGTCTACTTTGCATATAAATTATCACTGCGCGTAGGAAAATTAATTTGACACCCGAAAACACAAAAATCCCGAAACTGTCCGAAATAGAACTTTTGACCTAGCGTGTGGTATGGGTTTGGCAATTTCTACAGGGCAACGTAGATGTCGACAAATTATGAAACTGGACTCCCTGGAAAGCTTGGCAAGTCTACTTTACAGATAAATTATCACCGCTCACAGTAAAATTCATGTGATGCTCAAAAACACAAAAATCCAAAAACTGTACGAAATAGAACTTTTGGGCCATCCTATCGTTTGGGTTTGGCAATTTCTACAGGGCAACGTAGATGTCGATAAATTATCAAACCGGACTCCCTGGAAAGCTTGGCAAGTCTACAGTCCAGATAAATTATTACCGCTCGCAGAGAATTTCATGTGACGCCCGAAAACACAAAAATCCCAAAACTGTACGAAATGGAACTTTTGGGCCATTGTGTGGTTTGGGTTGGGCAATTTCTACATGGCAACGTAGATGTCGCTAAATTATGAAACTGGACTCCCTGGAAAGCTTGGCAAGTCTACTTTGCAGATAAATTATCACCGCTCGCAGAAAAATTCATCTGTCTCCCAAAAACACCAAAATCCCCAAACTGTACGAAATGGAACTTTTGGGCCATTGTGTGGTCTGGGTTTGGCAATTTCTACAGGGCAACATAGATGTCGATAAATTATGAAACTGGACTCCCTGGAAAGCTTGGCAAGTCTACTTTGCAGATAAATTATCACCGCTCGCAGAAAATTCATGTGACGCTCGAAAACACAAAAATCCCAAAACTGTATGAAATGGAACTTTTGGGCCATTGTGTGGTTTGGGTTGGGCAATTTCTACACGGCAACGTAGATGAAACTGGACTCCCTAGAAATTGGCAAACCCAGACCACACAATGGCCCTGTAGAAATTCATTTGACACCTGAAAACACCAAAATCCCAAAACTGTCTGAAATGGAACTTTGGGGCCATCCTGTCATCTTGGTTTGGGGTTGGGCAATTTCTACAGGGCAACGTAGATGTCGATAAATTATGAAACTGGACTCCCTGGAAAGCTTGGCAAGTCTACTTTCTAGATAAATTATCACCGCTCGCAGAAAAATTCATCTGTCTCCCAAAAACACCAAAATCCCAAAACTGTCCGAAATGGAACTTTGGGGCCATCCTGTCGTCTGGGTTTGGCAATTTCTACAGGGCAACGTAGATGTGGATAAATTATGAAACTGGACTATCTGGAAAGCTTGGCAAGTCTACTTTGCATATAAATTATCACTGCGCGTAGGAAAATTAATTTGACACCCGAAAACACAAAAATCCCGAAACTGTCCGAAATAGAACTTTTGACCTAGCGTGTGGTATGGGTTTGGCAATTTCTACAGGGCAACGTAGATGTCGACAAATTATGAAACTGGACTCCCTGGAAAGCTTGGCAAGTCTACTTTACAGATAAATTATCACCGCTCACAGTAAAATTCATGTGATGCTCAAAAACACAAAAATCCCAAAACTGTACGAAATAGAACTTTTGGGCCATCCTATCGTTTGGGTTTGGCAATTTCTACAGGGCAACGTAGATGTCGATAAATTATCAAACCGGACTCCCTGGAAAGCTTGGCAAGTCTACAGTCCAGATAAATTATCACCGCTCGCAGAGAATTTCATGTGACGCCCGAAAACACAAAAATCCCAAAACTGTACGAAATGGAACTTTTGGGCCATTGTGTGGTTTGGGTTGGGCAATTTCTACATGGCAACGTAGATGTCGCTAAATTATGAAACTGGACTCCCTGGAAAGCTTGGCAAGTCTACTTTGCAGATAAATTATCACCGCTCGCAGAAAAATTCATCTGTCTCCCAAAAACACCAAAATCCCCAAACTGTACGAAATGGAACTTTTGGGCCATTGTGTGGTCTGGGTTTGGCAATTTCTACAGGGCAACATAGATGTCGATAAATTATGAAACTGGACTCCCTGGAAAGCTTGGCAAGTCTACTTTGCAGATAAATTATCACCGCTCGCAGAAAATTCATGTGACGCTCGAAAACACAAAAATCCCAAAACTGTATGAAATGGAACTTTTGGGCCATTGTGTGGTTTGGGTTGGGCAATTTCTACACGGCAACGTAGATGAAACTGGACTCCCTAGAAATTGGCAAACCCAGACCACACAATGGCCCTGTAGAAATTCATTTGACACCTGAAAACACCAAAATCCCAAAACTGTCTGAAATGGAACTTTGGGGCCATCCTGTCATCTTGGTTTGGGGTTGGGCAATTTCTACAGGGCAACGTAGATGTCGATAAATTATGAAACTGGACTCCCTGGAAAGCTTGGCAAGTCTACTTTCTAGATAAATTATCACCGCTCGCAGAAAAATTCATCTGTCTCCCAAAAACACCAAAATCCCAAAACTGTCCGAAATGGAACTTTGGGGCCATCCTGTCGTCTGGGTTTGGCAATTTCTACAGGGCAACGTAGATGTGGATAAATTATGAAACTGGACTATCTGGAAAGCTTGGCAAGTCTACTTTGCATATAAATTATCACTGCGCGTAGGAAAATTAATTTGACACCCGAAAACACAAAAATCCCGAAACTGTCCGAAATAGAACTTTTGACCTAGCGTGTGGTATGGGTTTGGCAATTTCTACAGGGCAACGTAGATGTCGACAAATTATGAAACTGGACTCCCTGGAAAGCTTGGCAAGTCTACTTTACAGATAAATTATCACCGCTCACAGTAAAATTCATGTGATGCTCAAAAACACAAAAATCCAAAAACTGTACGAAATAGAACTTTTGGGCCATCCTATCGTTTGGGTTTGGCAATTTCTACAGGGCAACGTAGATGTCGATAAATTATCAAACCGGACTCCCTGGAAAGCTTGGCAAATCTACAGTCCAGATAAATTATTACCGCTCGCAGAGAATTTCATGTGACGCCCGAAGACACAAAAATCCCAAAACTGTACGAAATGGAACTTTTGGGCCATTGTGTGGTTTGGGTTGGGCAATTTCTACATGGCAACGTAGATGTCGCTAAATTATGAAACTGGACTCCCTGGAAAGCTTGGCAAGTCTACTTTGCAGATAAATTATCACCGCTCGCAGAAAAATTCATCTGTCTCCCAAAAACACCAAAATCCCCAAACTGTACGAAATGGAACTTTTGGGCCATTGTGTGGTCTGGGTTTGGCAATTTCTACAGGGCAACATAGATGTCGATAAATTATGAAACTGGACTCCCTGGAAAGCTTGGCAAGTCTACTTTGCAGATAAATTATCACCGCTCGCAGAAAATTCATGTGACGCTCGAAAACACAAAAATCCCAAAACTGTATGAAATGGAACTTTTGGGCCATTGTGTGGTTTGGGTTGGGCAATTTCTACACGGCAACGTAGATGAAACTGGACTCCCTAGAAATTGGCAAACCCAGACCACACAATGGCCCTGTAGAAATTCATTTGACACCTGAAAACACCAAAATCCCAAAACTGTCTGAAATGGAACTTTGGGGCCATCCTGTCATCTTGGTTTGGGGTTGGGCAATTTCTACAGGGCAACGTAGATGTCGATAAATTATGAAACTGGACTCCCTGGAAAGCTTGGCAAGTCTACTTTCTAGATAAATTATCACCGCTCGCAGAAAAATTCATCTGTCTCCCAAAAACACCAAAATCCCAAAACTGTCCGAAATGGAACTTTGGGGCCATCCTGTCGTCTGGGTTTGGCAATTTCTACAGGGCAACGTAGATGTGGATAAATTATGAAACTGGACTATCTGGAAAGCTTGGCAAGTCTACTTTGCATATAAATTATCACTGCGCGTAGGAAAATTAATTTGACACCCGAAAACACAAAAATCCCGAAACTGTCCGAAATAGAACTTTTGACCTAGCGTGTGGTATGGGTTTGGCAATTTCTACAGGGCAACGTAGATGTCGACAAATTATGAAACTGGACTCCCTGGAAAGCTTGGCAAGTCTACTTTACAGATAAATTATCACCGCTCACAGTAAAATTCATGTGATGCTCAAAAACACAAAAATCCAAAAACTGTACGAAATAGAACTTTTGGGCCATCCTATCGTTTGGGTTTGGCAATTTCTACAGGGCAACGTAGATGTCGATAAATTATCAAACCGGACTCCCTGGAAAGCTTGGCAAGTCTACAGTCCAGATAAATTATCACCGCTCGCAGAGAATTTCATGTGACGCCCGAAAACACAAAAATCCCAAAACTGTACGAAATGGAACTTTTGGGCCATTGTGTGGTTTGGGTTGGGCAATTTCTACATGGCAACGTAGATGTCGATAAATTATGAAACTGGACTCCCTGGAAAGCTTGGCAAGTCTACTTTGCAGATAAATTATCACCGCTCGCAGAAAAATTCATCTGTCTCCCAAAAACACCAAAATCCCCAAACTGTACGAAATGGAACTTTTGGGCCATTGTGTGGTCTGGGTTTGGCAATTTCTACAGGGCAACATAGATGTCGATAAATTATGAAACTGGACTCCCTGGAAAGCTTGGCAAGTCTACTTTGCAGATAAATTATCACCGCTCGCAGAAAATTCATGTGACGCTCGAAAACACAAAAATCCCAAAACTGTATGAAATGGAACTTTTGGGCCATTGTGTGGTTTGGGTTGGGCAATTTCTACACGGCAACGTAGATGAAACTGGACTCCCTAGAAATTGGCAAACCCAGACCACACAATGGCCCTGTAGAAATTCATTTGACACCTGAAAACACCAAAATCCCAAAACTGTCTGAAATGGAACTTTGGGGCCATCCTGTCATCTTGGTTTGGGGTTGGGCAATTTCTACAGGGCAACGTAGATGTCGATAAATTATGAAACTGGACTCCCTGGAAAGCTTGGCAAGTCTACTTTCTAGATAAATTATCACCGCTCGCAGAAAAATTCATCTGTCTCCCAAAAACACCAAAATCCCAAAACTGTCCGAAATGGAACTTTGGGGCCATCCTGTCGTCTGGGTTTGGCAATTTCTACAGGGCAACGTAGATGTGGATAAATTATGAAACTGGACTATCTGGAAAGCTTGGCAAGTCTACTTTGCATATAAATTATCACTGCGCGTAGGAAAATTAATTTGACACCCGAAAACACAAAAATCCCGAAACTGTCCGAAATAGAACTTTTGACCTAGCGTGTGGTATGGGTTTGGCAATTTCTACAGGGCAACGTAGATGTCGACAAATTATGAAACTGGACTCCCTGGAAAGCTTGGCAAGTCTACTTTACAGATAAATTATCACCGCTCACAGTAAAATTCATGTGATGCTCAAAAACACAAAAATCCAAAAACTGTACGAAATAGAACTTTTGGGCCATCCTATCGTTTGGGTTTGGCAATTTCTACAGGGCAACGTAGATGTCGATAAATTATCAAACCGGACTCCCTGGAAAGCTTGGCAAGTCTACAGTCCAGATAAATTATTACCGCTCGCAGAGAATTTCATGTGACGCCCGAAAACACAAAAATCCCAAAACTGTACGAAATGGAACTTTTGGGCCATTGTGTGGTTTGGGTTGGGCAATTTCTACATGGCAACGTAGATGTCGCTAAATTATGAAACTGGACTCCCTGGAAAGCTTGGCAAGTCTACTTTGCAGATAAATTATCACCGCTCGCAGAAAAATTCATCTGTCTCCCAAAAACACCAAAATCCCCAAACTGTACGAAATGGAACTTTTGGGCCATTGTGTGGTCTGGGTTTGGCAATTTCTACAGGGCAACATAGATGTCGATAAATTATGAAACTGGACTCCCTGGAAAGCTTGGCAAGTCTACTTTGCAGATAAATTATCACCGCTCGCAGAAAATTCATGTGACGCTCGAAAACACAAAAATCCCAAAACTGTATGAAATGGAACTTTTGGGCCATTGTGTGGTTTGGGTTGGGCAATTTCTACACGGCAACGTAGATGAAACTGGACTCCCTAGAAATTGGCAAACCCAGACCACACAATGGCCCTGTAGAAATTCATTTGACACCTGAAAACACCAAAATCCCAAAACTGTCTGAAATGGAACTTTGGGGCCATCCTGTCATCTTGGTTTGGGGTTGGGCAATTTCTACAGGGCAACGTAGATGTCGATAAATTATGAAACTGGACTCCCTGGAAAGCTTGGCAAGTCTACTTTCTAGATAAATTATCACCGCTCGCAGAAAAATTCATCTGTCTCCCAAAAACACCAAAATCCCAAAACTGTCCGAAATGGAACTTTGGGGCCATCCTGTCGTCTGGGTTTGGCAATTTCTACAGGGCAACGTAGATGTGGATAAATTATGAAACTGGACTATCTGGAAAGCTTGGCAAGTCTACTTTGCATATAAATTATCACTGCGCGTAGGAAAATTAATTTGACACCCGAAAACACAAAAATCCCGAAACTGTCCGAAATAGAACTTTTGACCTAGCGTGTGGTATGGGTTTGGCAATTTCTACAGGGCAACGTAGATGTCGACAAATTATGAAACTGGACTCCCTGGAAAGCTTGGCAAGTCTACTTTACAGATAAATTATCACCGCTCACAGTAAAATTCATGTGATGCTCAAAAACACAAAAATCCAAAAACTGTACGAAATAGAACTTTTGGGCCATCCTATCGTTTGGGTTTGGCAATTTCTACAGGGCAACGTAGATGTCGATAAATTATCAAACCGGACTCCCTGGAAAGCTTGGCAAGTCTACAGTCCAGATAAATTATCACCGCTCGCAGAGAATTTCATGTGACGCCCGAAAACACAAAAATCCCAAAACTGTACGAAATGGAACTTTTGGGCCATTGTGTGGTTTGGGTTGGGCAATTTCTACATGGCAACGTAGATGTCGATAAATTATGAAACTGGACTCCCTGGAAAGCTTGGCAAGTCTACTTTGCAGATAAATTATCACCGCTCGCAGAAAAATTCATCTGTCTCCCAAAAACACCAAAATCCCCAAACTGTACGAAATGGAACTTTTGGGCCATTGTGTGGTCTGGGTTTGGCAATTTCTACAGGGCAACATAGATGTCGATAAATTATGAAACTGGACTCCCTGGAAAGCTTGGCAAGTCTACTTTGCAGATAAATTATCACCGCTCGCAGAAAATTCATGTGACGCTCGAAAACACAAAAATCCCAAAACTGTATGAAATGGAACTTTTGGGCCATTGTGTGGTTTGGGTTGGGCAATTTCTACACGGCAACGTAGATGAAACTGGACTCCCTAGAAATTGGCAAACCCAGACCACACAATGGCCCTGTAGAAATTCATTTGACACCTGAAAACACCAAAATCCCAAAACTGTCTGAAATGGAACTTTGGGGCCATCCTGTCATCTTGGTTTGGGGTTGGGCAATTTCTACAGGGCAACGTAGATGTCGATAAATTATGAAACTGGACTCCCTGGAAAGCTTGGCAAGTCTACTTTCTAGATAAATTATCACCGCTCGCAGAAAAATTCATCTGTCTCCCAAAAACACCAAAATCCCAAAACTGTCCGAAATGGAACTTTGGGGCCATCCTGTCGTCTGGGTTTGGCAATTTCTACAGGGCAACGTAGATGTGGATAAATTATGAAACTGGACTATCTGGAAAGCTTGGCAAGTCTACTTTGCATATAAATTATCACTGCGCGTAGGAAAATTAATTTGACACCCGAAAACACAAAAATCCCGAAACTGTCCGAAATAGAACTTTTGACCTAGCGTGTGGTATGGGTTTGGCAATTTCTACAGGGCAACGTAGATGTCGACAAATTATGAAACTGGACTCCCTGGAAAGCTTGGCAAGTCTACTTTACAGATAAATTATCACCGCTCACAGTAAAATTCATGTGATGCTCAAAAACACAAAAATCCAAAAACTGTACGAAATAGAACTTTTGGGCCATCCTATCGTTTGGGTTTGGCAATTTCTACAGGGCAACGTAGATGTCGATAAATTATCAAACCGGACTCCCTGGAAAGCTTGGCAAGTCTACAGTCCAGATAAATTATTACCGCTCGCAGAGAATTTCATGTGACGCCTGAAGACACAAAAATCCCAAAACTGTACGAAATGGAACTTTTGGGCCATTGTGTGGTTTGGGTTGGGCAATTTCTACATGGCAACGTAGATGTCGCTAAATTATGAAACTGGACTCCCTGGAAAGCTTGGCAAGTCTACTTTGCAGATAAATTATCACCGCTCGCAGAAAAATTCATCTGTCTCCCAAAAACACCAAAATCCCCAAACTGTACGAAATGGAACTTTTGGGCCATTGTGTGGTCTGGGTTTGGCAATTTCTACAGGGCAACATAGATGTCGATAAATTATGAAACTGGACTCCCTGGAAAGCTTGGCAAGTCTACTTTGCAGATAAATTATCACCGCTCGCAGAAAATTCATGTGACGCTCGAAAACACAAAAATCCCAAAACTGTATGAAATGGAACTTTTGGGCCATTGTGTGGTTTGGGTTGGGCAATTTCTACACGGCAACGTAGATGAAACTGGACTCCCTAGAAATTGGCAAACCCAGACCACACAATGGCCCTGTAGAAATTCATTTGACACCTGAAAACACCAAAATCCCAAAACTGTCTGAAATGGAACTTTGGGGCCATCCTGTCATCTTGGTTTGGGGTTGGGCAATTTCTACAGGGCAACGTAGATGTCGATAAATTATGAAACTGGACTCCCTGGAAAGCTTGGCAAGTCTACTTTCTAGATAAATTATCACCGCTCGCAGAAAAATTCATCTGTCTCCCAAAAACACCAAAATCCCAAAACTGTCCGAAATGGAACTTTGGGGCCATCCTGTCGTCTGGGTTTGGCAATTTCTACAGGGCAACGTAGATGTGGATAAATTATGAAACTGGACTATCTGGAAAGCTTGGCAAGTCTACTTTGCATATAAATTATCACTGCGCGTAGGAAAATTAATTTGACACCCGAAAACACAAAAATCCCGAAACTGTCCGAAATAGAACTTTTGACCTAGCGTGTGGTATGGGTTTGGCAATTTCTACAGGGCAACGTAGATGTCGACAAATTATGAAACTGGACTCCCTGGAAAGCTTGGCAAGTCTACTTTACAGATAAATTATCACCGCTCACAGTAAAATTCATGTGATGCTCAAAAACACAAAAATCCAAAAACTGTACGAAATAGAACTTTTGGGCCATCCTATCGTTTGGGTTTGGCAATTTCTACAGGGCAACGTAGATGTCGATAAATTATCAAACCGGACTCCCTGGAAAGCTTGGCAAGTCTACAGTCCAGATAAATTATCACCGCTCGCAGAGAATTTCATGTGACGCCCGAAAACACAAAAATCCCAAAACTGTACGAAATGGAACTTTTGGGCCATTGTGTGGTTTGGGTTGGGCAATTTCTACATGGCAACGTAGATGTCGATAAATTATGAAACTGGACTCCCTGGAAAGCTTGGCAAGTCTACTTTGCAGATAAATTATCACCGCT